>OZ053298.1:23354109-23921609 GCA_964056655.1 Arabis hirsuta | reverse complement strand
CTTAGCTTATTGGCCTCTGCTCCTCCTTGGTCCATGGCCATTTGAAGTTCATGGTCTTCGGTCGGGGTGAGCGGGGCAAGGTTGTGCTTCTTGCCGTTATGCGCAAAACTATAGAAGTAGGTGCGGCTCTTGTGAAGCGTTTCTTTGTCAAACTGCCACGGTCGGCCTAGGATGTGGCCGGCTTGCATCGGGACCACGTCGCAGAGTACCTCATCCGCGTATTTGCCGATGCTAAATGGTACTAGGAATTGCTCACCGATCGGACACCTCTCTGTCCCATCAGGCTAGGGCATTGTTCGCTCAGAGGCCAGGGACACATTGCGCATCTCCGAGTAGTTGTAGTACTCGAAGATGTACACCATACGCCTTTCCCAGTCTACGTAGGCTTCAGGGTTGATCTTACTGGCAAAGGTTGGTGGGACCAACTTCAAATCTTTCCCACCGTGCCAGGGTTCATCATCGTCTCGGTGAATCTCCATTGTCATACTTAACAACTAATGCTTCCGGGAAAAGCTTCAAAGTATTTTCAAGCTTATGCTTGATAGTTTCCCTGTTGATCTCGTCTTCTCTTGGGACGAGGATCTTTATCACCATGTTCTCAAAGATAAACTTCTCCTTTGCTTTGTTCTCATTCTTAGCATCATCCATAGGTGTCAAAGTTGTCTTGACATCTTCGAAAATATCCTTATGCTTCTCTTTGGACAGTTTTGCAACTATCTTCATTTTAGCTTTAGGATCTCCTTCTTTGACTTCTTTCTTGGCATCTCCGGGATCTATACTAAGCTTCATATCCTTTACTCCAATCGAGCTTAGTATACGCTTAGCATCTAATTCATCATAGAAGAAATTCTTGTTGATATTGGCGAAAGATATTCTTCGGTTTGGAAAATCAACGATTGCTCCAGCTGTCGCTAAGAATTGTAATCCAAGTATCAATGGATTCAACTTTCCGGTCTTCATTTCCAACACTTGAAAATCAGTAGGAACAATCCCCTCTCCTACTTTGACCATGACATTTTCAAGCATTCCATAAGGTGTAGAGGATGACAAATCGGCATACTCTATATAGACTTTGGATGGTTTGAAATCAACCACTCCAAGTTCCTTTGCCATGGCTAGTGACATGTCATTGACGTTTGCTCCAGTATCACACAAACAATCGTGGATCTCCTTTCCATTGATAGAGCATGGAAAAACAAACTTTCCCGGATTATCGACTTTTTCCAAAGGTATCCTCTTTAGTCTTCTATTTTAAGCTCTCTTAGATTCGCCGGGAAGGCGTTCCTCTTTTGGTTCATGGACCAAGATAACCTCTTCTTCAAGTGGTTTAGGAGTGACCACGGCCTCCTCTTCTTTAGTAGAAGCAACATTGCAAAACTTATTTGCTTTCTCTTCGTCTTGTCTTCTAACAACTTCCGAGGTTTGAACGAGTTGTGTATCCATCTTAGAGAGATGAGTAGCAATAGACTCGATCTTAGTGTTAAGTTCTGAATACCTACTGTCCACCATTTGGTTTACGTCTTTCTTGTGTTGGCCGAAAGCTTCTAGCATTTGATTCTTCATATCTTCGAGTTTAGCATCAAAAGAAACCGGTCCGGTTGGTTGGGATGGATTGAATGGTGGTTTCACACATTACCTTAGAAAAGAATGGTTGCTTGGACTGATATTGGCCTCCTTGGTTGACATTTTGTCGAGGATAGAATTGATCTTGAGGGTTCTCGACATTGCTGCTCCGATGGATAGATTTGGGTGAGATCGAAAGTTGTTGTTGAAATTTCGATTCCCATAGTTTCCTCCTATGTAGTTCACTTCCTCTTGATTCTACTCTATTCCATCTCCAATACGTTCCATATTAGGATCATAACTTGTATCATTAATGTCTTCAACAGCATGAACTCCTCTTTGACTCTTAAGTAGTTGTGAAACCAAGTTCTTGAGCTCCGCAATTTGAGTTGAATCGGTTGATGATCTAGTGGTGTTGATGCTCCTATTGTAGTCTTGAGAACAATTAGCATCACTAGCAGCAAGGATCTCAATCAAAAGCTTTGTCTCCGGTACAAGCTTGGTCATGAAATTCCCATTACTCGCAGCAATCAAAGATGTTTGGTGCTTGTAATCGATTCCATTGTAGAAGATATTCCATAAGTTTCCTTCAGAGAAACCATGATTAGGGCAGTCCCTAGTGTACTCCTTGAAATGTTCCAAGGCTTCAAAGAAGGATTCGGTTGGTCTTTGCTTGAAACTTGAGATCTTGTTCTTTATAAAATTCGATCTTTGTTTAGTGTAGAACTGGTTCAAGAAAGCTCCTTTGTATTCGTCCCAAGTAGTGATGGACCGTGGAGGTAGAGACTTCAGCCATCTAAGTGCCTTATCGTTAAGAGAAAACAAAAAGAGCTTGCACTTAAAGTAGTCGGCAGAAACTCCATTAGAACGAGTCGTACTACAAATTTCTTCGAAAGTATCGATGTGGTCATTAGGATGCTCCGTGGACAGCCCATGAAATTGGTTTTGTTTCACCAATGCAATGATTTGAGGTTTGATCTCGAAATCATTCCTTTGAGGTAGAGGTGGGTGGATGGGCTTTCTATCAAAGAATAAAGCATCGGAAAAATCGACATCTCCGATAGTTTGATGTTGGACTTGTCGCGCTTGTCTTGGACGCAAAGGCTGTTGGAAATCTAGGTTCCCTTGAGGTTGAAGATGTGGAGCTTGTTGTTGCATTCTCATATTCCCAGGTGGAATGAGATGTTGATGGTTTCCACCAACTGGATTCCTAACAATGTTCTCCTGAGGATTGTGGATTGCATCACTACGGATTTGTGGGTTTAGCTGGGCACCCATTGGTTGCTCCACGGGTTGGTTCTCTCTATCAAGAGCAGCAGCAGCAACAACAATAGCGAGGGTTCGTTCCTCCTCATTTATGACGTGCTCGTCAGTTTGATCGGCCATCCTTAGTTGTCTTTGTCTCCTAAGTGCTCGTTCAAGCTTATCGATTTCTTGCTCAGGTACAACTAGATTTTTCTCGTTAGAATTTCTAGCACTATACATAAACACCTGAAACACACAAAATAAAAGAAAACGAAAAATCAAAGTCGAAAAAGAAAGAAATAAAATCAAAATAAAAAGAAAAACTGAAATTAAAGCGTTCTAGACTGAGTTTTAGTCAACAATTTGAAGGTGATGTTCTTCGAAGTCCCCGGCAACAACGCCAAAAACTTGATGCAAGTCGAGTTTTACCTCTCAACTAACTACCTACAAGTGCACAGCAATCACGGTTAGTATAGATAAAGGGATCGTATCCACAAGGACTTCTTAACCACACTTCAAATTGTAATGAATAAAACTAAGCTAGAACAAGATATTTTTGTCGTTTTTGTGATTGAAAATAAAGTAAGGAAGCAACAAATGTGAATTGTAATGAAAATCAATTAAAGAAAAGCGTTAGGACTTAGGTATTTCGCAGAGAATCATGCAACAATAAAGATTGATTGATTTTAGGGATTTACGAATTATGAACCGTCTAGAACACAAAGCACTGATTTAAGGTCATCCCACTATCGTGACGTAACTAACCATCTACGTTTTAACACCCTAATAGACTCAACTGTCGCAGGTTATTACAAAGTGAAAACATGCATTAAAAGTTCAAGTTTGATAAAGTTCACCGCACTCCTTAACTAACCTTTCGAATTGTTAAGGCTTTTGGCTCATCAAATACTAGTTCAGGCAATATAACAAGCTTTTGGAGAGTATATCCACCTAAGATCAGATCACTAAATGTGTGGTAAAGCGATCATGCATTGAGTATAAGTAAAGATGAAGACTCAAATGTATTCCCTGAACAATCATCAATCAATTATCGAATTATGAAACTCATTGTAAACCTAAAACCTAACAAATAAAACTACTCAGACATGATGCAAAAAAAACCAGAGATAGATGATGAATTCATGATAAATAAACTTGAATTAAAGAGTAAGGGTAAGAGGATTCTTCTCTATATCGAGATACAAAGCGAGATCATCCACCGGATTGCTCTAGAATCCAAATCTAAAAAAGAACACCAAGAGAACTCGTGGTGGCTGCTACTGTATGATAAACTACTCTATTGTTTCGGCATTCTCCCTAACAAAAGGCTAAAAACAAGTATCTATAGGCTTAGGGTCTTCTAGGGCTTCATTCAGGTCAAATCCGTCTTTTTACGTCAAAACTGCTTCAACGTCGGTTGGGATTTTGGTCATGGATCATGACCGGTATTGAGTCAAAAGTGCCTTGATTTGTGCTGGCATCAGCCCAGAATATCGGTCCATGAGGCGGCCCGGTATTTGGATCGATTTGCACTTGTTTCATTTCTGAGGCAGCTTGACATATCTTCACTAAATCCAGCGTAACTTCCTTCTCACAGCTCCAATTGAGATGATTCAAACTTCATTGTGAATCTGACTCAAAGATCTATCTTCAAACCAGGTTTCATAGAATTCCAAATCGATTTGATCCTCCGTTCACTGCTGAACTTCTGGCGTATACGTTCTGTCCAATTTGGTAGAATGTTGATTCTTGTGAATTCTTGGTTCTTGATGGTGTCTTTGGCTTATGAAAGTTTCTGTAGCTTGGTTTACACCTATTTTGGCTCTTTTTACTTATTTTTCCTTGATTTCCTTGTTAAGACTCTAAAACTACAAATACGAGAAAAACTACCTTTAAAGGTATAAAATCGTAGAAAACATAGTAAAATATATAGTAAAATAGGTAAAATATAAGATATATCAGGCTGTGTCCTCCCAAGTAGTCAGCGAGCCTGGCTCAAGCTGTTTCAACCAGTAGGCTGCTTCTCCACTAAGAGAGTAGGGGAAAAGCTTGCAGTAGAGGTAGTCGCTAGACACTCCGTTAGCCTTAATGCTAGATGCTAAGTCCTCGAACCTCTCAATGTGATCCATGGGGTGCTCAGAGGAAAGACCACGGAACGGGTGCTGCGCCACAAGTGAGAAGAAAGCAGGTTTCAACTCAAAATCGCTCCTCTGGAACGCAGGAGGGCGAATCGTAGCCCTGTTAGCATAAAATTCATCTGGTCTGTTGTACTCTCCCAGAGTACGCCCACAAGCAAGCACCTCCTGACCCAAACGTCTATCCTCAACGCGCGGTTCAGGAATCACGTTTCCCTCAGCATCCAGCCTCTGACTGCGCTCATTGCGCCTATTCCCTTCATTATCAACCAACAACCCAGCTGCATCGCGAATCAGTACTAACGGAAGACGCTCCATTGCTGCTTCTCGTGTAGCTTTCCTGTTGGCTCTTTCTAAAGCTCCTAACTCATAAATAAAATCCACTAACTCTTAATTCTGATTGCTTCTGGTCTTGCGATTAAGCATGCACCTGAAACAGACAAAAACAAAAGAAAACGGAAGTAAATAAATAGAAAATTAAAACTTAGACAAAACTCTAAAATCAAAAATCGAATGGTGATTTTGAGTCCCCGGCAACGCCGCCAAAATTTGATATGCTCAAATTTACCCTGAGCTACTCTCTCAAATTAAGAGATCGTAGTAGTACTTAGGGATCGAATCCACAGGGAATCAATTCACACAAAAGATTTTGAATTCATATTTTTCTAAGTAAATAAGTATGAATGTAATGTAAAAATAGCAAGCAATGTAAACAGTGAGTGATGATAAAGTTCTTGAAATCAATTAGACAAAAGGTTAGGCATTGGGTAATTCGCAGGAATGACTTGAAATACGGCTGTGTCGATCGACATGGATGTCCGTGTCGATCGACACAAGGATAAAAACAGTTAGGATTTGTTAAGAATGGTTCTAGAACTCAAACACAAATATAAAACCAATCAACTTTCGTTGCAGAGATTATCTATGACTAAATCCCTAAATTCCAAATTTCTTTGCAAATTCAGTGAATAAAGACAACCATTAAGTTCAGGTTCAATTGTTCACAAAATTACTAAGCCAAATTTCTTTGCGAATAGATAATTTTGCTCATCTAAGATTATGTCCGGTTGTTAATAATACTTTCGCATCTATTAAAACAACCTAGGATATCCAATTT
This sequence comes from Arabis hirsuta, assembly GCA_964056655.1. NCBI lineage: Eukaryota > Viridiplantae > Streptophyta > Magnoliopsida > Brassicales > Brassicaceae > Arabis > Arabis hirsuta. The sequence goes on along the minus strand of OZ053298.1, from coordinate 23,915,549 downwards.
CGGTTGATCAGTCCTAAAATCAGAATTAAATCAATCTAGATGAAGAACATAAAGATAAATCCTAACAGGGTTTCAATCCTACCAATTTCTCATCAAACCCTAGAACTACCCTAAACCTAACAAGCAAACTACTCAGACATAGATGATGAAATCATAATGAATGAAATAAATTGCATTAAAAAGTTAGAGTGATACGATCCCAATCGCGGATCGGGACTTTGATCGGAGCTAAAACGAACGCAGTAGGATGTTGCGGTAAAACGAGACGGAAATGGAAAGGGGAAGAGATAGAGATGGACGTGAATACAATCACACGAGTAATGAGAGACTCGGTGAAGGGTTGGGGCTCAATCAGCTTGGATATTACGCACCAAGAAGAAAGAGGATTCTTTCGAAGAAAGAATGTTCGGCTATTTCAAACCGAAATTTTGATCGCAAGTAAAGAAAGAGAATTTGTTTGATCACTAAACTTGGATGATTTCGATTATGAGGGGAGAGCACATATATATAGTAGAAGAGAAGTGTACATGCACACTCTCTTGGAAATAACAAAAATACTTAATGAAGTTTGACTAATAAATGAGATGCATGCAAAAGACTTTGGAAAATGTGTTTTTGACTCAAAGATGATATCAAAAACGTGATGGTTGCTTGGGCTTGATGAATGGGCTTGATTTTGAGAAGAAAAGCCCATGTAAAGATGGTGAAAAACCCCTTTGGAAGATCGCGAAAATGGCTAAGTGAAAGATGTAAGCGACCTTGTGATGCCTCATTAAAAACCATGTTCGGAAAACCCATTGGGACAAAACCGAACATGGGAAAAAGAGTACAAGACAAGGTGCTTTGTCACTTAGGCATTTTCTTGATCTTGTTGATCGGCTCGAACAAGTGTCACGACCAGATCCTCTTCATCCTCGTCTTCTCCACGTGTCACCTCGAACATCTCCTTGATCGCTTCCGTAAGCATCCTCGCCTTTCCGCGTGTCACTAGTCCTTGCGGTAGCTCCATGTCCCATGCCCTGCTCCTAACCTCGCGGTTGCCGGATGGAATCACATCATCCCCTCCCACTTGAGAAGGATTTGTCCTCAAATCTGTTTCATCTGCAACAAACGGAAGTAGGTCAGAAACATTGAAGGCGTTAGAAACTTTATACTTACCTTGGAGGTCGAGATGGTAGGCATTGTCGTTGATCTTTCTCGTGATGCGGAAAGGACCATCGATCCTTGGCATCAACTTGGACTTCCGCTCGTTCAGAAATCGTTCCTTCCTTAGGTAGACCCATACTTGGTCACCTTCCTCGAAGACTAGCTTTCTACGACCCTTGTTTGCGTGTTTCTCATAAAGCCTTGTCTTATGTTCAATGTTGTCCCGCGCCTTTTCATGGATTCGTTTGACCGTCTCGGCCTTCTTTTTACCATCGAGACTAATTATTTCACTCAAAGGAAGAGGAGTTAAATCCAAAGGCGATAAAGGCTTAAAACCGTAAACAATTTCAAACGGTGAAAACAATGTAGCGGAATGCAATGCATGATTATAAGCAAATTCAACATGCGGCAAGCATTCTTCCCATGATTTCAAATTCTTTTTAACCAACGATCTAAGCAAAGAAGATAAAGTCCTATTAACGACCTCGGTTTGACCTCGAAAAATTATGCGGAATGAAAAAAAAAAACCCAAAACGAAGAGGAGTTAAATCCAAAGGCGATAAAGGCTTAAAACCGTAAACAATTTCAAATGGTGAAAACAATGTAGCGGAATGCAATGGATGATTATAAGCAAATTCAACGTGCGGCAAGCATTCTTCCCATGATTTCAAATTCTTTTTAACCAACGATCTAAGCAAAGAAGATAAAGTCCTATTAACGACCTCGGTTTGACCATCGGTTTGATGATGACAAGTTGTAGAAAATTGCAATTTCGTGCCTAACTTAGACCATAGCATTTTCCAAAAATAACTAAGAACCTTAGTGTCGCGATCCGACACAATGGTCCTAGGCATGCCGTGCAACCTAACAATTTCTCTAAAGAACAAGTCCGCAACATGCAATGCATCATCGGTTTTATGACATGGAATAAAATGCGCCATTTCTGAAAACCGATCCACAACCACAAAAATTGAATCCTTACCCGTCCGCGTCCTAGGCAAGCCAATAACAAAGTCCATAGAAATATCTACCCAAGGATGCGTAGGAATGGGAAGAGGAGTATACAAACCGTGGTTTTGCGTTGTGGATTTCGCTTGCTTACACTTAACACATCGGTTGCAAATTCGCTCCACATCTCGTTTCATATGTGGCCAAAAGAAGTGTTCTTGTAAAACGTGGAGAGTCTTGGTGATTCCGAAATGTCCCATTAATCCGCCGCCATGCGCTTCCCTAGTTAACAATTCTCGAATAGAACCACTCGGAATACAAAGCTTGTTATCATGAAATAAATAATCATTATACCGAAAATAAGATCCTTTGGCATATTTTTCACAAGCGCGGTAAAGTTCTTTTAAATCATGGTCGTTATCATATAATTCTTTTAAATGCTCAAAACTGATGACTTTGGAACTAAGGGTAGAAATAAGAGTGTACCTCCGGGATAATGCGTCGGCAACGACATTATCCTTACCTTTCTTATATTTGATAACGTACGGAAAGGTTTCGATGAACTCTACCCATTTGGCGTGTCGCTTGTTGAGCTTATGTTGGCCTTTGAGATGTTTAAGGGATTCGTGGTCCGTGTGGATGACGAATTCCTTCGGCCAAAGGTAATGTTGCCACGTTTTCACGGCTCGAACCAACGCGTAAAGTTCCTTGTCATATGTTGGATAGTTGAGAGTGGCGCCACCAAGTTTCTCACTAAAATAAGCGATCGGCTTCTTATCCTGCATCAAAACGGCACCAATACCAATTCCTGAGGCATCACATTCGATTTCAAAAGTATCGGAAAAATTAGGTAATGATAAGAGTGGGGAGTTAGTGAGCTTCTCTTTTAGAAGACGGAAGGCATCTTCTTGCGTTTTCTCCCACTTGAAGCCGACGTCTTTCTTGATGACTTCGGTGAGGGGGGCCGCGATCGTACTAAAATCCTTTACGAATCGGCGGTAGAATCCGGCGAGTCCATGGAAGCTTCGGACCTCGCTTACATTATTTGGGGTTGGCCAATCGCGGATGGCTTTGACCTTTTCCTCATCAACCTTAACGCCATCTGCACTTACAATGAAACCCAAAAAGACAACGTTATTAGTGCAAAAAGTGCACTTCTTTAGGTTAGCGAAGAGGGTTTCCTTTCGGAGTGTTTCCAAGACCGCTCCGACGTGCTTGACGTGATCCTCCAAGCTGCGGCTATAAACCAAAATATCGTCAAAGTAAACAACAACAAAGATACCGATATAAGGTCGTAGCACGTGATTTATTAACCGCATAAAAGTACTAGGCGCATTCGTAAGGCCGAACGGCATTACGAGCCACTCGTAAAGTCCTTGCTTGGTTTTGAACGCGGTTTTCCATTCATCGCCCTCTTTCATTCGGATTTGATGGTATCCGCTTTTAAGATCAATCTTAGAGAAAACGTTAGAACCATAAAGCTCATCTAACATATCATCAAGACGAGGGATAGGGTGGCGATACTTGATGGTAATATTGTTGATCGCGCGGCAATCCACGCACATCCGCCACGTTCCATCCTTTTTTGGCACAAGTAAGATAGGAACGGCACATGGGCTCATGCTTTCTCGGATGTGACCTTTTGCCATTAACTCCTCGACTTGTTTTGGAGTTCCTTGGTCTCCACGAGATTAGTCCGATAGGCCGGCTTGTTTGGTAAAGAGGATCCCGGCACAAAATCTATTTGATGTTCGATCCCACGGACGGGTGGTAATCCGACGGGATTATCCTCGGGAAAAACGTCCGCGTAATCTTGCAATAAGGAACTCATCTCACTCGGAATAACCGGTGCTAGGTCGGCTATGTTCATAAGAGATTCCTTAAAGATAAACAAAAGTATCGGTTTATTAAAAGATAGAGATTTAGGAATATCACCCGATTGGATCATGAGTGTCGCTGCTTCGGATTTTGGTTTGTCGGACTTTTGCTTAAGGCGAAGTTGGTCTTGATACACTTCTTGCGGAGTCATGGGGATGAGTGTGATTTTCTTACCATCGAACTCGAAGGAATGCCGATTGGTGAATCCATCGTGGATGGCCTTGCGATCGAATTGCCACGGCCGGCCCAATAGGATGTGGCTTGCTTCCATCGGGAGCACATCGCACATGACCTCATCTTTATACTTCCCAATGCTCAAAGGTACCGTCACTTGGCTTCCAACCTTCATCTCGCCTTTGTCGTTAAGCCATTGAAGCTTATACGGTCGCGGGTGTTTTTGGACCGTAAGACCCAACTTTTGAACCATCGTGATGCTTGCTACGTTCGTACAACTTCCCCCATCGATGATAAGACTACATACCTTATCTTGGACAATGCATCGAGTATGGAAGAGATTCTCACGTTGTGCTTGATCGTTGTCCTTGGATTGTAAGCTTAGGGTCCGTTGCACAACAAGTAGCTCTCCTTGAACCGGTGGTTCCTCGATCTCATCGGTAGACTCTTCGTGTTCGGACTCGTCATCCGAGACTATTTCTCCATTGTCGAGAAGGACGAACGCTCGTTTGTTGATGCAATCTTTTTCCATGTGTCCGCGGCCTTGACATTTGAAGCATCGAATGTCTCGGCTTTTGTTTGGATCGAAGATGCCTTTACCCTTGGTGTCGTCTTTCGGCTCCAAAACAGTAGGTCTCTCCTTAGGGTAAATCGGCTTGCTTTCCTTATACTTAGACATGGCCGATAACACGGTGGATTTGGTGGATCGCCGACTGATTTGTTGCTCGATAAGGATGGCCTTATGGAGCATCTCCTCGATCTCCTCGTAGTGTTGCAACTCCAATCGGTCTTGGATATCACGGTTGAGACCTCCCAAGAACCGTGATATAGTAGCCTCGTGGTCTTCATGGATGTTGGCTCGCAACAACAAAGTTTCGAGATCTTGAAAATATTCCTCCACCTTTTTGGACCCTTGCGTGAGATGGCGTAACCGTTGGTGAAGTTCTCGTTGGTAATGAGTAGGCACAAAACGCTTCCTCATTTGTCGCTTAAGTTGATCCTAAAGGACCACGGGTTCCTCGCCGCATCGTCGTCTAGTGGAAACAAGGGTTTCCCACCAACTAAGCGCGTAGCCACAAAATTCGGTGACGACAAGTTTGAGACGGTTTCTCTCGGGAACGTCTTGACAATAGAAGATAAGATCGACCTTTTTCTTCCAATCAAGGTAAATATCCGGATCGTTCTTGCCGTGAAACTCGGGGATTTTCACCTTGACATGACCGTAAACGTTTTGGGTTTGGGTTGGAGTTTCTCGCCGGTTTCGGGTTTCCCAAAAACGTTGTGGCCGTGATGCATACTCGGATGGAGTATCCTCATAATCGGACATAATGAGATCCGGTTGCCTCTCATTCTCCTCCCTTTGTGGCCATTTCCCGTTAGCCCTTTGAACGTGTCGAGGAGAAATGACCGCGAGCTTGTCGATAAAAAGTTGATCCATTTTTGCCTCGACTCGTTGCATAATACGATCAAGGAATTGATCTTCTTGGGTGTTGCTTGTCCCCTCGTTCATGGCTGCGACCACAAGAAATAAACACACAAGAACGTATCAAAATTCTTTAAAGTAAATCGCACAAAAGAAATCGATAAAAATTAAAATACGCTAGCGATAAAGATGAAATCAAACGATGATGATAAGTAAAGGAAATGATCAAAGATGAAATAAAAAAACTTAGCTCTGGATCAAAGCGTGCTCTGATACCACTTGATACGATCCCAATCGCGGATCGGGACTTTGATCGGAGCTAAAACGAACGCGGTAGGATGTTGCGGTAAAACGAGACGGAAATGGAAAGGGGAAGAGATAGAGATGGACGTGAATACAATCACACGAGTAATGAGAGACTCGGTGAAGGGTTGGGGCTCAATCAGCTTGGATATTACGCACCAAGAAGAAAGAGGATTCTTTCGAAGAAAGAATGTTCGGCTATTTCAAACCGAAATTTTGATCGCAAGTAAAGAAAGAGAATTTGTTTGATCACTAAACTTGGATGATTTCGATTATGAGGGGAGAGCACATATATATAGTAGAAGAGAAGTGTACATGCACACTCTCTTGGAAATAACAAAAATACTTAATGAAGTTTGACTAATAAATGAGATGCATGCAAAAGACTTTGGAAAATGTGTTTTTGACTCAAAGATGATATCAAAAACGTGATGGTTGCTTGGGCTTAATGAATGGGCTTGATTTTGAGAAGAAAAGCCCATGTAAAGATGGTGAAAAAGCCCCTTTGGAAGATCGCAAAAATGGCTAAGTGAAAGATGTAAGCGACCTTGTGATGCCTCATTAAAAACCATGTTCGGAAAATCCATTGGGACAAAACCGAACATGGGAAAAAGAGTACAAGACAAGGTGCTTTGTCACTTAGGCATTTTCTTGATCTTGTTGATCGGCTCGAACAAGTGTCACGACCAGATCCTCTTCGTCCTCGTCTTCTCCGCGTGTCGCCTCGAACATCTCCTCGATCGCTTCCGTAAGCATCCTCGCCTTTGCGCGTGTCACTAGTCCTTGCGGTAGCTCCATGTCGCATGCCCTGCTCCTAACCTCGCGGTTGCCGGATGGAATCACATCATAGAGTAAGAGATACAGAGTTTCGAAAGTGATGAAAACCGGAAGTCTGAAATCTCCTAAAAGCTCTGAATCTCCAAGTCTTAATTAAAAACAAGATCTTTTCTAAAAACCTAAGGAAAAACTATATATAAACTCTAAAATTCGGATTGGGCTTCTTGTAAGCTTATGGGCTTCTTGGGCAAAACTGGAATTTCATCAAAACTTGAAGTCTTCACGTGTCAGACGGGCATGTCGATCGACACACAAGGTCTGTGTCGATCGACACATACTTGTATACTCAACTTTGACTTGATCACTTCGTCTCTTCTTTCCTCCATGCTCCAAAATGCTCCAAAAGCTTCCATTAAGCTCTAATCGTCCTTTACCCTGCAAAGACTCAAAAAGACTCGAAAAATACCAAAAAGATTCTATGAAAAGGACTTATATCATGGTCAAAAACGGGTAAAAACCATGATATATCAGGGACCGAACCAGGATTCGGCGTTCCAAAGGCTCAAGGATAGCCTTACCCATGCACCGATATTAGTATTACCTAACTTTGATGTAACGATTGAAGTTGAGTGTGATGCATCAGGTACGGGCATCGGAGCCGTCCTGACATAAGGAGGCAGACCGGTAGCCTTCTTCAGCGAGAAGCTACATGGTGCCACGATCAACTACCCCACCTACGACAAGGAGTTGTACGCCTTGGTAAGGTCATTGGAGACTTGACAACATTATCTCCTCAACAAAGAGTTCGTGATCCACACCGACCACGAGACCCTCAAGTACCTTCGAGGCCAGACCAACCTGAAGCGACGACATGCAAGTTGGCTCGAGTTCCTGTAAACCTTACCTTACATCATCAAGTACAAGAAAGGAAAGGAAAACGTCATAGCCGACGCATTGTCCCGAAGACACACCCTGATCTCCACCATGGAGGCCAAGATCATGGGATTTGAACATCTCTAGGATCTCTACGCGGATGACCCAGACTTTGGCGAGCTCTATAACCGATGCACAAGGGCGCTCTCGGTTCATACTATAAGCACGGCGATCCCCCGAAGCTTAATGTGTGAACTAATCATAAGCGAGGCCCATGGAGGCGGCCTTATGGGACACTTCGGTATGGAGAAAACCCAAAGCATGCTCGAAGAACATTTCTTCTGGCCCCACCAATGCCGAGACGTGGAACGGTTCTATTCCAAATGCACAACATACCTTAGCGCAAAATCCAGGTCACATCCTCACGGTCTTTATACTCCTTTGCCTATCCCTGAAATGCTTTGGATCGACCTTTCTATGGATTTTGTTGTAGGGTTGCCCAAGATCCGACACAAGGACTTAATCTTCGTGGTCGTGGACCGGTTCAGCAAGATAGCTTATTTCATCCCTTGCGATAAGACCAATGACGCCACACATTCTTCAAGGAAGTAGTACGATTGCATATGCTACCACGAACCATCATCTCCGACCGCGATCCAAAGTTTCTCTGACATTTTTGGAGGACCCTATGGAGAAATCTAGGAACCAAACTACTCTTCTCCACCACGGCCCATCCTCAAACCGACGGACAAACTGAGGCAACCAATAGGACCTTAGGCACGCTACTCCGAGCAGCCGTCGGTAAAAATCTGAAAAATTGGCTCGATTGTCTTCCTTTGGTCGAGTTTGCTTATAAATGCTTTAAAAACTCCTCTACTAACTTGTCTCCTTTCGAGATCGTATATGGTTTTAAGCCTCGACCTAGCACTCATTTCGCTCCCACGAAAAGACCAAATCAACCAGAATGGGGTAGCCAAAGCCGAACTACTCAAGATATTCTACCAACGGGCCAAGGAAAACATGGAGAAACAGAACGAACGGACTAAGCGACATTCGGACCAAAGCCGAAAGGAACTCCATCTCGACCCAGGAGACTATGCCTGGGTCCATATGCGGGAAGACCGGTTCCTGAAGATGAGAACGAACAAATTGTCGCCCTGAGGAATCGGACCGTACCAAGTGATCAAGAAGATCAACGATAACGCATATGAGCTAGCTCTCCGAGGTGAGTTTAACGTGTCCTCGACCTTTAATGTGGCTGACTTGATTCCCTGTGAAGCAGATAAAACAGTTCTGAGGACAGAACCTTTCCAAGGGGGAGAGGATGATGCATCCTCCAAAACCGACAGAACTGCCGCAGCCTCATCCAAGTCCATCCCCACGATGAGGTCCAAGCCCATGACACGATCTGGAGCTCGAACGTTGCAAGAAAACATCAACAACGCGGTGAAGTCTCTACTAGCCGAGCACGACGCGGACTTATCAGCCCAGACCCGTCAAACAGACGTATTCCCATCTGAAGATCAAGACCAGCCCGATCCTCACCAGCCCAGCCCAGCCTGGCCCTATCAAGACCAGTCCGGCCCAGAGCAGATCTTCCCCCGCGACCCACAACACGCCCAACGGACAATTTCCTTTTTCACCATCACGCGCATTGAAGACTAAGGATCTTACCCGATCCGACGTGATCAAACGGCTCCAACCGAATAAGGTAAGTTTTGATTTATTTTAATTATGTTTGATACTAACGGCTCTTTGTTTTGAATTTCCATGATATTTCTTTCCATAATTAGTGTCGGGCATTTGTTTCGCTGATTTCGTTGTAATGACTTAGATAGCGATCTTTGTAATAAATTCCAAGACCCCTAGAAGGGCATAGCTGATGGGACGAGTGTATAAGTCCCCTAATAGCCTTGTATTTTTCTCACCAGTTATCAATAAAGCAAAGAACTTTCTTCTCAAAGAAAACCCTCGCAACTTAGGAATCCGATTGATTTCTTTGTTGTTTTTGGCCAGTATCGAGTCCTTTACATTGGCTCGTGGTGACCTTTGATCCATCTTCGCAATCCGCTCGATCATTTCCTATCCGAAGTGAAAGTACCGTACGACCAGCACTCGGATCTGCCCTCCGCTTCGTTTCATCGCTCATCGCTACCCAACTCACGACAGGTGCCGTACGGCCGGTCTGAGCCGATCTATCCTCCGTGAAACTTCTGTTCTTGAGGCTGCATAAGTATCAAAAATATCGGGCTTAGGCCACCACTTTAATTCGCGTCGGTCCACACGTCCCGAATCAATTGGTGGATCGGATTGCTCCGTTCTGCATCCGACCAAAACACATCGACAGCCCCCATCCGCTTCCCTCCCGACAATTTCAAGCAATCTTTGACTCTCTTTTCAAAGTCCTTTTCATCCTTACCTCGCGGTACTTGTTCGCTATCGGTCTCTTGCCCATATTTAGCCGTGGATGGAATTTACCGCCTGATTAGGGCTGCATTCTCAAACAACCCAACTCATAGACAGTGCTTCGTGGTGCGACAGGGTCCGAGCACGACGGGGCTCTCACCCTCTCCGGCGCCCTTTTCCAGGGAACTTGGGCCCAGTCCGTCGCTAAAGACGCTTCTCCAGACTATAATTCGAACACCGAAGACGTCCGATTTTCAAGCTGGGCTCTTCCCGGTTCGCTCGCCGTTACTAAGGGAATCCTTGTTAGTTTCTTCTCCTCCGCTTATTGATATGCTTAAACTCAGCGGGTGATCCCACCTGACCTGGGGTCACGTCAAGAATTTTGGGTCATCAAGAGCATTTAGACTGGAGCAACCGACAAAATGACGAGGCTTTATTTCACCACCGCATGTCGAGAAGCTCCAAAGCGTCCTCAGCTCAGATTTTGGCCAACCGCATGCGGTAACACACGGGAGACCAGCTTCCATCCTGCATCTGCAAAGGATGGTTCGATTAGTCTTTCGCCCCTATACCCAAGTCAGATGAACGATTTGCACGTCAGTATCGCTGCGGGCTTCCACCAGAGTTTCCTCTGGCTTCTGATGCATCCTCCAAAACCGGCAGTACTGCCGCAACCCCATCCAAGCCCATCCCCACAATGAGGTCCAAGCCCATGCCATGATCTGGAGTCCGAACGTTGCAAGAAAACATCAACGACGCGGTGAAGTCTTTACTAGCCGAGCACGACGTGGACTTACCTGCCCGAATCCGTCAAACGGACGAATTCCCATCCGAAGATCAAGACCGACCAGACTCTAACCAGTTGATATGTTCCATATTTTACCTATTTTTATTAAATATTTTACTATGTTTTCTATGCATTTATCTACGGTATTACGCCTTTAGAGGTAGTTTTTCTTGTATTTGTAGTTTTAGAGTCTTAATAGGGAAATCAAGCAAAACGGAGCTAAAAAGGGCAAAAGAGGTGTAAACAAAGCTACAGCAAATTTCATAAGCCAAAGACACTATCAAGAACCAAGAATTCACAAGATACAACTATCTACCAAATTGGACAGAACGTATACGCCAGAAGTTCAGCAGTGAACAGAGGATAAAATCGATTTGGAATTTGATGAAACTTGTGTAAAAAAAGATCTTTGAGTCAGCTTCACAATGAAATTTGAATCATCTCAATTGGAGTTGTGAGTAGAAAGATACACCCGAATTACTAAGCACATGTCGAACTGCCTCGAAGCTGAAGCGAGTTCAATTTCGGGCCAAATACCGGTCTGCACCATGGACCGATATTCCAGCCATTTTCAACACACGAGAGAGGATATTTAACCCCCAGTACCGGTCACGAAATTGGACCGGTACCCGTGACTGGTATTGCTTCAGTTTTAACGTAAAAAGTCCGTTTTGTCCTAAACTAAACCCTAGGAATACCCTAAGCCTATATATACTTGTTTTTAGCCTCTTGTTAGGAGTGTGCAGAAATATTTAGAGTAGTTTCATCAGAAAGAGCAGCCACCACAAGTCCTCTTGGTGTTCTTCATTAGATTTGGATTTTAAAGCAATCCGGTGGATGATTTCGCTTTGTATCTCGATATAGAGAAGAATCATCTTACCTTTACTCTTTAATTCAAGTTTATCTACTATGAATTCATCATCTATCTTGTGTCTTTCGTGCACCATGTTTGAGTAGTTTTATTTGTTAGGTTGTAGAAAGATCAAAGAGTTCATGAATTGTTAACTTCTATCGAATGAATTAGGGATAATCTATTACGTTCTTCATCTTTATTTGCTCTTAATGCATGATTGCTTTTCTGATCAACTAGCATCTGATTTTAGATTGATATACTCTCCAAAAGCTTGTTATATTGTCTGAACTAGTATTTGATGAGCTAGGCGTCTTAACAATTCGAAAGGCTAGTTAAGGAGTTTAGTGAACAATTGAATCTTGAACTTACGGCGTGTTTTCTTCTTGTAATAACCTGCGATAGTTGAGTCTATTAGAAAGTTAAAACATATTAATCTGAGCCACAACAGTGGGAGGATTATACATCCGTGATTTGAGTTCTAGAACACATCTCTCTAAAAGGTCCCTATAATTCAATATGTTGTTTAATGATCCATGAATCTCTGCGATTGATCTACTGCCTAACGTTTGTTTACTTTGAATTCTAATCCCTTTACTTAGTTATTTTCGTGCCTTAATTTACATTCCTAAAAACCAAAACCATATTTCTTGTTTTAGCTTGATTTGATTCCTAAAAACTTTGTAGTAGAATTACGAGGTCCCTGTGGATTCGATCCCTAAATACTACCGTGATTGCTGTGCACTTGCAGTTATATTTAGTGGTTAAAACTTTGACCCACATCAAGTTTTTGGCGCCGTTGCCGAGGACCTTTGATATTTTGTCTACAAGCTTTGGACTAAAATCTAGTCTAAAATATTTTTTTTCCTTTTACTTTGCTTATTTAATTTTCATTTTCCTTTATTTTTGATTGTTTCAAGTGGATTGTTTGAGCAAGTATGGCGAGTCTAGTTCATAACAAGCAGCCCCTACAACCTCATCAACTATTTGGAGAAGTCCAATTCGGACACCAAGCTCTCGAGAGAATCCATGACCAAACGTTTGGGTTAGAGCAAGGTTTTGACGAATTTCGTCATGATTTTAACATGGAACGGCTGGCGCCTAACCATGAGACCATGGGAGACACCCACTCATCATCAACACTTCTCATGAACCGAAATCCAATCCACCTCACGCAAGAAGACGTGGACTTTGAGATTAAACCTCGCGTTATCTCCCTTGTGAAGCAAGCTCAATACTACGGTCTTCCACAAGAAAATCCATTGGATCATATTGATTCCTTTGAGGATCTATGCGGAGCAATTAACACAAATGGAGCGCCTTTCGACCACCTTAGATGTCGTCTCTTCTCTTTCTCTCTAGCGGGAGACGCGTTTCGATGGATGAAATCGCTTGCACCTCAATCGATAACATCATGGAGAGATTACAAGCAAGCTTTCCTTGAAAAGTTCTTCACTAAGAAGAAGTTAACTGCATTAAGGAACAAGATTTCGGGTTTACAACAAGGTCCTATTGAGCCTTATCATGAGTGTTTGGAACGCTACAAGGAGTACATAAGAGATTGCCCACAACATGGTTTCGCGGAAGCAAAATTGTGGAATATTTTTTATCAAGGAGTTAATAGAGAACACAAGCGATTTCTCGACATTTGCAGCAGAGGGAACTTCATGCAACAATCCGTGGGTGAAGAGAAGATTTTGATAGACAACCTAGCCGCAAGTGATAGCATGATTAAACCAAGCTATGACAAAATCGTTAAAGCAATCAACATCGAGCCTACGGAACATACGGAGATCAAGGTGATGGTTTCTCAAATTCTAAAGAATACAATGCAATTTAAGGCACATGAAGTCATGACAGCCCCTCATGAAGATCTTAATCAAGATTGCATTGGAGATTTTTTAGCTTGTGACCTGAAGGAAGTGAACTACATAGGCACGCGATACCAAAATCTTGGAACTAGGTATCACGACCCTCATTTCGGTCCTAAGGGACGTTTTTATGCTCATCAAAACGTGCCTCAAGAGAACTATACCCAGCCTAAACGACAGTTTGCTAGTGGAGTTCAACGCACGCATGCCACTGGCTTTCAAGGCGCTAAATCAAAAGAAATTTCGGAGGAAGATTTGGAAACTTTGATTAATGGATTTCACTATGAGTTTGAAGAATTCAGAAGAGAGATTCATACTAAGATGGATATATTGGGGCAAGACATTAACAACAAGATAGAAGAAATTTCATCTCATGTTAAGCAAATTGATCTCCAAATTGCCTATATCGTCGGTACCGTTGGGAAACCAGATGGTTTTCTTCCTGGAAAAGTTGAGGTGAACCCGAGAGGTGAACACGTGAAAGCCATAACATTGAGAAGTGGCACGCAACTGGATGAAGTGTTAATGCCAAAAGAAACCGAAGAGGATTTTTTCATAAAGGTGTTGGAAGAAGATAAAATACCTAATACAGAAAATGTCCATGAAACTCCAAGAGAAGTAGAGATCCCACCAGAGGTAACTCGTGTTTACAAGCCTAAAATACCATTCCCAAGTGCCTTAAAAAAGCCAAAGAAGGAGAAGGAACAAGCTAAGCTAAAAGAGCTTGTAAGTCAACTCACCATACGGTTACCTTTTGTTGATGCTTGTATGATCATCCCTGCTTTGAGGAAGTATATGAAAAGCATTCTAACTAGCAATATAAGCTTAGAGGAAGGTGTGATGTTGATCACTCAAGAGTGTAGTACAAGACTTCAAGACAAAGAATTTCAAAAATTGGAAGATCCGGGTAGTTTTGTGCTTCCATGTGAGATTGGAGGTTCTACATTCCAGCGTTGTCTATGTGATTTAGGATCAAGCGTCAACTTGATGCTATACACAGTAGCTAAACGCCTCGGTATTACCAATTTCAAGCCTACAAAAATCCAGCTAGTGTTTGCGGATCGTTCGGTGAAACGCCCGGTTGGTATTATAGCCGACCTACAAGTCATTATTGGAGATTGTTGCATTCCAGCAGATTTTGTCGTATTGGAGTTAGATCAAGAGCCTAGAGATCCTATAATTCTTGGACGTCCTTTCTTAGCAACCGCTGGAGCTATGATTGACGTTAAAGGAGGAAAGATCAAACTGAACCTAGGGGATCTTTTACTAAATTTTGAAGTCGACGAAGCTCTACAAAGACCAACAATAGATGGAAGTACTTTTTGGGTGGATCAATTGAGTGAACCATCTGTTGAAATGTTTGAAGAACTCATTGTCAATGATCCTTTGGAGATAGCCTTGACAAAAATAGAAGGAGAAGATGGATACTTAGAAGGAGAGACTAATGAGTATGCCAAAATACTCGATTCAGCAAGCACATACGATAAGTTAGTAACTCACTTTGCTCGGATGAGGACATAAATGAAGCCACACCACCTAGGACCCTTCCTAAAGAACTACAAGATCCTTGGAGTGAGTTAAAAGCCCCTAAGATTGAACTTAAGTAGCTCCCCGTTGGGCTACGGTACGCATATCTTGGAGACAATCAAACGTATCCTGTGATTGTTAATTCTAATTTGAGTAATGTCGAGTCAGACTTAAAATGCGTACCGCGATGCAAATTGCCCTGTACTGTTCGCGTGTATCAGTTGGAAAACCCGACCGGTACTCGCGTGTTTTAGCCTCGTCCCGCGACGCGCTAAAGTCTTTACCGCGACATGATCCTCAACCCGCGTCTCGACCGTCCCGCACCCTTACCGCAATACGACGATTCGATCTTTTGATCCCGATTTCAGACCGCGATACCGACCGGTATGCGACCAATACGCGATCCCGATCCATCCCATCCCCTCCCGACCCGCGACACACGCGACCCGATACCGGTCCACCTAGCCGACCGGTACCGCCTGCGGTTTTGCCTCGTCCCGCGACTCCACATCCACTGACCACCATCTCGAGCCGCGTCTCGCCTTGGACCCGAGCCACACCTCGACCATCCTTGCCGCGACTAGCCACCCGATACCTAGACCGGTTTTGGCCAAACCGCGTCCCCATCAACCACCACGACTAACCAGAGTCACGAGCCATGGACCACCGAACCACCTGGCTCGGCCAACCACCCACCTAACCATGGTCTATAAAAAGGTACGTTTTTCTTTTTCTCTTTAATTTATTAAAGACTAAGTTTTAAATTCAAAAATTTAACCAAATTTTATTTTTAATTTTGCATTTTCATCATTCTTCATCTATATAATTCATTAAATTAAATTTGGATGGATTTATTGATTTATGAACTTTTGCATTTTTAATATTGAAATTTTTGGTTAGATTAATTTAGTTTATGAATGAATTTCACATCTTAACAAAGTATTCCTCATTTTTTCACTATTTCACTTGTATTAGGCCATTTTTATCGAATTGAATTCTTCATTAGGATTTAATTTTTTTTTTTTTTTTTATGGTTTATCTTATGAAATCTTGGAGCTAGATTTCAATATACCTCTAGATCGGTCTACATCCAAGAAGAATTTAACAAGTGATTTTAGGTGTTTTTGCAAGGATAATTTGTACTTAAGCAGGATTTGACTCAAGATATTTTGTTGTGATGCGCACACTTCCAATCGTCTTAAACATTATCCGCCATTCAAAGAAGATGTGTGAGAAAAGAGAAGTTATTGGAGACACCTAGCCTGGTTATGATTCGTGCGGAATACTATATGCTCAAAATCGAAGAAGATCTCATACTGGTTGCGACAAGCCTACGATTTTCTCGATCTCACCCTCCAAACGGACTACGTGGAGCATTTTTATGGGACATTTACCTATGCACTGGAGAAAAAGCCTTCCAACTTCACCGCATGACCTAAAAAGGTATGTTTTATGATAGATTTTAAATTTGGCTCGAGAAATTCTCTACTGTTTTGCAGATGGCTCGATACTACCCTTTCGGCGAGTCGAATCGCCCCATTCAAGGACCATACGCACAACCGTAGGAGAAAAAGTGTTGGAACTTCACCACGAGCTTTAAAACACCCTATAACTTGGTGAATTTTCAATATGGCTCGAGAAAAACATCAAGGTTTCAAAGATGGCCCATGAGCTTCTTCCGGTGCCAAAATCACTATACCGTGAGCCGATTTTCAAACGATGAGGAACCAGCCAATGAAACCTTGAGATGAACTGTTTCTAGGGACATACGAATGCTTTTAGGAGTGTTCATTCACCCCTGGAGATAGCCGAGTCCAAAGATGTTTAATACCAACCGAAAATGGGACATTTTTTTCGATCTTCAAGATTTTTTGTCTACAACCGGTAACTTCGTTCTATTCTCTAACTTTTCTAATTTTAATTTTATTGTTATTTCCAACATTACTCCCTTAATTTGATTTCTTTTACACCGGGGACGATGTAATTTAAGTCTGAGGGGATTGTTGTTTACTAACACGTTTGTTCGTGATTGGTTTTTCTGTTTTTAAAAGAGTTTTTCAAAAATTATTTTCTAAAAAAGTTTTATTGAGTCAAAATAGTCAGTTAGAAATGATGACCCTTCTTTTGGTTTAGTGGATTGTCTTTCCCAGATTAGTGACCATTTTTCCAGGATCGATTTCAGAGTCAGACTAATTAAAAATCCTAAGGTTGACCAGTTAACTAGAGACATTTGTTACTTCCAGCATAATCTTCCAGCACTGCTTTTGAGTCTCAACATTCTAAAAAATAAAAAGTAAAAAATCAAATAAGTCTGGGAGAGAGAAAGAGTACCCAGAGTTTTATGGTTCATTAGTCATGGTATAGTATGTGAACGAGTCTAGAAGGTTCTTGGCATTGAGATGATGCATCCTCCAAAACCAGCAGTACTGCCGCAGCCCCCTCCAAGTCCATCCCCACGATGAGGTCCAAGCCCATGACTCGATCGGGAACCGGACATTGCAGGAGAACATCAACGACGCGGTCAAATCGTTACTAGCCGAACACGACACGGCTCAGATCCGCCCTATGGACGCGATACACGAAGAGGAACAAGACCAGCCCGGCCCAGCCTGGCTCGATCAAGACCGGATCATTCCCAACAGTGAAGATCCTTCTCAACGGATATTTTCCTTTTTCACCATCACACGCATTGAAAACTAAGGATCCACCCGATCTGACACGGATCCCACTAGATCCGACATTTACAACGGTCCATCCAACTAAGGTAAGTTTTTGATTTCTTTTAATTACTTTGATACTAACGGCTCTTTCTCTTTAATGTTCGTGTGATTTCTTTCCTTAAGTAGCGTAGGGCATTTGTTTCGCCAATTTTGTTTTTTTAATACGTAGATGTCGATCTTTGTAATAAATGTTAAGACCCCTAGAAGGGCATAGCTGATCGGACGAGTATATAAGTCCCCTAACAGCCTTGTATTTTTCTCACCCATTATCAATAAAGCAAAGAACTTTCTTCTTAAAGAAAAACCCTTACAACTTAGAAATCCGTTTGATCTCTTTGTTGTTTTTGGCCAGTATCGAGTCTCTTCCATCGGCTCATGGTGACCTTCGATCCACGTTCGCAATCCGCTCAATCATATTTCTGTCCGAAGTGGAAGTGGCGTACGGCCAACACTCGGATCCATCCTCCGCGTCGACTCCATCGTCCATCGCTACCCGACTCGTGACAGGTGCCGTACGGCCGGTCTGAGCCGATCCATCCTCCGCGCAACTTCCGTTCGTGAGGCTGCATCATCTGGTATCAGAGCTTCAAAAGCTCCTAATCAGGTTTTATCAATCCTTTTCCTTTTGTTTTGCTTTCATATCTTTAAAGAAAAACTCATAAGAATCATCGTTTGAATTATTTGCTTTTGTTTCCGTTTTGCTCATATCAAAAAAGAAAAAAAAATATAAAAAGTTTCTTTCATCTTTGTTCATCTTTGCATTCGTTGATCATCTCATTCAAAAAAAAAAACATACTTGCATATTTTTTTCTTTCAAATCGTATGCTTAAATCAAAAAAAAAAATTTGGTTCTTTGTTTCTTGGCTACTTTGAATCACATCTTTCATTTAATCAAAAAAAAAAAAATCAAAACATAGAACATTCACTTGCTTGATTCTTCCCTTTCAGGAACCACGTAGTATCGGAAGCCAAGGATCGGTCTTGTTCATCATCATCCATCCCCAACCTTCGGTTACCTCGTGCCCTTTTCAAATACTTATTTCAAATTATTTAAACACCTAGTTCACTTCGTGTTCATCTCGTGTTCATTGCATATTCATCATCTTGTTCATCGTGTTCATCGTGTTCATCATCGTGTTCATCGTTAAAATTCAAAAAAAAAAATCTTTTATTTAATCATACCAACGCTCCCATTTCCATATTTGATCATCAGCATTTATTCTTATTTTGTTTGAATTTAATTGTCCAACGGTAACTTCCTTAAACGGAATTACACTTATTCGCATAAATCCATCCATTACTCGTGATTATTTCTTTCCTTTCTTGGCAATCTTCGAACACATTCATACACTTGGTAAATTTTTGCAGGTACTTAACCGGATCATTGGAGACCAAGGCGAGATCACATTGGCCCAAGTTATGGCCGCGATCCAGGGTATCACTACCCGTCTGACCCAACTTGAAAACCTGCAAAACCAAGAAACCGAGAGCTTATCCGACAGTAGTGCCGACCCGGCCCAAGCCAACCCTAATGGCCATAACGACAACAACGGTAATAGGCAGGCCGCGAACAACCCGGACCACACCAGAATCGCAACGGCCCGCACAACGGCCCGAGGCAAGGACCGAACCGAGATGACGATGAACCCTGGCACGGTGGGAAGGATTTGAAGTTGGTCCCACCAACCTTTGCCGGTAAGATCAACCCGGAAGCCTACCTAGATTGAGAAGGGCGCATGGAGTACATCTTTGAGTACTACAACTACTCAGAAACGCGCAAGGTGTCCCTGGCCTCCGCGCAGCTTACGGACAATGCCCTAGTCTGGTGGGACAGAGAAGTGCCCGACCGACGGAGACGTAGGCTCCCCTGATCGCCACATGGGAGGACATGAGCTACCAGTTCCAGAAGAGATACATTCCGGCGTATTTCCAACGCGATCTCCAGAAACGGTTCCGCAAACTATCCCAAGGAACCAAGACCGTAGAAGAATACTTTGAGGAGTTCGAAACCTTGAAGAACCAATTGCGAGTTGAAGATTCCCCCGAGACCTTGATGGCCCAGTTCCTGGACGGCCGTCAAGACCGCATCGCTTGGAAGGTTGAGAG
Organism: Arabis hirsuta; assembly: GCA_964056655.1. Classification (NCBI taxonomy): domain Eukaryota; kingdom Viridiplantae; phylum Streptophyta; class Magnoliopsida; order Brassicales; family Brassicaceae; genus Arabis; species Arabis hirsuta. The sequence continues at coordinate 23,895,760 of OZ053298.1, read as the reverse complement.
GCAACCATACGGGACCCTTGACGAGCTTCTACACACGGCCATCCAGGCCGAGTAACACATTTGGAGGAAGAATGCTTCCCTCAGCCATTCCAAGCCTAGCTGGAACCCGCCGACTAACCGCAACCTAGACAAAGGGAAGGCGGTCGACCGACGTCTAAGTTCAAGAAACCCAAACCTGGCAAGGCGGCCAGTACCGGACCGAGCACGGCCCCAGCCCAGCGCTCGAGATGTCACGTGCTTCAAGTGCAGAGGCAAGGGCCACTACTCCTGCGAGTGTCCGAACCAACAAGCTATGATCCTCCGAGAAGATGGCGAATATGAGTCCCAGGACGAACATGAGGTAGAGGAGTTCGAGGAGGAAGTTACGGACTATCCGGACGTAGGAGAAATCCTTGTAACCCGGAGTACCCTTAGCGCCTTGTTCGAGCCCGAGACCATCCAACGGGAGAACATCTTCCACACGCGATGCACCGTTCAATCCAAGGTATGTAGCCTAATAATTGATGGCGGCTCATGTACTAATGTTGCTAGCAAGTACTTGGTTGACAGGTTAGGCCTCGCAACCACCAAGCACCCACGGCCATACCGATTAAAATGGCTAGACGACAAGGTAGAATTGAAGATCGGTGAGTAAGTCTTAGTACCGTTTAGCATCGGCAAGTACGAGGATAAGGTACTCTGCGATGTGGTCCCGATGCAAGCCGGCCACATCCTCCGAGGCCCACCATGGCAGTTCGACAAAGAGACGCTCCACAACGGCCGCACTATCTTCTATAGTTTCGCACACAACGGCAAGAAACACAACCTTGCCCCGCTCAACCCGACCGAAGTCCATGAACTTCAAAAAGCTATGGACAAAGGGGCACAAGCCGATAAGCTAAGTCGGACCAACCTTTTTATTACCCCTGGTCAAGTCCTTAGATCGTTGAATGCACAAACGCAGGTGCTACTAATGATCTTTAAGGAAGGTTATTTTGCAGAACCCGACGAGACCATCCATCCCGAAGGAGTCCAATGGTTGCTGGACCATTTCAAGGACATCTTCCCTGACGAGATACCCGCCGGCTTACCCCCGACCTGCGGTATCGAACATCAGATCGATCTCATCCCCGGAGCTCCCCTACCGAACCGACCGGCTTACCGCATCAACCCGGAGGAAGCCAAGGAGCTAGAACGATAAGTCCAGGAGCTGATGAAGCAAGGCTACATCCGAGAGAGCCTCAGCCCCTGTGCGGTTCCAGTCCTTTTAGTACCCAAGAAGGACGGGTCCTGGCGGATGTGTGTGGACTGCCGCGCCATCAACAACATCACCTCACCGTCAAGTACCGGCATCCCTACCGCGACTCGACGACATGTTAGACGAGCTCAGTGGTGCCACGATCTTCTCCAAGATCGATCTGAAAAGTGGCTACCACCAAGTGAGAATGAAGGAGGGCGACGAGTGGAAGACCGCCTTCAAGACCAAGCAAGGCCTTTACGAGTGGCTTGTGATGCCGTTCGGTCTCACCAACGCGCCGAGCACCTTCATGCGACTCATGAACCACGTGCTAAGGGCGTACATCTGTAAGTTTGTCGTTGTTTATTTCGATGACATTCTTGTTTATAGCACCTGTTTGGAAGACCACTTAATGCACCTTGAGAAAGTGATGGAGACCTTGCGGTCCGAGCACTTATATGCCAATCTCAAGAAGTGTGTCTTCTGCACTGATCAATTGGTTTTCCTAGGCTTTGTTGTGAGTGCGCAAGGTCTAAAGGTGGACGATGAGAAGATCAAAGCCATCCAAGAGTGGCCAACACCCACCACCATCGGTCAAGTCCGGAGCTTTCACGGCCTGGCCAGTTTGTACCGGCGTTTCGTTAAGGACTTTAGCACGATAGCCACCCCAATCACCTCGGTGATCAAGAAGAACGTAGCCTTCTCATGGGGACCAAGCCAAGACGCGACATTCCAAAGGCTCAAGGACAGCCTTACCAATGCCCCCGTATTAAATTTGCCTAACTTTGACCAAATGTTTGAGGTTGAATGTGATGCATCAGGTACGGGCATTGGAGCCGTTCTGACGCAAGGAGGCAGACCGGTTGCCTTCTTCAGCGAAAAACTCAATGGAGCCACCCTCAACTATCCCACCTACGACAAGGAGCTGTACGCCTTGGTGAGATCGTTGGAGACTTGACAACACTACCTGCTCAGCAAGGAGTTCGTAATCCATACCGATCACGAGACACTCAAGTACCTCTGATGCCAAACCAATCTCAAGAAGCGGCACGCCCGATGGCTTGAGTTCGTGGAGACATTCCCGTACGTGATCAAGTACAAGAAAGGCAAAAAGAATGTAGTAGCCGACGCCCTATCCAGGAGATACGCCCTTATCACTACCATAAAGTCCAAGATAATGGGGTTCGAGCATCTCAAAGAACTCTACGCGGATTACCCAGACTTTGGAGAGCTCTACACTCGATGCACCAAAGGCGCCCTTGGTCCCTATTACAAGCAAGATGGTTTCCTTTTTCGAGACAAGAGGTTGTGCACTCCCCAAAGTTCAATGCGTGAGCTAATCCTAAGCGAGGCCCATGGAGGCGGCCTTATGGGACACTTCGGCATGGAGAAAACCCGAAGCATCCTCGAGGAACACTTCTTCTGGCCTCACCAACGACGAGACGTGGAACGGTTCTGTTCCAAGGGCACCACATGCCTTAGCGCAAAATCCAGGTCACATCCTCACGGTTTTTATACTCCTTTGCCTATCCCCGATATACCATAGATCGACCTTTCTATGGATTTTGTTGTAGGGTTGCCCAAGATCCGACACAAGGATTCCATTTTCGTGGTCGTGGACCGGTTCAGCAAAATGGCTCACTTTATTCCATGCGACAAGACCAATGACGCCACGCAGACCGCCGACCTAATCTTCAAGGACGTCGTACGATTACATGGCCTAACCCGGACCATTGTATCAGACCGCGACCCAAAGTTTCTCGGGCATTTCTAGCGGACCTTATGGAGAAAGCTTGGAACCAAGCTTCTCTTCTCCACCACGGCCCATCCACAGACCGACGGCCAGACCGAGGCCACCAACCGCACTCTAGGCACGCTTTTGTGAGCAACTGTCGGTAAAAATTTGAGAAATTGGCTCGATTGTCTCCCTCTTGTCGAGTTTGGTTATAACCGCGCGAAACACTCTTCTACTAACTTGTCTCCTTTTGAGATCGTATATGGTTTTAAGCCGCAGACTCTCCTCGACCTAGCTCCCATACCGCTTCCGCCAAAGGATCAGATCAACCAAAATGGAGTGGCCAAAGCCGACTTACTCAAAAAGCTCTACCAACGAGCCAAGGAGAACATGGAGAAACGGAATGAACGGACTAAGAGATATTCAAACCAGAGCCGAAAAGAACTCCATCTTGAACCCGAAGATTACGTTTGGGTTCACATGCGGGAAGACCGGTTCCCGAAGATGAGAACGAACAAGTTATCGCCCCGAGGGATCGGACCGTACCAAGTGATCAAGAAGATCAACGACAACACCTACGAGATAGATCTATGAGGTGATTTTAACGTATCCCCGACCTTTAATGTGGCTGACTTAATTCCCTGTGAAGCAGATGAAACAGTTCTGAGGACAGAACCTTTCCAAGGGGGAGAGGATGATGCATCCTCCAAAACCAGCAATACTGCCGCAGCCCCCTCCAAGTCCATCCCCACGATGAGGTCCAAGCCCATGACTTGATCGGGAGCCCGGACATTGCAGGAGAACATCAACGACGCGGTCCAGTCGTTACTAGCCGAACACGATACGGCTCAGATCCGCCCTATGGACGCGACACACGAAGAGGAACAAGACCTGCCCGGCCCAGCCCGGCCCGATCAAGACCGGATCATTCCCGATAGTGAAGATCCTTCTCAACGGATACTTTCCTTTTTCACCATCACGCGCATTGAAGACTAAGGATCCACCCGATCCGACGCGGATCCCACCATATCCGACATTTACAACGACTCCATCCAACTAAGGTAAGTTTTTGATTTCTTTTAATTACTTTGATACTAACGGCTCTTTCTCTTTAATGTTCGTGTGATTTCTTTCTTTAAGTAGCGTAGGGCATTTGTTTCGCCGATTTTGTTTTTTTAATACGTAGATGTCGATCTTTGTAATAAATGTCAAGACCCCTAGAAGGGCATAGCTGATCGGACAAGTATATAAGTCCTCTAACAGCCTTGTATTTTTCTCACCCATTATCAATAAAGCAAAGAACTTTCTTCTTAAAGAAAAACCCATACAACTTAGAAATTCGTTTGATCTCTTTGTTTTTTTTGGCCAGTATCGAGTCTCTTCCATCGGCTCGTGGTGACCTTCGATCCACCTTCGTAATCCGCTCAATCATATTTCTATCCGAAGTGGAAGTGCCGTACGGCCAACACTCGGATCCATCCTCCGCGTCGACTCCATCGTCCATCGCTACCCGACTCGTGATAGGTGCCGTACAGCCGGTCCGAGTCGATCCATCCTCCGTACAACTTCCGTTCGTGAGGCTGCATCATGAGATCTAGGACGAGACCCAGCAATGAGGACTAGCGAGTTGTGTTGAAAAGTCGCGAATGAATTTGGAAGGCTGCGAATATCTACGAAGAAGTACATGGTGGTCTGATTTTGAGTTGGTTATGCATTATGTAGCTTAATAGTTGAAAGGGTAGGTCCGATATTCCAAGGGAAGGTAAGTTTCTGCGTTTTCAAACCTCTTTTCTATTCTTAAATTTTGCTTGAGGACAAGCAAAAGATAAGTCTGGGGGAGTTGATATGTTACATATTTTACCTATTTTACTAAATATTTTACTATGTTTTCTATGCATTTATCTACGAGAAAAGTACTCAAATAGCATAGAAAAGTTGTTATATTACTAGAATAACATACATCTTTTGGAAATTACTCAAAAGTATTTAAAGCCTAGTAAATTACAATAAATACCCTTGGTTATTTTTTTTAATTGAGGTTATTTATAATTAATAAATGATTAACTAATTCACGTCACTAATCATTGTTCCACATCACTATAAGATTAACCGTGTTAACAAGTCGGAAAAAGAAACTCAAAGGACGGAAAAAGAAAAACTTCTTGTGATCGTCGAAACTTCCAATGTTTTCTCTCTAGTCGATTTCTGATAAACATTCACCGCCGTTGTCGTCGAAATGTCTGCTCTGCATTTTCATAGTCGGATTTTAGTCGAAGGTGAGTATAAACAGAGAAGTGGGGATTCTTCATCTTCCATCGTTTTATTTTGAGTTTTCCGATTTATTTTGAGTATAATCTGAGGAATCGAAGGTGTTTGTCGCTTATTAACGGTATTGTGGCTGATTTATTATTCTGTGGCGGCTTGTTTATCGTTGCTAGTGGCTATTTAAGTTATCAATTGTGGCTGAGTTTGTGTTGTGTTGCGGCTGATTTATTTGTGCAATTGCAATTGTGCCTATTGTGGCTGAGTTTGTGTTATGTTGCGGCTAATTTATGTTACTTGATGGTTGAGTTATGAATCATTTGATGTCTGACTTATGAGTTACTTGATTGCTGAGTTATGAATCATTTGATGTCTGACTTATGAGTTACTTGATGGCTAAATTATGAATCATTTGATGTCTGACTTATGAGTTACTTGATGGCTGAGTTATGAATCATTTGATGTCTGACTTAAGAGTTACTTGATGGCTGAGTTATGAATCATTTGATGTCTGACTTATGAGTTACTTGATGGCTGAGTTATGAATCATTTGATGTCTGACTTATGAGTTACTTGATGGCTGAGTTATGAATCATTTGATGTCTGACTTATGAGTTTTGATGGCTGAGTTATGAATCATTTGATGTCTGACTTATGAGTTACTTGATGGCTGATTTACTATGCAGGTGCATGTGAAGAAAATGGTTATGAAGGAGGTTGTAGAAGAGCTGTTTCCGCAGTGGTCGAGTGAAGAAAATGACCCACAACTTGTAAATCTGATAACAGTCATACATGCGAATAGGTTTGTTATCATCGAGTACCGACTTCGCAAGTTCGTCGTGTGTTGTTTCATCATTTAAATACATAACTCTAAACCCTCTACCGTCGGCGTTGAATACGTATCTGTTTTTCTTGACCCAATTACCAGAAACAATAACTACTGGATCCATAAGATCTCGAACAAAGATCAATGAAAAAAAAATAATGAGGAAGGAAAATAGATGAAGAAGGTGACGATTAAGTTTCTGGGTATCAGATGATAAAGAAGGTAAATAGATGAAGAAGAAGAAGACACGGCGTCACAACATAAAACTCTAACAATGACATGGAAAATGACATAGAAAATAGGAGCTGATGACATGGAAAATCGGATTTGATGTCATTAATTTTTTGCTTATATGGCAAGTGAGCCACAAAACAAAAACGTAAATCAGCCTAACTAAATCAGTCATCAAATGCAAATGTAAGTCAGTTGCAACGTAAATACTATTTCATTAATAAAAACAACAAAAATCGGGTTCGAAAAGAGGCTATAAAAGGGCGTAAATCAGCTGGAAAATATTATGTCAGCTGTATCGTCAAATAAATCAGCCGTCAAATGAATGCTATTGTAGTAATTAATCTTTCGTTGATAAATCAGACGTAATAAGGCCGACTTTACTATTAATCAAGCTAAACACGGCTGATTTACGCTAATTATACTTAAATCAGCCGTAACTACCTTTCATAGGTAAGCCGTCCGTTTAGTAACACAGCCAATCGATGATCATTCCATCATCGTGAGAAACATATCTCAACCAGGCGATGTACAAATCAGCCGTCATATATGTACGTAAGTCAGCCATTAGCTCATAAATCAGGCAGATTTTTGTAAACTCAGCATGTCACATAAATCTTAAGTCAGCCAGAAGATCTTAAATCAGCCACGTTTTGTAACTCAGCCGTAACGTTTGGCTTATTTGTATATGTAAATCAACCAATTTCTTTAAGTCAGCCACATCGTATATATAACTCAGTCGTCAATACCGCCGTAATTCTTTACGACTGAGTTCATTAATACACGTCAGCGATTTCCTATGTGGCGCCGAATTTTATCTGACGTGGCACTCAAAAGTAATGGCATTCTTGTAATTAGGTTTTTTGTCAGAACGTAATTACAAAGGCACGCTAGGCATTTAAAATAAATCAGTAATAAAATTTTTTTTATATACTTCTAGTAATATTACCTAATTTATGTGCCGTTTAAGTTAAGTTCCCTTTATCTACGGTATTACGCCTTTAGAGGTAGTTTTTCTCGTATTTGTAGTTTTAGAGTATTAATAGGAAAATCAAGCAAAACAGAGCTAAAAGGGCCAAAAAAGGTGTAAACCAAGCTACAGAAACTTTCATAAGCCAAAGACACTATCAAGAACCAAGAATTCACAAGATACAACATTCTACCAAACTGGACAGAACGTATATGCCAGAAGTTCAGCAGTGAACGGAGGATCAAATAGATTTGGAATTTGATGAAACTTGGTGTGAAGAAAGATATTTGAGTCAGCTTCACAATTAAGTTTGAATCATCTCAATTGGAGCTGTGAGTAGAAAGATACACCCGAATTACTAAGCACATGTCGAACTGCCTCGAAGCTGAAGCGAGTTCAATTTCGGGCCAAATACCGGTCTGCACCATGGACCGATATTCCAGCCATTTTCAACACACGAGAGAGGATATTTAACCCCCAGTACCGGTCACGAAATTGAACTGGCACCCGTGACCGGTATTGCTTCTGTTTTAACGTAAAAAGTCCGTTTTGTCCTAAACTAAACTCTAGGAAGACCCTAAGCCTATATATACTTGTTTTTAGCCTCTTGTTAGGAGTGTGCCGAAATATTTAGAGTAGTTTCATCAGAAGGAGCAGCCACCACGAGTTCTCTTGGTGTTCTCCTCATTAGATTTGGATTTTAGAGCAATCCAGTGGATGATTTCGCTTTGTATCTCGATATAGAGAAGAATCCTCTTACCTTTACTCTTTAATTCAAGTTTATATACTATGAATTCATCATCTATCTTGTGTCTTTTGTGCACCATGTTTGAGTAGTTTTATTTGTTAGGTTGTAGAAAGATCAAAGAGTTCATGAATTGTTAACTTCTATCGAATGAATTAGGGATAATCTATTACGTTCTTCATCTTTATTTGCTCTTAAAGCATGATTGCTTTTCTGATCAACTAGCATCTGATTTTAGATTGATATACTCTCCAAAAGCTTGTTATATTGTCTGAACTAGTATTTGATGAGCTAGGCGTCTTAACAATTCGAAAGGTTAGTTAAAGAGTTTAGTGAACAATTGAATGTTGAACTTACTGCATGTTTTCTTCTTGTAATAACCTGCAAAAGTTAAGTCTATTAGGAAGTTAAAACATAGTAATCTGAGCCACGACAGTGGGAGGATTATACATCCGTGATTTGAGTTCTAGAACACATCTCTCTAAAAGGTCCCTATAATTCGATATGTTGTTTAATGATCCATGAATCTCTGCGATTGATCTACTTGCCTAACGTTTGTTTACTTTGAATTCTAATCCCTTTACTTAGTTATTTTTGTGCCTTAATTTACATTCCTAAAACCAAAACCATATTTCTTGTTTTAGCTTGATTTGATTCCTAAAAAGTTTGTAGTACAATTACGAGGTCCCTGTGGATTCGATCCCTAAATACTATCGTGATTGCTGTGCACTTGCAGTTATATGTATTGGTTAAAGCTTTGACCCACATCACCAGCCCGGCCCGATCAAGACCTGTCCGGCCCAGCCCACGCCGATCAAGACCAGCCCGACCCAGAGCAGATCTTCTCCGCGACCCGCGATACGCCCAACGGACACTTTCCTTTTTCACCATCAAGCGCATAGAAGACTAAGGATCCTGCCCGATCCGATGCGGGCTCCGCCCGATCCGACACGATCTCGCGATTCCATCCACTTAAGGTAAGTTCTTATTTCATTTTTAATTATTTTGATACTAACGGCTCTTTATTTGAATTTTCGTGTTATTTCTTTCCTTAAGTAGTGTCGGGCATTTATTTCGCCGATTTCATTTTTAATGCTTAGATATCGATCTTTTGTAATAAATTTCAAGACCCCTAGAAGGGCATAGCTGATCGGACAAGTATATAAGTCCCCTAACAGCCTTGTGATTTTACCCATTATCAATAAAGCAAAGAACTTTCTTCTCAAAGAAAACCCCTCGCAACTTAGGAATCTGATTGATTTCTTTGTTGTTTTTGGCTAGTATCGAGTCCTTGCCATCGGCTCGTGGTGACCTTCGATCCATCTTCACAATCTGCTCGATCATTTCCTGTCCGAAGTGAGAGTATCGTACGGCCAGCACCCGGATCCATCCTCCGCTTTGTTTCATCGCTCATCGCTACCCGACTCGCGACAGGTGCCGTACAGCTGGTCCGAGCCGATCCATCCTCCGCGCAACTTTCGTTCGTGAGGCTACATCATCTGGTATCAGAGCTTCAAAAGCTCCTATTAGGTTTTATCCATCCTTAATCGTTTTTGCTCTTTGATTTCATTTTCAAAAAAAAAAATATATATATATATATATATATATATACTTTTATTGCTTTTGTTTCAATCCGCATCATTAAATTAAAAAAAAAATTCTTTTTTTTTCTTTCTTTTGATTCGCATCTTTTATTCAAAAAAAAATATTATTAATTTTCGAGATTGTCATTTAAATTATTTCCATATTTTATCATTTCCGTATCGCAAATCATCTCATTCGAATCATCTCAATGGCCACCACATTTAAACAATCATTTCCTTATTCGAAACCGTGTTATTACTTTCCTCTCCTGGAATTTCCCGAACACATTCATACACTTAGCTAAATTTCGCAGGTACTAACCAGATTATGGGGGACCAAGGCGAGACCACCCTGGCCCAAGTCATGGCCGCGATCCAGGGTATCACGACCCGTCTGACCCAACTCGAGAACCAGCAAAACCAAGAGACCGAGAGCACGTTCGAGAGTAGTACCGGTCCAGTCCGCGCTAATGCTAACCAAAACGGTCGCAACCAAGCACCGAATCGTGATCCCGATCCAAATCCGAATGCCCCTGTCAACGGCAACGGACAGCACCACAACGGCCCGTGACTTTTTCCGAACCGAAACAAGGATGAACCCTGGCATGGTGGTAAAGACTTGAAGTTGTCTCCACCTACTTTTGCCGGCAAGATCAATCTCGAGGCTTACCTTGATTGGGAGAGACAAATGAAGTATATTTTCGAGTACTACAACTACTCGGAGATGCGCAAGGTATCCTTAGCCTCCGCGTAGCTCACGGACAATGCCTTAGCTTTGTGGGATAGAGATGAAAACGCAGGCTTGATCAGATCGCCACATGGGAAGAGATGAGCTATCTCCTCCGGAAGAGATACGTTCTGACGTATTTCCAATGCGATCTCCAAAAATGGTTCCGCAAAATATCCCAAGGAACCAATACCGTGGAGGAATAATTCGAGGAGTTCGAGACCTTAAAGAATCGACTAGGGGTTGAAGATTCCCCCGAGACCTTGATGGCCCAATTCCTGGACAGCCTTCAAGACCGCATCGCCCGGAAGGTTGAGAAACAACCATATGGAACTCTTGACGAGCTTCTACACACGACCATCCAGGCCGAACACCACATTCGAAGGAAAAGTGCTTCCATCAGCCATTCCAAGCCCAGCTGGAACCCGCCGACCAATCGCAACCCGGACAAAGGGAAATCGACCGACCCGACATCAAAATTCAAGAAACCCAAAATTGGCAAGGTGGCCAGTACCGGTCCAAGCACGGCTCCGATCTAGCGAGCCCGAGATGTCACCTGCTTCAAGTGCCGCGGCAAAGGCCATTACTCCCGAGAATGTCCGAACCAACGTGTCATGATCCTCCGGGAAAATAGAGAATATGAGTCCCAGGACGAGCATTAAGCAGAGGATTCCGAGGAGGAAGTTACAGACTATCCGAACGTAGGAGAAATCTTTGTGACCCAGTGAACTCTTAGTGCCTTGTTCGAACCCGAGACACTACAACGGGAGAAATCTTTCACACACGTTGCACCGTCCAATCCAAGGTATGTAGTCTAATCATAGATGGCGGATTGCGTACTAACGTGGCTAGAAAGTACTTGGTTGATAGGTTAGCCCTTAAGACAACCAAGCATTCTAGGCCGTACAGACTTAGATGGCTCGACGATAAGGTGGAGCTAAAAATCTGTGAGCAAGCCTTAGTCTCATTCAGCATCGGCAAGTATGCCGACGAGGTACTCTACGACGTGGTCCCCATGCAAGCTGGCCACATCCTGTTAAGACGACCTTGGCAGTTTGATAAGGAAACCATCCACAACGGTCGCACCAATTTCTATAGTTTCGTGCACAACAGCAAGAAGCACAACCTAGCCCCACTCACACCATCCGAAGTACACGATCTACAACTGGCCAAGGACAAAAGGGCCAAAGCCGATAAGCTAAGTAAAACTAGCCTCTATATTACCCCCAGTTAAGTCCTTAGATCGTTAAATGCACAAACACAGGTGCTATGATGATCTTTAAGGAAAGTTATCTTGCAGGAACAGACGAACCCAACTACCCCGAAGGCGTCCAACGGTTGCTCGACCATTTTAAAGACTTTTTCCCGAAAAGATACCAGCCGGCCTACCCCCGGTCCGCGGTATCGAACACCAGATCGACCTAGTCCCCGGAGCACCTTTACCGAATCGACCGGCTTACCGCGTCAACCCGGAAGAAGCCAAGGAACTAGAACAACAAGTACAGGAGTTGGTGAAGCACGGCTACATCCGAGAGAGCCTCAGCCCTTGTGCGGTTCCCGTCCTTCTGGTGCCCAAGAAAGATGGATCCTGGCGGATGTGCATAGACTGCCGCGCCATCAACAACATTATCGTTAAGTACCAGCATCCCATAACGCGACTCGACGACATGTTGGACGAACTCAGTGGTGCCACGGTCTTTTCGAAGATCGACTTGAAGAGTGGCTACCATCAATTTCAAATGAAAGAAGGCGACGAGTGGAAAACCGCTTTCAAGACCAAGTGCGGTCTCTATGAGTGGCTAGTTATGCCATTCGGTCTCACCAACGCGTCAAGCACCTTCATGCGACTCAGGAACCACGTGCTAAGGGCATACATTTGTAAGTTTGTTGTTGTGTATTTCGATGACATTCTTGTGTATAGCGCCTGTTTGGAAGACCACTTCTTGCACCTTGAGAAAGTGTTGTAGACCTTGCGGTCTGAGCATTTATATGCCAATCTCAAGAATTGCGTCTTCTGCACTGACCAGTTGGTATTTCTAGGCTTTGTTGTTAGTTCGCAGGGTCTAAAGGTGGATGATGAAAAGATCAAAGCCATCCAAGAATGGCCGACACCCACCACCATCGGTCAACTGAGGAGCTTTCATGGACTGGCCAGTTTCTACCGGCGGTTTGTCAAGGATTTCAGCACCATTGCTGCCCCAATCACTTTGGTGATTAAGAAAGATGTTGCCTTCTCATGGGGTCCAAACCAGGACACGGCATTCCAAAAGCTCAAGGACAGCCTTACCCATGCACCGGTATTGGTATTACCTAACTTTGATCAAACGTTTGAAGTTGAGTGTGATGTTTCAGGTATGGGAATCGGAGCAGTCCTTACACATGGAGGCAGACCGGTTGCCTTTTTCAGCGAGAAGCTACACAGTGCCACGATCAACTACCCCACTTACGACAAGGAGCTGTATGCCTTGGTAAGGTCATTGGAGACTTGGCAGCATTATCTGCTCAGCAAAGAGTTCGTGATCCACACCGACCACGAAACCCTCAAGTATCTACTCTGGCAGACCAACCTTAAATGGCGACATGAACGTTGGCTCGAGTTCGTGGAGACCTTCCCCTACATCATCAAGTACAAGAAGGGCAAGGAAAACGTAGTAGCCGATGCCCTGTCCAGGAGGTACACCCTAATCTCTACCATGGAGGCCAAGATAATGGGGTTTGAGCACCTCAAGGAACTCTATCCGGATGATCCCGACTTCGGTGAGATCTACAATCAATGCACCAAAGGCGCTCTTGGTCTATATTACAAGTACAGCGGCTTCCTCTTTCGGGAAAAGAGACTATACATTCCCTGGAGTTCTATGCGAGAGCTCATCTTAAGCGAGGCACATGGAGGCGGCCTTATGGGACACTTCGATATGGAGAAAACCCGAAGCATGCTCAAAGAACACATCTTCTGGCCCCACCAACATTGAGACGTGGAATGGTTTTGTTCCAAATGCACGACATGCCTTAGCGCAAAATCCAAGTCACATCTTTACGGTCTTTATACTCCTTTACCCATTCTTGATATGCCATGGGTTGACCTTTCTATGGATTTTGTTGTAGGGTTGCCCAAGATCCGACACAAGGATTCCATTTTCGTGGTCGTGGACCGGTTCAGCAAGATGGCTCATTTTATTCCATGCGACAAGACCAATGACACCACACAGACCGCCGACCTATTCTTCAAGGAAGTAGTACAACTGCATGGGCTACCACGAACCATCGTCTCCGACCGGGATCCAAAATTTCTCGGATATTTCTGGAGAACCTTATGGAGAAAGCTTGGAACCAAGCTACTCTTGTCCACCACGGCCCATCCTCAAACTGACGGACAAACCGAGGCCACCAATAGAACCTTAGGCACGCTCTTACGAGCAGCTGTTGGTAAAATTTTAGAAATTGGCTCGATTGTCTTCCTTTGGTCGAGTTTGCTTATAACCGCGTGAAACACTTTTCTACTAACTTGTCTCCTTTTGAGATCGTATACGATTTTAAGCTGCAGACTCCCCTCGACCTAGCCCCCATATCGCTCCCGCGAAAGGATCAAATAAACCAGAATGGAGTGGCCAAAGCCGGCTTACTCAAGAAGCTCTATCAACGGGCCAAAGAGAACATAGAGAAGCGGAACGAACGAACTAAGAAACATTCGGACTAGAGCCGAAAAGAATTCCATCTCAAACCAAGAGACTACATTTGGGTTCACATGCGGGAAGATCGGTTCCCGAAGATGAGAACGAACAAGTTATCGCCCCGAGGCATCGGACCGTACCAAGTGATCAAGAAGATCAACGACAACGCTTACGAGATAGATCTACGAGGTGAGTTTAACGTATCCCCGACCTTTAATGTGGCTGACTTAACTCCCTGTGAAGCAGATGAAACAGTTCTGAGGATAGAACCTTTCAAAGGGGGAGAGGATAATGCATCCTCCAAAACCGGCAGTACTGCCGCAGCCCCATCCAAGCCCATCCCCACAATGAGGTCCAAGCCCATGACACGATCTGGTGCCCGAACGTTGCAAGAAAATATCAATGACGCAGTGAAGTCTTTACTAGCCGAGCACGACGCAGACTTACCAGCCCGGATCCGTCAAACGGACGAATTCCCATCCAAAGATCAAAACCGGCCCGAGCCTAACCAGCCTGGCCCAGCTCGAGCCCAATCAAGACCTGTCCGGCCCAACCCAGGCCGATCAAGACCAGCCCGGCCCAGAGCAGATCTTCCTCCATGACCCGTGACACGCCCAATGGACACTTTCTGTTTTCACCATCACGCGCATTGAAGACTAAGGATCCTGCCCGATCCGACGTGATCTTGCGATTCCATCCACTTAAGGTAAGTTCTTATTTCATTTTTAATTATTTTGATACTAACAGCTTTTTGTTTGAATTTTCGTGTTATTTCTTTCCTTAAGTAGTGTCGGGCATTTGTTTTGCTGATTTCGTTTTTAATGCTTAGATATCGATCTTTTGTAATAAATTTTAAGACCCCTAGAAGGGCATAGCTGATCGGACAAGTATATTAGTCCCCTAACAGCCTTGTGATTTTACCCATTATCAATAAATCAAAGAACTTTCTTCTCAAAGAAAACCCCTCGCAACTTAGGAATCCGATTGATTTCTTTGTTATTTTTTGCCAGTATCGAGTCCTTGCCATCGGCTAGTGGTGACCTTCGATCCATCTTCGCAATCCGCTCGATCATTTCCTGTCCGAAGTGAAAGTGCCGTACGGCCGGTCCGAGCCGATCCATCCTCTGCGCAACTTCCGTTTGTGAGGCTGCATCAGCTTCGCCCCGTTTAGGCATAGTTCACCATCTTTCAGGTCCCGACAGGCATGCTCACACTCGAACCCTTCTCTGAAGATTAAGGTCGGTCGGTGGTGCACCCGTGAGGGATCCCGCCAATCAGCTTCCTTGCGCCTTACGAGTTTACTCACCCGTTGACTCGCACACATTTTAGACTCCTTGGTCCGTGTTTCAAGACGGGTTGAATGGGGAGCTCACAGGCCAACGCCCGGAGCACGCAGATGCCAAGGCGCGCTATGAAGGCGTGTGCTGCAGACCACGATTCAGGCAGTAACGTCTCCGCGAGCGTATCAAAAACGTCAGGCTTAGGCCACCACTTTAATCCGCATCGGTCTACGTCCCGAATCAATCGGCTGACCGGATTATTCTGTTCCGCATCCGACCAGAACGCATCACCGGCCCCCATCAGCTTCCCTCTTGACAATTTCAAGCACTCTTTGACTCTCTTTTCAAAGTTCTTTTCATCTTTACCTCGCGGTACTTGTTCGCTATCGGTCTTTCGCCCATATTTAGCCTTGGACGGAATTTACCACCCGATTGGGGTTGCATTCCCAAACAACCTAACTCGTAGACAGCGCCTTATGGTGCGACAGGGTCCGGGCACGACGGGGCTCTTACCCTCTCCGACGCCCCTTTCCACGGAATTTGGTCCCAGTCCGTCGCTGAGGACGCTTCTCCAAACTACAATTCGAATGCTGAAGACGTCCGATTTTCAAGCTGGGCTTTTCCCGTTTTGATCACCGTTACTAAGGGAATCCTTGTTAGTTTCTTCTCTTCCGCTTATTGATATACTTAAACTCAGTGGGTGATCCCGCGTGACCTGGGGTCGCGTCAAGGATTTTGGGTCATTAAGAGCATTTAGACTGGAACAACCGACGAAATGACGAGGCTTTATTTCACCACCACATGTTGAGAAACTCCAAAGCGTCTTCAGCTCAGATTTTGGCCAACCGCGTGAGGTAACACATGGGAGACCAGCATCCGCAAAGGATGGGGACGACGATTTGTGACACCCAGGCAGACGTGTCCTCGGCCAGAAGGCTTAGGGCGCAACTTTCGTTCAAAGACTCGATGGTTCACGGGACTCTGCAATTCACACCAAGTATCGCATTTCGCTACGTTCTTCATCGATGCGAGGGCCGAGATATCCATTGCCGAGAGTCGTTATAGACTTTATATTGCAGCACAACTTAAGCACACACACCGTCTCCGGGGCGGTAAAGGGAAGCTGCTTAGTTGCATGTTCCTTGACACTTTTCGTGCCAGGTTTTGTGATATCTGGAAGCTACGTGCATGATCCGACCAAGATTAATAATCATGATATGCTCAATACGCGAAACTAGGGAACCGGTAGGCGCGGGATCGATTAAAAAACCGGCCAACCGAGAGTGATGATCAGTCGTTCGCGGGTTGTTCTGTTTTGGACAGGTTTCGACAATGATCCTTCCGCAGGTTCACCTACAGAAACCTTGTTATGACTTCTCCTTCCTCTAAATGATAAGGTTTAGTGGACTTCTCGCAACATCGCAGACGGCAAACCACCCACGTCGCCGCGATCTAAAAACTTCACCGGATCATTCAATCGGTAGGAGCAATGGGCGGTGTGTACAAAGGGCAGAGACTTAGTCAACGCGAGCTGATGACTCGCGCTTACTAGGAATTCCTTGTTGAAGACCTATAATTGCAATGATCTATCCCCATCACGATGAAAGTTTAAAGATTACCCGGACCTGTCGGCCAAGGTGTGAACTCGTTGAATACATCAGTGTAGCGCGCGTGTAGCCTAGAACATCTAAGGGCATCACAGACCTGTTATTTCCTCAAACTTACTTGGCCAAAATGGCCATAGTCCCTCTAAGAAGCCCACCGTGAAGGGATGCCTCCACGTAGCTAGTTAGCAGGCTGAGGTCTCATTCATTAATGGAATTAACCAGACAAATCGCTCCACCAACTAAGAACGACCATGCACCACGACCCATATAATCAAGAAAGAGCTCTCAATCTGTCAATCCTTACTATGTCTGGACCTGGTAAGTTTCCCCGTGTTGAGTCAAATTAAGCTGCAGGCTCCACTCCTGGTGGTGCCCTTCCATCAATTCCTTTAAGTTTCAGCCTTGCGACCATACTCCCTGAGTCCTAATAGCAACATCCGCTGATCCTGGTCGGCATCGTTTATGGTTGAGACTAGGACGGTATCTGATTGTCTTCAAGCCCCCAACTTTCGTTCTTGATCAATGAAAAAATCCTTGGCAAATGCTTTCAAAGTTGTTTGACTTTCATAAATCCATGAATTTCACCTCTGACTATGAAATACGAATGCCCCCGACTTTAACGCCCCCGATCGTTTATAGACCGAGAATGCGACTGACAAACACTTAGATGTCCGATCAGAGGTTCCCAGAACACTTCCTAGTTCCTTAGACCAGACTTCTAAGCGTTTATCCCCACCGAATACACCCAAGGCTTGCCAACCCGAGACATATACAATGGTTGGTTTGTCCGGACAAGACTAATATCATATGAAACATGAGTTGCGCAGAAAACATAATTTTATATATCTTTTACATAGGTTTCAAACATGTTTAAAATTTTACACGGATTCGAGTCTAATACTCAAAACGTTTATGTAAATATTAAATATTAATTGTTTACAAAAAAAAAAGAAAATCTACCACTGATTTCCTAATGTTCCTCCATGTGCTCCCATGATCTACCCACTAAGGTTGCCTGCAAAATAAATTGGAGTCGTGAGCACTAGTTGCCCAGTGAGTCTAGGGTTTCCCTAAACAATTATCATTATCCAACCAACCCAAATAAACAATCAACACGCAAGCATGCAATTCAATTTGTTATGTAAGATATATCATGCATTAACGTTATATATCACTAAGGCCTTATGCGTTGATTATTCCATACACATGAATCCAAAGGTATCTTTAGGACCAAACCACGAAGGCTGGGTCTTGAGATCCTTAGTCATTCTGGTGGCCTAATCTTTAAGGAACCACAACAGAATATGCATCGTCATGCATCACACGGCCCTAGGCTGCAATCTCGTGTCTTCGTGCCTTAACCAAAATCTTTATTGGTTAAGTCACGGCCTTAAGGGAATATCAAACCGCGTTCGATCACAAGTTTATAAGTTTTACTAACACTTAAGTTCTTTGCAAACTTATAATGCTTTGACGTTTTCATGCTTATTTTTACACAAGTAAATCACTTAGGCAATTCTAACAAGTGTAAACAATTTTGCCGTAATGAACCTCTATGGCTATAACATTGAACAAACAACACACATTCTCGTGTGTCCTACTCATCTAACACACAAGAAAACATAACCAAAGACTCAGCTTTTACTTAGGTAATGATCGCGGTTTTGCCTTTGTTTTCCTCTAGATCAGCACGGAACTTCCCTCGGACTTTCTCTAGATCTTTCGGACTAACACTGCATAAGTAGATAGATCTAGTTATAAGATCAATCTTTCACGTTCTTAAGGAAAATCTAAGGAACAAGGCTCGTGGAACTTACCAAGATCAGGTCAGAACGGTCGGAGACTTGCTTGTGGCAATTCTCGTTCCTTTGGAACCTAACGGAAACTCAACCCATGTTCATCACAGATCCGGTTATTTTATCAAGAAGCGAAGGTTAGATTCACGATCATAACAAGAATATAAGTCAAAAAGGAACTCATTCAGATTCGGAACACTTACCCTAGGTTTTCATAGAACGACTCTAGAGAATGGACTGAATGGACGGACAAGAGAATGGATTGAACAAGCGGATTGATCACGTTAAGGTACAGAAAGGGGCTGATGGAATGATCGGATGTTCTGATCGGATGGACTGGTTTTATTCGGACTGATCGGACAGAATGCTTGTGGGTTGATAGTATCAGAATAAGGCAAGAAATTTCGTGTGTTCTGCTTACCCGCGGGTTAGCCTATTTATAGGCGTGGGCAAGCAGGTGAAGCAGGTGGAAAGATCACTGCCACTTGCCCAGGGGGTAAGTTTCGTGAACCTTTGTGTTTCACCGTTTGTTTACCCTTGCTCGACCATAACTTGGTGTTTTTACGTTGTTGCGTACTGATCAAAGTAGTTTCGTGAAGGGTTATGGTTCGCGATCGTTGGGTAGATCGATCGGCTGATTTTCAATAGTTCGGGTAAGAATCGTTACCCCTGGTGTTTTTATATCGATAGTTTACCCTTGATTTGGTTCTGATCTGGTTTTGGTTTAGTTTGGTTCGGTGTGGGTAGAGGATTTTCCGTAGCGTTTGTACGCGGGAAGTATCGGTGGTTCGTGGTCGATCGTTCGGGTGGATTGTAAGATTTTTGTCAACCAACCCGTTTGCTAAGGTGATTGCATGACCGTAGCTATTGTCTAGGGTTGTTTTTATGTTGGCTCGTGAAGCCATGTTTGTTGTTTGGTTTGGCTTGGCAGATACACTTCGGTGTATAGGCATACTTATGTATACGGCAGATACACTTCGGTGTATAGTTATACTTTGGTATACGGTTTGATGACGGTGTGCACACAATTATGTCATGTTTGGTGTCTGATCAACACGGTTTGTTATGAACGAAAGTTCAAGTTTGGTTTGTAATATGTTTGTTCGTTTGTGATACGATGATTCTTGATATTAGCTGGTGAGACGGGATGACCGCTCTCACTAAGCAATTTGTTTGCTTATGCGCCCTTTCATGGTCGCAAGTGATAAAAGTGGCTAAGGAGTACGTGAGACGAGCTGGAAAGGAAGGGATGGATTTAGGCTGGGTTCACGTTTGATGTTGCATTCGTTAGACTTGTTGGTTTGATTGATTTCATACATTTGCTAAGTTGATCGTTTGATTATGGAATCGTTTGCTAGTTTGGTTAAGGAACCCTTGTTATTGTTGAACCTCGTTTGAATTGGATTATTTGATGGAATTTTATTAAGTTGATTCGTTAAGTATCGTCATTTATGCATGTTCTGCACGCGCTTAAGTTGTTAGTCTTCCGCTGAATTGAATTGAAGTTAGAATTGGACTTGAAATTGAAATTTCGTTGAATTGGGCTAAGTAAAATGGAAACCGAAATTTGACTAAGTATAATTAGGACCGCATGGTTCGATATTTCCCTTACCGCGGGTAGGATATCGGGGTTGGGGCATTACACCTGGCCTCTGTACCTGATGATGCGGTGCTTGCGGTTGTTCATAGAAGAGTCGCTCGACCTCCAAGCTTCTTCAATGTTAACCGCTCGCTCCACAAGCTCAAACAAATTATGGTATTCCACTGCCAATAGTCTGTTCATAATCTCGAGTTTTAATCCTCGTAAAAATTTCCTAATGACTGTTGGTTCACTATCTGCTCCGTAGTGGGCATAACGTCAAAGCCGCGTAAACTCAGCCTCATACTTCCTTACAGTCAGCTGTCCTTGGATCAATTCTTGAAACTTCCTTTCCAACCTATCCTTGGCTTCTGGTGGAAAGTACTTCCTTTCAAACTCTCGTCGGAATACTTCCCATGGAATCTCTATTACCATGTAGTGATCCTTAATATTACTCTACCAATTGTTTGCATCTCCCATCAGGTAATGTGCTGCTACATCCGTTCTAAAATCCTCCGGACATCGGGTTGCCGCGAAGTTTCTCTCTATGTGTTGCAGCCACGAGTCGGCCTCAAACGGATCAGAATATCCGAAGAATCTTCTTGTTCCTAAATTCTTCATCATCATTACCATTTTAAGGAAATCTGGTGGTGATGGCAAGGGGTCCTAGTGAACTATTATAGGAGTTGGATCACCCAAACGTCCTGGTAGGTCATGAATCACACTCACCAATTGATCCTCTGTACTTCTTACTTCTGGGCTTACTCTACTGGCACCTGCTTCATGAGAATCAGGACGATTTAGACGGTTCCGACCTCGTCCTTCCGGTTCTACAGGTTCTTCTCGTTCGAGATACCGACGATGGGAAGTAATACCGCCACCCAGACTCACGGATGCTGTTTGCCCAGTAGACCATCCCTCATAACCTGTTGGGGTTAGTCTATCATCACTAGTATCATCCTCTCGTCGAAATACCCTCATCTGTTGGGATTATGTCGAGTCGGAGGATATCCATCCTCCATGTAGTGATCCCACATAACCTGATCGGCTTGGTCCATAGTGACTAGTATCCTCTCGTCGAACAATCCGTTGGGACTCTATCGATTCGGAGGATATCCATCCTCTAGTCGTGATCCCTCAGGTCCAGGGTCACTGATGTCACGGAGTCCCAACTCCGGTATAGAGTTTGGAGAGTTCTCATCTGCATATTCTTGGTACTGAATCTGCGGCACGTACTACGGCACATAATCTGATGGTACATCCTGTGATGGATCTAATTCTATCGAGGTATCTGATCTATACTCAAACATGGGTGGACCAACGTATCGTCCTGGATAACGATGGTCAGGCGGTCCTTGCCCTCGTGGCGGACCAACACATGGAAGTGATGGAAAATCTAGATACACTCGCAAGTCACGATGTGGTGGTGTACCCATCTACAACAAAGCATTGGGTAAGTCCTAGCCCATCTTATATATATAAACCTAATAGCACAGGAACATAATCAGTTTATCCTAATTACTTTTTGCGACATTTTAACTCAATAAAATATTTGAAAACCATGTCCCATTTAAGCATCGTGAACAATGCTCTGATACCACTCTTGTAACGCCCCCGATCATTTATAGACCAAGAACGCCATTGACAAACACTTAGATGTCAGATCAGAGGTTCCCGGAACACATCTTAGTTCCTTAGACCAGACTTCTAAGCCTTCATCCCCACCGAATACACCCCAAGGCTTGCCAACCCGAGACATATACGACGGTTGGTTCGTCCGGACAAGACTAATATCATATGAAACCCGAGTTTTGCAGAAAACATAATTTTATATATCTTTTACATAGGTTTCAAACATGTTTACAATTTTACACGGATTCGAGTCTTATACATAAAACGTTTATGTACATATTAAAAATTAATTGTTTACAAATAGCAAGAAAATCTACCACTGATTTCCTAATGTTCCTCCATGTGCTCCCATGATCTACGCACTAAGGTTGCCTGCAAAATAAATTGGAGTCGTGAGCACTAGTTGCCCAGTGAGTCTAGGGTTTCCCTAAACAATTATCATTATCCAACCAACCCAAATAAACAATCAACACGCAAGCATGCAATTCAATTTGTTATGTAAGATATATCATGCATTAACGTTATATATCACTAAGGCCTTATGCGTTGATTATTCCCTACACGTGAATCCAAAGGCATCTTTCGGACCAAACCACGAAGGCTGGGTCTTGAGATCCTTAGACATTCTGGTGGCCTAATCTTTAAGGAACCACAACAGAATATGCATCGTCATGCATCACACGGCCCTAGGCTTCAATCCTGTCTCTCCGTCTCTTCGTGCCTTAACCAAAATCTTTATTGGTTAAGTCACGGCCTTAAGGGAATATCAAACCGCGTTCGATCACAAGTTTATAAGTTTTATAACACTTAAGTTCTTTGCAAACTTATAATGCTTTGACGTTTTCATGCTTATGTTTTACACAAGTAAATCACTTAGGCAATTTGATGTCGTGGGTTATTCAAGCTTTAAATTTATAACCCTAGATAAAGCTGCAAGTGCACAGGCAAACGGAGTAGCACTTAGGGGTCGATCCATAGGGACTAGAGATGATACGCAACGAATTTATGTGATGCAAATTAAGCTAAGACAAAATATGATTTTGGTTTTGTGGTTTTATGAATAGCAATTATAAAGCAAAGAAAGTAAAAGCAAGGATAAATCAATAAGAGAAAAGCGTTAGGCATTAGACAATTCGCAGAGACTCATGAAACACATAAAGATATCGGGTTTTAAAGATCGTACAACGGCTGTACGGCACCTGTCACAAGTCGAGTAGCGATGGACGATGGAGTCGACGCGGAGGATAGATCCGAGTGTTGGCCGTACGGCACTTCCACTTTGGACAGAAATATGATTGAGCGGATTGCGAAGGTGGATCGAAGGTCACCACGAGCCGATGGAAGAGACTCGATACTGGCCAAAAACAACAAAGAGATCAAACGGATTTCTAAGTTGTAAGGATTTTTCTTTAAGAAGAAAGTTCTTTGCTTTATTGATAATGGGTGAGAAAAATACAAGGCTGGTAGGGGACTTATATACTCGTCCGATCAGCTATGCCCTTCTAGGGGTCTTGGAATTTATTACAAAGATCGACATCTAATGCATTAAAAACGAAATCGGCGAAACAAATGCTCGACACTACTTAAGGAAAGAAATCATGTGAAAATTCAAAGAAAGAGCCGTTAGCATCAAAATAATTAAAATGAAATAAGAACTTACCTTAAGTGGATGGATTCGTGGGATCGCGTCGGATCGGGTGGAACCCGCGTCGGATTGGGCAGAATCCTTAGTCTTTAATGCGCGTGATTGTGAAAAAGGAAAGTATCCGTTGGGCGTGTAGCGGGTCGCGGAGGAAGATCTGCTCTGGGCCGGACTGGTCTTGATCGGACCGAACTGGGCCGGATTGGTCTTGGTCGGCCTGGACTAGGCCGGGCTGATTGGGTGCGGGCCGGTCTTGATCTTCGAATGGGCGTATGTCAGTTTGATGGATCCAGGCTAGTGAGTCCGCATCGTGCTCGGCTAATAGAGACTTCACCGCGTCGTTGATGTTCTCTTGTAACGTTCGGGCTCCAGATCGTGTCATGGGCTTGGACCTCATCGTGGGGATGGGCTTTGATGAGGCTGCGGCAATACTGCTGGTTTTGGAGGATGCATCATCCTCTCCCCCTTGGAAAGGTTCTGTCCTCAGAACGGTTTCATCTGCTTCACAGGGAGTTAAGTCAGCCACATTAAAGGTCGGGGATACGTTAAACTCACCTCGAAGATCTAGCTCGTAAGCGTTGTCGTTGATCTTCTTGATCACTTGGTACGGTATGATTCCTCGGGGCGATAACTTGTTTGTTCTCATCTTCGGGAACCGATCTTCCCGCATGTGAACCTAGACGTATTCTCCTGGTTCGAGATGGTGTTCCATTCGGCTTTGATCCGAATGTTTCTTAGTCCGTTCGTTCCGTTTCTCCATGTTTTCCTTGGCCCGTTGATTGAGCTTCTTGAGTAAGTCGGCCTTGGCCACCCCATTCTGGTTGATTTGATCCTTTTGCGGGAGCGGTTTGGGGGCTAGGTCGAGGGGAGTCTGCGGCTTAAAACCGTATACGATCTCAAAAGGAGACAAGTTAGTAGAAGAGTGTTTTACGCGGTTATAAGCAAACTCGACCAAGGGAAGACAATCGAGCCAATTTCTCAAATTTTTACCGACAGTTGCTCGCAAGAGCGTGCCCAAAGTGCGGTTGGTGGCCTCGGTCTGGCCGTCGGTCTATGGATGGGCCGTGGTGGAGAAGAGAAGCTTGGTTCCGAGCTTTCTCCATAAGGTCCTCCAGAAATGTCCGAGAAACTTTGGGTCGCGGTCTGATACAATGGTCCGGGGTAGGCCATGTAGTCGTACTATTTCCTTGAAGAACAGGTCGGCTATTTGTGTAGCGTCGTTGGTCTTGTTGTATGGAATGAAATGGGCCATCTTGTTGAACCGATCCACGACAACAAAAACCGAGTCCTTGTGTTTGATCTTCGGTAGTCCTACAACAAAATCCATAGACAAGTCGATCCACGGCATATCAGGGATAGGTAAAGGCGTATAAAGACCGTGAGGATGTGACCTGGATTTTGCGCTAAGGCATGTGGTGCACTTGGAAAAGAATCGTTCCACGTCTCGTCGTTGGTGAGGCCAAAAGAAGTGTTCCTCGAGGATGCTTTGGGTTTTCTCCATGCCGAAGTGTCCCATAAGTCCGCCTCCATGTGCCTCGCTTAGGATGAGTTCTCGCATGGAACTCCGGGGAATGCATAGTCTCTTGTCTCGAAAGAGGAAGTCGCAGTGCTTGTAATATGGACCAAGAGCACCTTTGGTGCATCGAGTGTAGATCTCACCGAAGTCGGGATTATCTGGGTATAGTTCCTTGAGGTGCTCAAACCCCCCATTATCTTGGCCTCCATGGTTGAGATAAGGGTGTACCTTCGGGATAGGGCGTCAGCTACTATGTTTTCCTTGCCCTTCTTATACTTGATGACGTATGGGAAGGTCTCCATGAACTCGAGCCATCGGGCGTGACGCCGCTTAAGGTTGGTTTGGCCACGTAAGTACTTGAGGGTTTTGTGGTCGGTGTGGATCACGAACTCTTTGTTGAGGAGATAATGTTGCCACATCTCCAATGACCTTACCAAGGCGTACAGCTCCTTGTCGTACGTGGGGTAGTTGATCGTAGCACCGTGTAGCTTCTCGCTGAAGAAGGCAACCGGTTTGCCTCCTTGTGTCAGGACGGCTCCAATGCCCGTACCTGACGCATCACACTCAACTTCAAACGTTAGATCAAAGTTAGGTAATACCAATACCGGTGCATGGGTAAGGCTGTCCTTGAGTCGTTGGAACGCTGTATCCTGGCTCGGCCTCCATGAGAAGGCAACGTCCTTCTTAATCACTGAAGTGATTGGGGCAGCAATGGTACTGAAGTCCTTGACGAACCACCAGTAGAAACTGGCCAGTCCGTGAAAACTTCTCACTTGACCGATGGTGGTGGGTGTCGGCCATTCTTGGATGGCTTTGATCTTTTCATCGTCCACCTTTAGACCCTGCGAACTAACAACAAAGCCTAGAAAAATCAACTGGTCAGTGCAGAAGATGCAATTCTTGAGATTGGCATATAAATGCTCAGACCGTAAGGTCTCTAACACTTTCTCAAGGTGCACGAAGTGGTCTTCCAAACAGGTGCTATACACAAGAATGTCATCGAAATACACAACAACAAACTTACAGATGTATGCCCTTAGCACGTGGTTCATAAGTCGCATGAAGGTGTTCGGCGCATTGGTGAGACCGAATGGCATGACTAGCCACTCGTATAGACCGCGCTTGGTTTTGAAAGCGGTCTTCCACTCGTCTCCCTCTTTCATCCGGACTTGATGGTAGCCACTCTTCAGATCAATCTTTGAAAAGATCGTGGCACCACTGAGCTCGTCCAGCATGTTGTCGAGTCACGGTATGGGATGCCAGTACTTGACGGTGATGTTATTGATGGCGCGGCAGTCCACGCACATCCTCCAGGACCCATCCTTCTTGGGCACCAAAAGGACAGGCACCGCACAGGGGCTGAAGCTCTCTCGGATGTAGCCTTGTTTCATCAGCTCCTGAACTTATCGTTCTAGCTCCTTGGTTCTTCTGGGTTGACGCGGTAAGCCAGTCGGTTTGGTAGAGGAGCTCCGGGGACTAGATCGATCTAGTGTTCGATACCGCGGATCGGGGGTAGGCCGACTGGTATCTCATCGGGGAAAAGGTCTTTAAATCTGTCCAGCAACCGTTGGACACCTTCGGTGTAATCGGGTTCGTCCGTTCCTGCAAGATAACTCTCCTTAAAGGTCATTAGTAGCACCTGCGTTTGTGCATTTAATGATTTAAGAATTTGACCGGGGGAAATATATAGGCTAGTTTTACTTAGCTTATCGGCTTTGGCCACTTTATCCATGGCCAATTGAAGGTCATGTACTTCGGATGGTGTGAGCGGGGCAAGGTTGTGCTTCTTGCCATTGTGCGCAAAACAGTAGAAGTTAGTACGGCCATTGTGAAGCGTTTCTTTGTCAAACTGCCATGGTCGGCCTAGGAGGATGTGACTGGCTTGCATCGGGACAACATCACACAGGACTTCATCCGCATACTTGCCTATGCTGAACGGCACTAGGACTTGTTCACCGATCTTCAATTCTACCTTGTCGTTGAGCCATCTTAATCGGTAAGGCCGCAGGTGCTTAGTGGTTGCGAGGCCTAACCTGTCAACCAAGTACTTGCTAGCAACATTAGTACATGAGCCGCCATCAATGATTAAGCTACATATCTTGGATTGAACGGTGCATCGCGTGTGGAAGATGTTCACTCGTTGTAAGGTTTCGGGCTCGAACAACGCGCTAAGGGTTCTTCGGGTCACAAGGATTTCTCCTACGTCTGGGTAGTCCATAACTTCCTCCTCGGACTCCTCTGCCTCATGCTCGTCCTGGGACTCATACTCTCCGTCTTCCCAGAGGATCATGACCCGTTGGTTCGGGCATTCTTGGGAGTAATGGCCCTTGCCGCGGCACTTGAAGCAGGTGACATCTCGGGCTCGCTGGGTCGGAGCCGTGCTTGGGCCGGTACTGGTCGCCTTGCCAGGTTCGGGCTTCTTAAACTTGGACGTCGGGTCGGTCGCTTTCCCTTTGTCTGGGTTGCGGTTGGTTTGCGGGTTCCAGCTGGGTTTGGAATGGCTAAGGGAAGCATTCTTCCTTCGGATGTGATGTTTGGCCTGGATGGCCGTGTGCAGAAGCTCGTTAAAAGTTCCATATGGCTGCCTTTCAACCTTCCGAGCGATGCGGTCTTGAAGGCTGTCCAAGAACTGGGCCATCAAGGTCTCGGGGGAATCTTCAACCCCTAGTCGATTCTTCAAGGTCTCGAATTCCTCAAAGTATTCTTCCACGGTCTTGGTTCCTTGGGATAGTTTGCGAAACCGTTTCTGGAGATCGCGTTGGAAATATGTTGGAATGTATCTGTTCCGGAGCAGGTAGCTCATCTCTTCCCACGTGGCGATCTGATCAAGGCTGCGTCTCCGTCGCTCGGTAACGTCTCTGTCCCACAAAGCTAAGGCATTGTCCGTGAGCTGCGCGGAGGCTAGGGATACCTTGCGTGTCTCCGAGTAGTTGTAATACTCAAAAATATACTCTATTCGTCTCTCCCAATCAAGATAAGCCTCGAGATTGATCTTGCCGGCAAAAGTAGGTGGAGACAATTTCAAGTCTTTACCACCATGCCAGGGCTCATTCTCGTCCCAATTCGGGCCACGTCGCGGGCCGTTGTGGTGCTGTCCATTGCCGTTGATAGGGGCATTCGGATTTGGATCGGGATCACGATTCGGGGCTTGGTTGCGACCGTCTTGGTTAGCATTAGCGCGGACTGGGCCGGTGCTACTCTCGGACGTACTCGGTCTCTTGGTTTTGCTGGTTCTCGAGCTGGGTTAGACGGGTAGTGATACCCTGGATCGCAGCCAAAACTTAGGCTAGGGTGGTCTCGCCTTGGTCTCCCATGATCGGGTTGAGTACCTGCGAAAATTAGCTAAGTGTATGAATGTGTTCGAAAAAAAATTCCAAGAAAGGAAAGTAATAACACGAGTAATGGATGGATTTATGCGAATAAGTGTAATTCCGTTTAAGGAAGTTACCGTTGGGCGATTAAATTTAAACTAAATAAGAGTAAATGCTGATGATCAAATATGGAAAGTGGAGCGTTGGGTAGGATTCAAATTAAATGAAAGATTTTTTTTTGAATTTTAACGATGAACACGATGATGAACACGATGAACACGATGATGAATATGCAACGAACACACGATCAATGTTTAAAGGACCCGAAATAACTGAGTGTTGGGGATTGATCGTGGTGAGACGACTCGATCCTTCGCTTCGGTCTTGACGTGGTTCCTGAAACAAAATCAACAAGTGAATGTTCGAAAATAAACAAAAGGTGAAAAGAAAACTTTTTTTATTTTTTATTTTAAGGATATGATTTGAAAAGAAATGCAAGTATGAATTTTTTTTTTTTTGAATAATATGCGAATCAAAAAGAAAACAAAAGATGAAAGGAACTTTTTATATTTTTTTTTTGATATAAAGCAAAACAGAAACAAAAGCAAATAATTCAAACGATGATTCTTATGAGTTTTTCTTTAAAGATATGAAAGCAAAACAAAAGGAAAAGGATTGATAAAACCTGATTAGGAGCTTTTGAAGCTCTGATACCAGATGATGCAGCCTCACGAATGGAAGTTACGCAGAGGATGGATCGGCTCGGACCGGCCGTACGGCACCTGTCACGAGTCGGGTAGCGATGGACGATGGAGTCGACGCGGAGGATGGATCCGAGTGTTGGCCGTACGGCACTTCCACTTCGGACAGAAATATGATTGAGCGGATTGCGAAGGTGGATCGAAGGTCACCACGAGCCGATGGAAGAGACTCGATATTGGCCAAAAACAACAAAGAGATCAAATGGATTTATAATTTGTAAGGATTTTTCTTTAAGAAGAAAGTTCTTTGCTTTATTGATAATGGGTGAGAAAAATACAAGGCTGTTAGGGGACTTATATACTCGTCCGATCAGCTATGCCCTTCTAGGGGTCTTGGAATTTATTACAAAGATCGACATCTAATGCATTAAAAATGAAATCGGCGAAACAAATGCCCGACACTACTTAAGGAAAGAAATCATGCGAAAATTCAAAGAAAGGGCCATTAGCATCAAAATAATTAAAATGAAATAAGAACTTACCTTAAGTGGATGGATTCGCGGGATCGCATCGGATCGGGTGGAACCCGCGTCGGATTGGGCAGAATCCTTAGTCTTCAATGTGCGTGATTGTGAAAAAGGAAAGTATCCGTTGGGTGTGTAGTGGGTCGCGGAGGAAGATTTACTCTGGGCCGGACTGGTCTTGATCGGACCGGGCTGGGCCGGACTGGTCTTGGTCGGCCTGGACTGGGCCGGGCTGGTTGGGTGCGGGCCGATCTTGATCTTCGGATGGGCGTATGTCAGTTTGACGGATCTGGGCTAGTGAGTCCGCGTCGTGCTCGGCTAGTAGAGAATTCACCGCGTCGTTGATGTTCTCTTGCAACGTTCGGGCTCCAGACCGTGGGGATGGGCTTTGATGGGGCTGCGGCAGTACTGCTGGTTTTGGAGGATGCATCACATATCCTTGTAAAAACACTTGAAATCACTTGTTAAATACTTCTTGGAGCTAAGTCCTCAATACATATGTATTGAAGTCTAAGCCCAAGGGTAGGAAAAATAGATATTAAACAAAAAGAAATCAAAATAATGAATCCATATTGTTAAAAACTATCAATCTAAGTGAAATCAATGAATATGTCAAGATGTGAAAATCATGTTTAAAACCATTTAAATCTAACCAATATTGTAATTTTTAATGCAAAAATTCATGAATCAGATAATTTGTAGTTAAATAATCATGAATATCCAAAAATAAATTGGTTCTTAAAAATTATGTGTGAAAAATGGTTGTAAAATAATTAAAATAGTGAAAGAGGAAAAATTAACCTCTTTGACCAAATGGTTAGGTGGTCGGCTCGGTGGTTCGAAACGGTGGTTCCTTGGTCCATGGCTCGTGACTCCAATGGTGTGGTGGTTGATGGAGACGCGGTGTGATCAATACCGGTAAAGGTGTCGGGTGGCTAGTCGCGATCAAAGGTGGTTCAAGACGTGGCTCGGGTACAAGGCGGTTCACGGCACGAGACGGTGGCGGTGGATTTGGAGTCGCGGGTCGAGGTAATACCGGTCGTGGTACCGGTCGGCGGTGTCGACCTATATCGGGTCGCGTCGTGTTGCGGTATGGTTCGGGAAGGTGTGGGCGGATCGGGGTGTCGGTCGGGGTAGTCGACTGATATCGAGACAGAAACAGACGCGGGACAAGTCGGGACGGTCGGGTGGCATCAAGACGGTCGAGATACGAGACAGATCGGGACAGGACGGGACGGGACTGCCGGTATCAGGCACGCGTACCAGACCGAGTTTTGGTCGGTACCGCAAGTCGGTATCGTGTCGCGGGAAGGTTGCGGGTCGAGGCGGGTAGGTGTTGTCGTGTCGCGGGAAGGAGGATCACATGCTGGTCTGGGTACCGGTTGGTATTGCGGTCCGAAATCGGGACCGAAACATACTGTGGGTCGAGGCAGAAAATGCGGCAGGATTTGCGGTGGGGGTGCGGCAGGATTGCGGTAAGTGTGCGGCAGAATTGCGGTGGGGGTCCGGTGGAACTGCCTCGCGGTAGGATGCGGTGAGATTGCGGCAGGGCTGCCTCGCGGTAGGGTTGCGGTGAGATTTGCGGCAGGCTCGCGGCATTGTTGCTCCAATACCGGTCACGATTTTTGACCGGTACTGGGTCACTTGTGTCGCGAGGTGATCGGGACGCGATACCTGTCGAGGACGTGGGTCGGTATCGGGTCCGGTATGGCCTCGTGTCGTGGTAAGGGTATCGTGTCGCGGTCCACGCGAGCTTTTTCTTCGTCTATACACATCGGATTTGAGATCCGAAAGATGCTACGGATTCATGAGAACAAGATCTTTCCAATGGTATGAAGATTGTAGCCTGGTTCGTAATGGCTGGAACTGTGAAAAAGCTTGAAATTGCGGCTTCGTAACCTTCCTAGACGGTCTTGTTCAATCGGTCATAACTTTCAGACCGTAATACCAAATTACGTTCTGCTTTTTTCTGTAGCTTCGTATGACTGTCTACTATAGTCTCACCAAATTTCAGATTTTTCTGGGTTGGGTTGTGATGCAACCTCGGTAGCGGAAGTGAGGCAGCCGCAGATCGGTGGCCGCGATGACGGTGGCAGATTTGCCGTAATGCGGTGACCGCGAGATCTGAGGTGAAAACAGCCATGGGGGCTAGGCTAACGGGTGGTTGATGATGGATTAGGTCCGGCCGTACGGCTCCTTACTTTAATCCGATAGTAATGGAGGATGGAAGCGTTGGGGAAGATGGGATCCGATTGCTGGCCGTACGGCACTTTCAATCCGGACCGAGAGATGATCGAGCGAGTGAAGGGGGTTTGTTGTTGAATCGCACAACAACACACGAACCAGACTGTTTGAATCTCACAAACAACCTAGAACGCAGCCTTACAAGACAATGGAATCACACCAAAGCTTGAAAATACAAGAACACAAAAGACAAGCTTTTGTAAAAAGAAAACTAACGTTTCTATTGATTAATTCAAGGTTAAAGGGTGATTTACAATGGGGAATGAGCTGAGCTTATATAGGCTCGAACATCAGCATATCTAAGGCCTAAATCAAGAAACAAATCGTGAAATTTAAATGCAAAACTAGCCATTGGAGAATTGATGATCAAATCGTCCAAATAAGGCAAGTCGGAAGGCTCCTTGTATCTTGACAGCTTGGGGAGGAAGTAGTGAGCCGTTGGAACATTCTGGAGGCTGTAGAGAGTCTTGAGAACACGCACAAGTTGACAGAAATGTGACCGTTGCGGTTTAATGCTCCAAGGTTCCAAATAAGGCAAGTCGGGGATCTTCCGGTTTAGGAAATTGACATCTTCCAAACCGAATGTGATCTACGTTGTCCCAAGATTCCATAGAAAGTAGACTCGTAGCTTGACTCTTCCTGGTTTGGTCGGAATCCTTTAATCATTGCACGGATGTCCAATCCGGCTATGTTCAGTATCACCTGAATTGAGAAATTCATAACTCCTTCGTCTGAACTCCAATTGAACTGATTCCACTTCGAGGCGTGCTCTAGATGAGCTGAGAGTGTTTTAAAATTAACCTCATGTTGTGATTGTCCGTTTTTGATCCGAACTGAATCGAACAGTGGACGTAGGTCTGTATACGCTTCGCTGGCATGGTGGTCTGGAATCACTATGATTGTAAAATTCATTCCAGCTTGGTCCGAACTCCTATAGAACCAAT
This sequence comes from Arabis hirsuta, assembly GCA_964056655.1. Classification (NCBI taxonomy): domain Eukaryota; kingdom Viridiplantae; phylum Streptophyta; class Magnoliopsida; order Brassicales; family Brassicaceae; genus Arabis; species Arabis hirsuta. Next base: position 23,863,018 of record OZ053298.1, on the reverse strand, counting down.
TCCAGTTGGTAATGAACGTCTGATAAGTCACGTTTCTAGGACACATTGACTTATTGCTTAAATCCTTTTGGTTGGCTTGGTAGGCTCCTTGACGTGCACATGTGTCCTTATCAATTCTGGTGCAGCTCGAGTGGTAAGGTTGATGAAGTTCCAATTCAGCTACTGGAACAATGTCGCATGTTTGAGGCTATCTTGTAAGGATTGTGTGCCTGATCGGGTCATTCGTGGTGTTCGCACGGTAGGAATGATCAGTGGTGAGGCGATTAGTGCGGTAGGTGCGGTGAGGGTTTTGAGGGATGCATCAGTTTGGTAATTCTTTTGTGCCTTGAACCAGAACGGGTCTTGTCCTATCTCCTTCTCTTCTTCTTTCTCGAAAACAAACATTTTTTTGTATTTCTATAAATTTTTGTAAAAACCTGAAAATTCATGATTAGAAAAACCAATAAGTAATAAAACTTTTAAAATTAAAACCATGATTAAAATTTGAAATTAAAGACTATAAAAAAAAATAAAACCAAATATGGGTTGCCTCCCATAAAGCGCCTGTTTTAAGTCTTTTAGCTCGACTCCTTTTTCTTTTAAGCGTAGGATGGCTCCACTAAAGGAATTGGGACTCCTTTAGCTTCTCTACACTCTGGACCGCATGGCTTAAGACTCCATCTATTAGCATCTTGTTGGCTTTCTAAAGAACAATCGCACCGTGAAACAATTTCACCACATTGTTGACTTTTTCTTCGATGAATTCTTCATCTTTCTCCTTAGATACCCAGATCGAATTTGCAATATTTGGCGTCTCTTTGCCTTTTGGTCTTGTCGGTTTGACAACATCCTTATGTATGCGTGGAGGGGCTGGAATTTTGAGGTCTTGGATCTCCTTAATCGCATCACCTGGATCTATATAAAAGGTTTCATTAGTGTACATATTGATACAACAAGAAACCTTACCTTGTAGGGTTGGATAGATCACTCATTTGTCAAGTTTAGAGAGAGAGATTTGGTGATTTGTAGAATCCACAAATTCTCCATCGGTTTCAAGGAATGGTGAACCAAGATTTAAAGGCTTGTGAGGGTCATCTTTAGTCTCCAAAACGTTGAAGCTTGTTATAAGCTCCTCTCCTTGATCGCACATGTCATCCAATTCAACATCCATGATGCATGTTTCGTCTTCTTGGAGATCTCTTGTAAGCATCTCTCCAAGATGAACCAAACGCACCTCGCTGCTTTGAAGTGGAGCAACAAGAGCTTCTAATTTTTCTCTAAGAGCTGACGAAGAATTCTTGATCTCATATTCGAAATTTTTGAATTCTCCCTTGAGTTGAGCCACAAACAATTCTAGTTTATCGTCTAGGGTAATTGAAAAGGCATGATCTTGGAGTTGTTGTGGTGGTTGTGGATACTCACAGTGATGGTAATGATAGGCATCCTCACGCACATAAGCCTCCCAAGGTTGTTGTTGGTACATATGAGCATTGCACCAAGTATTGTTGAAGTATGGCGGTTGATGATACTCATGAGGCATTGGGTTATAATCCCCAATGGTTTCATGGTAGTAAGAGCTCGCCATTCTCCTAGGGTAGAGGTTGTAGTGTTACATGGATGACTCTCTGAAACTTTCATAAAAACAAAAAGAAAAAATGAAAAATCAAAAGTAAATAAAGAAAAACAAATCTTAGACTTAATCTTTATCAAAAACTCGTAGGTAACAAATTAGTCCCCGGCAACGGCGCCAAAAACTTGATGTCGTGGGTTATTCAAGCTTTAAATTTATAACCCTAGATAAAGCTGCAAGTGCACAGGCAAACACAGTAGTACTTAGGGGTCGATCCACATGGACTAGAGATGATACGCTACGAATTTATGTGATGCAAATTAAGGTAAGACAAAATATGATTTTGGTTTTGTGGTTTTATGAATAGCAATTATAAAGCAAAGAAAGTAAAAGCAAGGATAAATCAATAAGAGAAAAGCGTTAGGCATTAGACAAATCGCAGAGACTCATGAAACACATAAAGATATCGGGTTTTAAAGATCGTTCTAGAACTCAAATCACTAATGTAAGGTCATCCCACTGTCGTGACGTAACTAACCATCTACGTTTTCTACCCTAATAGACTCAACTATCGCAGGTTATTATAAGGTGAAAACATGCTTTAAGTGTAAGTTCGATTGTTCATACTACTCCATAACTAACCTTTCGAATTGTTATGACGCAGTACTCACCAAATATTAGTTCGAGCAATATAACAAGCTTTTGGAGAGTATATCAACTTAAGATCAGTTCGCAAGATCGCCAAAAAAGCAAACAGCATTACGATCGAATAGAGGTGAAGAATCCACTAGATAAGCCCTAACAAAGTTCGATATTCAATTATGCATAAACATGGAATCTTTGAATGCCTAAAACCTAACAAGTAATTTACTCAAACATGATTGAAGTAACAACAAAGCAACAAGGACAGGCACGAATCATCATAGATAAACTGAATTCAAAGAGTAAGAGATAAGAAATCTTCTCTATATCGAAGTACAAAGGGAGATCTCCTCCTAGAATCCAAATCCAATGAAGAACAAAGATGAAAACGTGTTTAGTGTTTAGAGATGAGATAGGCGGCTGCCTAGGGCTCCCTATTCATGCCCTCTAGATGCTTATTGATGCTTATTCTCCTAAAGAGGGTAAAAACAAGTATATATAGGTGTAGGATCTTCTAGGGCTTTAGTTTAGGATAAAAGGGTCTTTTACGTCAAAACTGCTCCAACGTTGGGCCAAATAACGGACAGGCTTCTAGGCCAGTGTTGGAGTCTTCTTTGGGCCTTCATGAGTGCTGTCAACGGTCTGTAACATCGGTCCACGGACTGGCCCGGTGCTTGACTTGATTCTGCACTTGTTTTAGTTCAGAGGCAGTTTGACGTGTCTTCAGTAAACCGAGCGTATCTTTCTGCTCACAGCTCCAAATGATATGATTCAAACTTTGTTTTACAGCTAACTCAAAGATCTATCTTCTGACAAAGTTTTATCCAATTCCAAATTTATTTTACTCTCCGTTTACTGCTAAACTTCTGGCATATATTTTCTGTCCAACTTGGTAGATTGTGGTACCTTGTGAATTCTTTGGTCTTAATGATGTCTTTGGCTTATGAAAGTTGCTGTAGCTTGGTTTACACCTCTTTTGGTCCTTTTTTGCTCCGTTTTGCTTGATTTCCCTATTAAGACTCTAAAACTACAAATACGAGGAAAACTACCTCTTTTGGCTGAAAAGCTTATTAAAGTGCATAGAAAATATAGTAAAATAGATAGTAAAAGTGGTAAAATATGGGACATATCACAATTCTAACAAGTGTAAACAATTTCGCCGTAATGAACCTCTACAGCTATAACATAGAACAAACAACACACATTTTCGTGTGTCCTACTCATCTAACACACGACAAAACATAACCAAAGACTCACCTTTTACTTAGGTAATGATCGCGGTTTTGCCTTAGTTTTCCTCTAGATCAGCACGGAACTTCCCTCGAACTTTCTCTAGATCTTTCGGACTAACACTGCATAAGTAGATCGATCTAGTTATAAGATCAATCCTTCACGTTCTTAAGGAAAATCTAAGGAACAAGGCTCGTGGAACTTACCAAGATCAGGTCAGAACGGTCGAAGACTTGCTTGTGGAAATTCTCGTTCCTTTGGAACCTAACGGAAACTGAACCCATGTTCATCACAGATACGGTCATTTTATCAAGAAGCGAAGGTTAGATTCACGATCATAACAAGAATATAAGTCGAAAAGGAACTCATTCAGACTCGGAACACTTACCCTAGGTTTTCACAGAAACGGCCCTAGAGAATGGACTGAACGGACGGACAAGAGAATGGACTGAACAGGCGGATTGATCACGGTAAGGTACAGAAAGGGGATGATGGAACGGTCGAATGTTCTGATCGGATGAACTATTTTTATTTGGATTGATCGGACATAATGCTCATGGGCTGATAGTATCGGAATAAGGCAAGAAATTTTGTGTGTTCTACTTACCCGCGGGTTAGCCTATTTATAGGCGTGGGCAAGCAGGTGAAGCAGGTGGACATATCACTGCCACTTGCCCAGGTCGCTTCACCCATCACTGCCCAGGTTGCGACACGTGGCGGTGATGGTGCGCAAGACCAGGCGTGTGGCCAACACAAGCCGGCCTGTGGCCAACACACGTAAGCACAACCCGGACATGCTCCTCCTTGTGGCCTTCCCACGGCCGGAGCAAGCACCCTGCTTAGTCACCAAGCAGCTTAGTCACCGAGGTGCTTGGGAAGGTTTTCGTCCAAACGGTGCGTATTTTGTCCGGCCTTCTCACAGACTTTTGCCTTGGTGGGTCTAGGCCACAATACGGGTCACTACACCGACTGTCTCTGTTAATCATTACTCTGATCCCGAAGGCCAACACAATAGGATCGAATCCCTATGTTGTTATCCCATGCTAATGTATACAGAGCGTAGGCTTGCTTTGAGCACTCTAATTTCTTCAAAGTAACATCGCCGGAGGCACGACCCGACCAGTTAAGGCCAGGAGCGTATCACTGACCGAAGGGACAAGCCGATCGGTGCACACCATGAGGCGGACCAGCCGACCCATCCCAAGGTTCAACTACGAGCTTTTTAACTGCAACAACTTAAATATACGCTATTGGAGCTGGAATTACCGTGGCTGCTGGCACCAGACTTGCCCTCTAATGGATCCTCTTTAAAGGATTTAGATTGTATTCATTCCAATTACCAGAGTCATACGAGCCTGATATTGTTATTTATTGTCACTACCTCCCCGTGTCAAGATTGGGTAATTTGCGCGTCTGCTGCCTTCCTTGGATGTGGTAGCCGTTTCTCAGGATCCCTCTCCGGAATTGAACCCTAATTCTCCGTCACCCGTTACCACCATGGTAGGCCACTATCCTACCATCGAAAGTTGATAGGGCAGAAATTTTAATGATGCGTCGCTAGCGCAAAGGCCATGCGATCCGTCGAGTTATCATGAATCATCAAAGCAACGGGCAGAAGCCCGTGTCGACCTTTTATCTAATAAATGCATCCCTTCCAGAAGTCGAGGTTTGTTGCACGTATTAGCTCTAGAATTACTACGGTTATCTGAGTAGTAGTTACCATCAAACAAACTATAACTGATTTAATGAGCCATTCGCAGTTTCACAGTTTGAATTTGTTCATACTTACACATGCATGGCTTAATCTTTGAGACAAGCATATGACTACTGGCAGGATCAACCAGGTAGCATTCATCAATCACGGCAAGGCCCCAACCAGTTCCCTCAAACGCTAAGTAAGAAAGAACATATGAGGACTTAACCGTCAACTTTTGCCCGATGGACAAATGTGCTATTGGCGGGACTGAAAATCACTTCAGATCATCGTCCATAACTTTTCTGCATCCAAGAGTTCAGCCGACAACTTATTCACCTAGACGAACAAGGCATTTTATGCCAAGCTGTAAGGATCACAAGTGCCGACTTTTGTGTTCACGGCTTCCCCAGCAAAGGAGCCGCCACAAACAGTATCGAAAGACAAACTCAATAATTCCTTCTTGTTAGGTACGCAATGCAAGCCCCCAAGCTATTCAACAAGCACTCACTGCCCATGAAGTAAGTGAGAAGGATAGGTGGTAAGTAGTTCGATGCGCGAGCACGGAGCCTACAAACACTAGCTATCCAATTACCACTTATACGCCGTACAATCAATGGAATCCCGATTACATCAATCATTCCAACGGTACTTCCAATATAAACGAAGAGCAGATAGAAGATGGACAAAACCAAGCCATAGCCGAACAAGCGTGAAAACCTTAGGGTCATTGACGGACACGAAAGCAACAAGGCGGGTTAAATCCAACATTATTGAACCATCCGCACTTTCCCAGTCGTCGAAGACTAGTTGTGTGCCTTTCCAGAATCGGATCAGATTCAAAACGTAGTTTATAAAGCAAAGCACCAGGACAAATATATCACCATCGGATGGACATATGTTTGAGACCAGTTCTGATCAACTCGATGATGGAGACTTTATAGAAAAATTTCTCAATTCCTCTTGCAAATAGCGCCCGGATTCAAAGAACCCGCTAACCATGCGATGCCTTTGAGAATGTCTTAGTCCGTTGACGACTCCTGCACAAAGTTTACAGAATTATTTGCCTCCGATAGTGATTTCTTTGCCCAGCCATACACTTGTACGAGTAACCTTCTTCTAACCCTATTCCTTCCAAGCGGATCCCTGATTTTAAAATTTTATCAGATCACCTCTAATGGATAAGTGCCGGTGGGGGACACAATCCAATCATATATGCAAAACCGTTCCGTAGGCAACCTTTCCCTCGACAGATCCACGCTCCCCATCAAAGCGCGACCATTTACCTAAGGGTGAAAATGTTTTAGAGTGACATCGTCCGATCGATGCGCCTGCATCGTTCACTATATCAGACACTTGAGCTCACGATTAAACTGTGAGACCCTAGGCAGGATCCACACTTCCCCAACAAAGCGCGACCATCCTACCTAGGCATGAGTGAAAATGTTTTGGGGTGACATCGTCCGATCGATGCGCATGCATCGTTCACTCTATGGGACACTTGAGCTCACGGTTGAAGTGTCAGGCCTCCTAAGGCATCTTGATTCTTCCGTGAGCCCCCTAGGAAGGATACACACTTCCCCAACAAAGCGCGACCATCCTACCTAGGCACGAGTGAAAATGTTTTGGGGTGACATCTTCCGATCGATGCGCGTGCATCGTTCACTCTATCGGACGCTTGAGCTCACGGTTGAAGTGTCAGGCCTCCTAAGCCATCTTGATTCTTCCGTGGGCCCCCTAGGCAGGATCCACACTTCCCCAACAAAGCGCGATCATCCTACCTAGGCACGAGTAAAAATGTTTTGGGGTGACATTGTCCGATCAATGCGCATGCATTGTTCACTCTATCGAACACTTGAACTCACGGTTGAAGTGTCAGGCCTCTTAAGCCATCTTGATTCTTCTGTGAGCCCGCCTAGGTAGGATCCACACTTCCCCAACAAAGCGCGACCACCAAACAGGCTCCTCTCCCCCACTTGAGTCCAGCATAATGGTGTCCTACACGGCCTCCCATACAGAGCCTCATATGGAGTCATCCTAATACTGGCCTGGTAACTGTTGTTGTACGCAAACTCAACCAGGTTCAAATGATCCACTCAATGACCACCATAGTCCAGCACGCACATTTTCAGCAAATCCTCCAAAGTCTGAACCATCAGCTCGGACTGCCCGTCCGTCTGAGGATGATACGCTGTGCTCATATGCACCTTAGTGGCCATCTCAGCCTGAAATGCCCTCCAAAACTCTAAAGTAAACCTCGGATCCCTGTCTGACACAATACTCGGTGACAGCCCGTGCAGCCTCACTATCTCTCGCACATAGTTCTTAGCCAAAACTGCCGCTCCATCGGTCTTCTTAATGGCAAGAAAATGTGTTGACTTGGTCAGACGATCCACAACCACCCAAATCGCATCATACGTCCGTGACACTGCCAACCCCGTCACGAAATCCATGGTAATCATATCCCACTTCCACTCCGGAATGGGCAAATTCTGCAACATACCACTCGGAACCTGATGCTCAGCCTTCACCAACTGACACACGTTGCATGCTCCAACCCAGTTAGCTACATCTCTCTTCATCCCGACCCAATGATAATACCGCTTCAGATCACGATACATCTTGGTCGCTCCCGGATGAATCGATAACATGCTCGAATGAGCCTCCCTCAGGATCTCCTGCCTCATATCCTCGTCCTTGGGTACATAAACCCGCCTGTTCACCAATATTATCCCACTCGCCGAGACCACATACTCTGAACCGGCCGCCTTGGAAGCATCAATCAAACCCTGATCCTTCTCTTGAGCAACCCGAATCTTGCTCAATAGATCTACCTGGTTAGCTGCCTCTAACCCCAACGGCTCCTATGAAATCACACAAAACCTCAACATACTGATCTCGCTCACCATAGCCTTCATATCCCGCTCCTGATCTGAAGCAACCCTCTTCCGACTCAACGCATATGCAACCAGATTAGCCTTACCCGGATGGTACCCAATCTCCATGTCATAGTTCGCAACTAACTCCATCAAGCACCTCTGTCTCTGGTTCAGCTCTGGCTGAGTGAAGAAATACTTCAGACTCTTTTGGTATGTGAACACCTGCACCTTCCCGCCGTACAGATAAGATCTCCAAATCTTAAGGGCAAAAATCACTGAAGCCAACTCCAAATAATGGGTAGGGCAATTGCACTCGTGCTACCACAATGCCTCGAAGCATACGCAATAACCTTCACCTGCTGCATTAGCACACATCCCAGACCAACTCTTGAAGCATCAGTATACACCACGTAAGGCTCAGTCGGCTAGGGTAATGCCAACACAGGTGTACTAGTCAACATCTCCTTCTGCTTCCCGAAACTCTCCTCGCAAGCTGAAGACCACACAAAAGGGACATCCTTCCCGGTCAACTTTGTCATCGACTGCGCCAAACTCGCAAACCCTTTGACGAACCTCTGGTAATAACTCGCCAACCCAAGGAAACTCCTGATCTCAGTGGCACTCCTCGGTCTAAGCCAACCTCTGATAGCTCCTCTCTCTTAGCCGGATCCACAGAAACTCCCTCTGCAGACACCACGTGGCCAAGAAAGCTCATCTCTCGCTACCAGAAACTGCACTTACTCAATTTCACATACAGCTTCTGTTCCCACAACTTCTCTAGAACTAACCTCAAATGCACCTCGTCTCCTTCGGACTCCTCGAATACACCAGGATATCATCTATGAAGATGATCACAAACACATCTAGGTACTCTTGGAACACCTCGTTCATCAACTGCATGAACGCTGCTGGCGCATTTGTCAACCCGAACGGCATCACCACAAACTCCTAATGTTCGTACCTCGTCCGAAATGCCGTCTTCCTAACGTCCGCCTCATCAATCAGAATCTGATGGTATCCTGAAGCCAAGTCGATCTTGGAGAACCAAGTAGCCCCTCGCAACTGATCCAATAACTCATCTATGCGCGGTAGAGGATACCTATTCTTCACCGTGACTCGGTTAAGTCCCCGGTAATCGATGCACAACCAAAAACTTCTGATGCATCCCTCAAAACCCTAACCGCACCAACCGCCTCACCGCAGACCATTCCTACCATGCGGTCACCGCCCATGACCCGATCAGGCATGCAGACCTTACAAAACTACCTCAACGATGCGGTCATTCCACCAGTAGCTGATTTGGAGCTCCCTCAACCTTACCACTCGAGCCGCACAGGAGTTAAGAAGGACACATGTGCACTTTAAGGAGCCTACCGAACCATCCTGAAGGAGTTAAGCAACAAGTCAATTTTTTCCAGAAACGTGACTCATCAGAGGTTCATTACCAACTGGAGTTGGGTCTATAGGAGTTCAGACCAAGCTGGGATTAATTTTACAATCATGGTGATTCCAGACCACCTTGCCAGTGAAGCTTATGCAGTCCTATGTCCACTATCCGACGTCTTCCGGATCAATAAAGAAAAATCAGAGCATGGGGCCAATTTAACAAAATTATCAGCTCATCTAGAGCCTGCCTCGAAGTTGAATCAGCTCAATCGAAGTTCAGACGAAGGAGTTATGGATTTTCCAAAACAGGCGACACCGAACATAACCGGATTGGACATCTGCGCATTGATTAGAGGATTCCGACCAAACCAGGAGGATCCAAGCTGCAATTCCACTTGCTATGGAATATTGGGAAAACTTAGAAGCCCCGAGAGTTTGATTCAGCCCAAGACCACATTCGGTTTAGAAGATATCAATTTCCTAAACCGGAAGATCCCCGACTTGCCTTATTTGGACATCTGCGCATTGATTAGAGGATTTCGACCAAACCAGGAGGAGCCAAGCTGCGAGTCCACTTGCTATGGAATCTTGGGCCAATGTAAAAGCCCAGAGAGTTGGATTCAGCCCAAGACCACATTCGGTTTAGAAGATGTCAATTCCCTAAACCGGAAGATCCCCGACTTGCCTAATTTGGAACCTTGGAGCATTAAACCACAACGGTCACATTTCTGTGAACTTGTGCGTGTTTTCAAGTCTCTCTACAGCCTCCAGAATGTTCCAACGGCTCACTACTTCCTCCCCAAGCTGTCAAGATACAAGGAGTCTTCGACTTGCCTTATTTGGACGATTTTGTCATCAATTCTCTAACGGCTAGTTTTGTGTTTAATTTTCATGATTTGTCTCTTGTATTAGTCCTTAGAGATGCTGTTTTACGAGCCTATATAAGCTCAGCTCATTCCCCATTGTAAATCAACCTTTAACCTTGAATTAATCAATAGAAACGTTTGTTTTCTTTTTACAAAAGCTTGTCTTTTGTGTTCTTGTCTTTTCAAGCTTTGGTGTGATTCCATTGTCTTGTAAGGATGCGTTCTAGGTTGTTTGTGGGATTCAAACAGTCTGGTTCGTGTTGTGTCAGTACCGAGTTGCTTTCATCCAAATCGCGGTGACGATCGATCCACCCTTCGATCCACTCGATCATCTCTTTGTCCGTACTGAAAGCGCCGTACGGCCAGCACTCGGATCCGTCTATCACTTCGCTTCCATCACCATGTAAACTCTGTTTGTGAGGCTGCATCATCTGGTATCACAGCTTCAAAAGCTCCTAACCATCAGGTTGTATCTTTTCAACCTTTATCTCTGTCCTTTCCCTTTTATTATTTTATTTCATTAAATCGAAAAACTCATAAAAATTGTTTCTTGCATTTTGTTTTGCTTATTTTGCTTCCGTACTATCATCACCTTTAAAAGAGAAAAAAAAAAGAAAATTATTTGCTTCAACTCTTGTTTCAAATTCGTTTTGTTATTTAATTTCCATAAAATCGAAAACCAAATAAAAATTGTTTTGTTTTGTTATTTAATTTCCATAAAATCAAAAAAAATCTATAAAAATTGTTTTGAATCTGTTTTCTTTCATTTCAATTGAGAAAATCCATAAAAAGTTTTGTTTCATCAAAATCAAAAAAAAATTGTTTGCATTTGATTTTGTTTCATTTCATAAAACCGAAAATCATTAAAAAAAGTGTTCTTGTTTTTGTTTGATTTGGTTTCATTTGATTTGATTTGCATTCACTTTGTTTGACTTTGTTTCAGGAATCAAGTAAAAAGCCGAAGGAAAGGATCGATTTGTTCATCGCACAAACCAATCCCAAAACTTGGTTACCTCGTTCCTTATCTTAGTCCATTTTTCAATTGTTTAAGCATCTCGTTGTTGTTGCATTTTGTTTAATCATCTGTCCAGCACCATTCGTTTGATTGTTGCATATCGTCTCATCCCTAGTCATTTTGTGTTCATAATAACATTTTCTAAATTAAAAAAAAAAACTCGATTTCAGAACTCCTGGTAAGACTACCACCTAACTTTTGAACCTGTCTAAACCGAATTTAAAATTGCGTGACCCAAACCTCACAAATACGTGGATAAAGGTATGGAGGACAACAAAAGTCCAAAAACTTAGGTAAAAAGTTTGCCCAATAAAAACTCAATTTTTGAATCCCAAGTAAGACTACCACCTAACTTTTGAAACTATGTGACCCAATGTAAAATTTCATGAACCAATCCTCACAAATGGGTTGGTAACGGTGGAAAGGGTAGTAAAAGTCTTAGAACTTGGGTAAGATGTTTGCCCAACAAAAACTCCATTTTAAAACCGTGGGTAGGACTTCCACCCAAATATTTATAGTGTCTAACCCAATTGTAAAATTTCATGACCCAAACCTTACATATACGTTGGGAGGGAATCAAAAGCCAAAAGACTTGGGTAAAAAGTTGCACAACGAAAACTCGATTTCTGAACTCCGGATAATACTACCACCTAACTTTTAAAACTGTCTGACTCGAATGTAAAATTTCGTGACCAAAACCTCACAAATGGGTTGGAAACGGTAGTAAAAGTCTTAAAAACTTGGGTAAGACGTGTAACGCCCGTGAACCAAAAAGTGTATTTTGGTTGGGTGTGTCGATCGACACAGGTGTATGTCGATCGGCACATGTGTTTTGACTTGTGAGAAGTCGGATTCTTGGTGGTGTGTCAATCGACACAGGAGGGTGTGTCAATCGACACGAGTTGAAATTGGACCGACCGGTTTGGTTCCAATTGTCCGGTTCGGCGGACGGGTTTAGGGAACCCTAGGGTTCGATATAAAAACATGTTCAGACGCGTTTTGTCTCTCTTTTGGCCAGAATTCAGAAGAAAAACATAGAGAATTGGGAGTAATCAGAATCAGAAAGTTTGAGTGAGTTCTGGTGATTTCTGGAGAAGGTTTGATCGTTCTTGAGGCTTGTGATTGTGTGGGAGGCTATTTGAAACGAGGAGGGATCGTTGCTGGGTCGATTTTGGGTCTGGGAAAGGTAGAATCAGAGGCTGTTCGGGTGTTCTTCGTGTGTTCTTCGTGTTCATCCTCCTTTTCTTCCCGAATCGAGATGAGTGCGTGACCGTAGGTTTATCTGGGTAAAGGATTGGATAGGTTACGTTTGTTTGTGTTGTTTGGAATGGATTTGTGTGTTTGGTGCTTGGATTCGTGCTGGAGATCAACAAATCGCATTGGATTCGAGCCATGAGAGGATAGGCTCGTTTCCTGTGCATGCGATGTCGTGTCGATCGACACACTTGCTTTGTGTCGATCGACATGGGGCTCCATGTTGATCGACACCATGGTAGTCTGTCGATCGACACCTAGTGGTTGTGTTGATCGACACCTAGTGGTTGTGTCGATCGACACAGTGCTTTTGTACTGGTTCATGTTGATTGTTTCATGTATGCTTGCTGTATGCTCATCCTAGTAATGTATCTCTTGCTTATGCCTGTGTGTATAACCTGTAGATGGGATGACCGTGTCGCTGAGTATTTGTGATAATACTCACGCAACTCTTTTTGCCATGTGTTGCAGGTAAAGAGAAAATGTGATCGTGGAATCATGGCCGGGAAGAGGAGATGATCTAGTGTCTCGGTTTCGTGGCTGTATTGTTAGAATTGCTAGGTGACTAGTAATTCTAGAATTAATATTAGTTATTTGATATTGGAATTGAATTGTTTATTGAATTGAACGGTTTAATGGATTAATAAAGTATGGGATTTATTGATTGATTTGTTATTGTTTATTTTAATTGTTTCCGCATTGCTTGTGTTTGGCCCATTGAGGATTATTATCTGTGATGATAGTAATCCGAAGGGAAAAATTTTAAATTTTTGGGTTGGGTTGTTTCATTTTGGTATCAGAGCCCTTATGGCTCTAGGGCGGATGCAATTGATTGATTAGGTGATTTAATTGATTGATTGTTGTGTGGGTATGGAGTCTTAGATCATCTCTTCCGAGCCTTCAATGAGATTCCACGGTATATGTTATTCGACTTTCTGTTTTTTTCTCTAGTACTTAGTAGTCTGCGGGTTAGTGCAGAGTGATGACTAGAGGTGCTAGAGGGAGAGGTCGTGGGGGCCGTAGAGGCCGAGGCGGTCATGGTGGGTGCGGGCGAGGACTGCAGAGTGAGTCAGATGCCGCAAGTGTGACTCAAGAGACCCCGGAGGAGCAGGTGGTGGACTCGCAGGCGTTTGAGGAAGGGTTTGTGGGTGAGACTGGTACGAGTGCCAGCGTAAAGGCTAAAAGGGCTAGTGTGGGTCCCGAGGTAGTTGGTGGTGCAGCGGGCGCAGGTGGGGGTGCTGCCACAGATAGGGCCCATAACCGAGATGATCGCTTGGCGGGTTTGCTGCAGTTGATTCTGGAGCGGTTGCCAGGTGGGGTACCGGCTCCGGGTCAGGCTCCGGGAATTCAGCCAGGTGTAGCTGGTGTGCAGCTAGTAGTGGCTGGGGTTCAACCGGGAGTGGCTGGTGTACAGCCAGGTGTGGCGGTTGCAGAGGAGCTTCTATCCTACCTTAGGATGATGGAGCAGATGTAGAGGATTGGCACTGGGTTTTTCTCGGGTGGTGCCAAGCCTGAGGAGGCCGATGAGTGGCGGAGGAGGTTGGAGCGTAACTTTTGCTCTATCAGGTGTCCACAGGGATACCGGGTTGATCTGGCGGTTCACTATATGGATGGTGACGCGAATCTCTGTTTGAGAGGTGTTGAGGCCAAGAGGGTGTAGGCCGAGATGGCTTGGGAGGATTTCTTGGCTGAATTTAATGCCAAGTATTTCCCGTAGGAGGCGGTGGACCGGATGGAGTCGAGGTTCCTGAACCTGACTCAGGGGGATCGGACTGTGAGAGAGTTTCATTTGGAGTTCAGTCGACTCCTGGTGCCTGTTGGTAGGGGCATGGAGGGCGAGCAGGCCCAGGTGAGGAGGTTCCTCGGGGGACTTCGAGCTGAGTTGAGGACTCGTTGTAGGGCGAGCAGGTTCACCACGAGAGCGGAGTTGGTTGAGATGGCTGCGGTGATCGAGGAAGATCTCAGAGAGCAGGCTGTGGTGGTTAGTCCACCGGTATAGCAGCAGAGGAGGTCATATCAGCAGGCGAGTGCGAGCAGGGGCGACAAGCCTACTCATTGAATGAAGGGGAAGTGGGAGGGCACTTCAGTAGCCAGCCAGAGAGGTAAGGGTGGTTCAGGATGCTATGGGTGTGGTAGCATGAACCACAAGGTGGCGGACTATCCGACGAGGAAAGAGGCTCGGGTTGCTCAGGTGTGCTTTCACTGTAGGGAGTCGGGGCATATTAAGCCCAAGTGTCCGAAGCTGCAGCAGATGGCGGTGGCGGTAGTGCAGCCATTGGCGGTGTAACCTTTGGCTCAGACCAAGCACAGGTATTATTTCAGACTTGACTTTTTCTTTTAATTCCTGTGATGTTTGAATTAGTCTGATTGGAAACTGTAAGTCTACGCTAGAGTGTCGGGTCTTAAAGCACATGGGATTCGGGTATTATGCAGGAACCTTAGTTGTGGGCGGATGTGAGTCCCACGTGTTATTTGATTCGAGAGCTACGAATAGCTTCGTTAATGGGCAGAGGGCAGCGGGATCCGAAGCGATTCCGGAGAGCAACCAGGAGTAGTTAAGGTTGCTGGTGGTAGGACGTTGGCTACATTCGGGCGGGCTCGTGGTGTGGATGTTCTGGAGGCGAGGGAGTTGATGCCAGCAGATCTGGTCATTATTCCGGTGGAGCTGTACGATGTCATCCTAGGTATGGATTGGTTGGATCGGTACAGGGTCTATCTGGATTGTCATCGAGGACGTGTGGTGTTTGAGCGAGAGGCAGGGAGGTTGGTGTTTCAGGGTGTGAGACCGACTTCCGAGAGTCTTATTATTTCAGCGATATAGGCCGAGCAGTTGATTGAGAAGGGCTGTGAGGCATTTCCGGCGACTGTTGGAGAGGTTGTAGTTGGGGATATTCGGGTTATTCGGGATTTCTAGGATGTGCTTCAGTCATTGTTGGGATTACCACCATCGTGGTCGGATCTATTTACGATTGAGTTGGAACCAAGAATGACTCCTATATCCAAGGCGCCTAACCGTATGGCTTCAGTAGAGATGGCAGAGCTGAAGAAGCAGCTGGATGATCTGTTGGGGAAGGGATTCATCGGGCCTAGTGTTTCACCGTGGAGAGCGCTGGTGTTGTTCGTGAAGAAGAAAGATGGGAGTTGATGCAGCCTCACAAATAGAGGTTACGTGGTGATGGAAGCGAAGTGATAGACGGATCCGAGTGCTGGTCGTATGGCGCTTTCACTATGGACAAAGATCATCGAGTGGATCGAAGGGTGGATCGAAGGTTGGATCGATGGTCACCGCGAGTTGGATGGAAGCAACTCGGTATTGACACAACATGAACCAAACTGTTTGAATCTCACAAACAACCTAGAATGCAGCCTTACAAGACAATGGAATCACACCAAAGCTTGAAATGACAAGAACACAAAAGACAAGCTTTTGCAAAAAGAAAACAAACGTTTCTATTGATTAATTCAAGGTTAAAGGTTGATTTACAATGGGGAATGAGCTGAGCTTATATAGACTCGTACAACAGCATTATTAAGGACTAAAACAAGAAACAAATCATGAAAATTAAACACAAAACTAGCCGTTAGAGAATTGATGACAAAATCATCCAAATAAGGCAAGTCGAAGACTCCTTGTATCTTGACAGCTTGGGGAGGAAGTAGTGAGCCTTTGGAACATTCTGGAGGCTATAGAGAGACTTGAGAACACGCACAAGTTGACAGAAATGTGACCGTTGTGGTTTAATGCTCCAAGGTTCCAAATAAGGCAAGTCGGCGATCTCAAGAATTTAGGGAATTGACCTCTTCTAAACCAAATGTGGTCTTGGGCTGAATCCAACTCTCTGGGCTTTTACGTTGGCCCAAGATCCCATAGCAAGTGGACTCGCAGCTTGGCTTCTCCTGGTTTGGTCGGAATCCTCTAATCAATGCGCAGATGTCCAAATAAGGCAAGTCGGGGATCTTCCGGTTTAGGAAATTGATATCTTCTAAACCGAATGTGGTCTTGGGCTGAATCCAACTCTCGGGGCTTCTAAGTTGGCCCAAGATTCCATAGCAAGTAGAATTGCAGCTTGGATCCTCCTGGTTTGGTTGGAATCCTCTAATCAATGCGCAGATGTCCAATCCGGTTATGTTCGGTGTCGCCTGTTTTGGAAAATCCATAACTCCTTCGTCTGAACTCCGATTGAGCTGATTCTACTTCGAGGCAGGCTCTAGATGAGCTGAGAATTTGCTAAAATTGGCTCTATGCTCTGATTCTTCGTTATTGATCCAGAATACGTCGGATAGTGGACGTAGGTCTGCATAAGCTTCACTGGCAAGGTGGTCTGGAATCACCATGATTGTAAATTTAATCCCAGCTTGGTCTGAACACCTCTAGACCCAACTCCAGTTGGTAATGAACCTCTGATGAGTCACATTTCTGGGAAACATTCACTTGTTGCTTAACTCCTTCGGGTTGGTTCGGTAGACTCCTTGAAGTGGACATGTGTCCTTCTTAACTCCTATGCGGCTCGAGTGGTAAGGTTGAGGGAGCTCCAAATCAGCTACTGGTAGAATGACCGCATCGTTGAGGTGGTTTTGTAAGGTCTGCGTGCCTGATCGGGTCATGGGCGGTGACCGCATTGTAAGAATGGTCTACGGTGAGGCGGTTGGTGCGGTGAGGGTTTTGAGGGATGCATCATCCTCTCCCCTTTGTGAAGGTTCTGTCCTCAGAACCATTTTAGTTTGGATTTGGTCACATGGTGATGTATCCGGCGGTTCTTCTTTGATGGCCTCTATAACACTTTGAACTCCATGAAAGGCTAGTGTGTTGCCGAATAAAGTAGGAATCCGTTGGTCGAATACGCGAGTTAATGCGTGCTCGGTTTGGTCATTGGATGCCTCGGCTTGTTCTCGGTCTTAGTGATCTTGGTAGGTCTGGTCCTGGTCGGGCCAGTCGTGGTCGATCCGATCTTGGTCGGGCCGTCTTGGTCGGGCCGTCTTGGTCGGAACGATCTTGGTTGGTTCTGTTTTGATCAGGCCAATCTTAGTCAGGCCGATCTTGGGACTTGATGTTGGATGCATGCACTTGGTCGGGCTGGGCCGCTAAGTCCGCGTCCTGCTCGGCAAGTAGAACCTCCATAGCATGGTTAAGGTTGTCTACTTCTTTCTCCGTGTGCTTCATGCCTTGATCTAGACCTGCATCATTAACCCTTGGCAAAGACAAGTATATTATACTAGAATTTGAAATTTCAACATTTGCTTGGACTTGACAATCACCGAAATTAGTTAAGGTCGTTTTCGGTTCTGGTGATGTTGATGTTACTACTGGTCTATTAGGGCAAGTTGCAGCAAAATGTCCTCTCTTATGACATCTATAACATGTCGGTTCATTAAAATTTAAAGAACTTGAATTAGAGTACTTACCTTGAAGTGGTCTGCCTTGCGGTTCAAGTAAGGATGCAGAGATGGACTTTGGTTGAACCTCCTTTACCCGAACTGCTTGCTTAGCTCCTGCTTGATTTGCTAAGGTGCTTGGGATCACCTTCTTAGGCTCAGAACCATAGGGTAACTTCTGGGGGTCTCGGTGGTAATACATCGGGACATATCTTTTCCTGAGCTGGTAGCTCATCTCGGCCCACGTGTTGATCGAGGGAAGTCTGCGTCTTCGCCGGTTGGACACTTCTCTATCCAACAAGGCTAGGGCGTCGCCTGTGAGCTGTGCAAAGGCTAGGGACACCTCGTGCATCTCTGAGTAGTTGTAGTACTCAAAGATGTAATCCATACGTCTTTCCCAATCTAGGTAGGCTTCTGGATTGCTCTGGCCGGCAAAGGTTGGTGGAACCAGCTTCAAATCCTTCCCACCGTGCCATGGCTCATCTTTTTCTTGGTTCGGGCCTCGTCTCGGGCCGTTGCGGTTCTGGTACGGTTTGGCTTGTTCGCGGGCCGTTGCCGTAGGCATGGTCGTCGCAGTTTGGAACGGGGCGTGATTTTAGGCATTGTCGAGATTCATTGGATTAAACCGAGTATCGTTGCGGCTATTCCGGTTAGGATTGGCAAGAGTCGGGTCGGTGTTATTCTCACCGGTCGGGCTCTTGGTGTCGTGGTTCTGCCGATTCTTGATCTGGTCCATCCGGTTGGTAAGATCTTGGATCGCGGCCATAATTTGGGCGACGGTTAGCTCGACTGCGTCTCCCATTTGGTTCAGTTAGTACTTGCCAAAAATCAAAGAAGCGTGTGAATGTGTTCGAGATAAAACGCAATTAAGGTAAGAATGGATGCGGAAATGATCGAGTATGGAAGTGAACGATTTATGGAAAGTTCGAGTAAATGAGATGACCGTTGGAATGATGCGAATCAAGTGACAAATTTTTTTTTTTTGAATTTTCTTTTAATAGACGAATCAAAACAAATATTAAAACAAAGAACCATTGATATATATATATTTTTTTTTGAAATATGCGAATTCAAAACAAATGATAAGCAAAGAACAATTTTGTATATATATATATATATATTTTTTTTTTTGATTGAATGAGATGAATCGAAACAAAATATGCAAGCAAATGGATTCTTCTGAAGATGAAGAACGTAATCATGCATTAAGAGCAAATAAAGATGAAGAACATAATAGATTATCTTTAATTCATTCGATAGAAGTTAACAATTCATGAACTCTTTGATCTTTCTACAACCTAACAAATAAAACTACTCAAACATGGTGCACGAAAGACACAAGATAGATGATGAATTCATAGTAGATAAACTTGAATTAAAGAGTAAAGGTAAGATGATTCTTCTCTATATCGAGATACAAAGCGAGATCATCCACCGGATTGCTCTAAAATCCAAATCTAATGAAGAACACCAAGAGAACTCGTGATGGCTGCTCCTTCTGATAAAACTACTCTAAATATTTCGACACACTTCGAACAAGTGGCTAAAAACAAGTATATATAGGCTTAGGGTCTTCCTAGGGTTTAGTTTAGGACAAAACGGACTTTTTACGTCAAAACTGAGGCAATAACGGTGCAAGTAACGGCCAACAAACACGACCGGTACTGGGAGCTAAATGACCTATTCTCGTGTGCTGACAAAGGCTGGAATATCGGTCCACGGTGCAGGCCGGTATTTGGCCCGAAATTGAACTCGCTTCAGCTTCGAGGCAGTTTGACATGTGCTTAGTAATTTGGGTGTATCTTTCTACTCACAGCTCCAATTGAGATGATTCAAACTTCATTGTGAATCTGACTCAAATATCTTTCTTCACACCAAGTTTCATCAAATTCCAAATCGATTTGATCCTCCGTTCACTGCTGAACTTCTGGTGTATACGTTCTGTCCAATTTGGTAGAATGTTGTATCTTGTGAATTCTTGGTTCTTGATAGTGTCTTTGACTTATTAAAGTTTCTGTAGCTTTTTTTACACCTCTTTTGGCCTTTTTATCTCCATTTTGCTTGATTTCCCTATTAAGACTCTAAAACTACAAATACGAGAAAAACTACCTCTAAAGGCGTAATACCGTAGATAAATGTATAGAAAACATAGTAAAATATATAGTAAAATAGGTAAAATATGGGATATATCAGTCAGACACTATAAAATATTTGGGTGGAAGTCCTACCCGCGGTTTTAAAATCGAGTTTTCGTTGGGCAAACGTCTTACCCAAGTTTTAAGACTATAACTACCCTTTCCACCGTTACCAACCCATTTGTTAGGTTTGTGTCATGAAATTTTACATTCGGGTCAGACATTATCAAAAGTTAGGTGGTAGTCTTACTTGGGGTTCAGAAATCGAGGCTGCACATAAACTCGAACACTCCAACGCTATTACACACACGACCCACGCGAACACTCGCAGCAAATCTCTCCACACTCACGCCTCTCTCTCTCTCTCAAAACTCTCTAGGGTTGCGAAAATGAGAGAAATGAGAGAGAGCTCCCCTTTTTATTGCCCCGCGGATCCCAAGGAATATTCCTTCCAAGAAATGCTCCGCAATAAACACGCCATCAATACTTTCCATATCCGGAGATACGCGATATCACGCATTAACTCCGACTTCCATAACTTGACCTATGCAATCATGAGTCAACCACACATTAAAGCTACCCGGGGACCCACAACTTTCCAAATTTGCTGCACCTTTAATACTTCCCGCGGACCCGTTCCTGCCCAGACCGCAAGTGGACTCGACCCGGCCCGCATTCGGCCCAACCTTACTACCCACCACGGCCCATCTTTACGTAGAAGAAAATACCATAACTTCACTTTTCCTTAGGCAATCTTGGCTTGCCCAAGCCTCAAACTTCTCGACCCCGATCACTAATCCGGTAAGATTTCGGAGTACGGATAATACACAATGCGTCGGGGTGATAGCTTGTTCTTCTTCATGTTCGAGAACTGGTCTTCCCACATGTGAATCCACACGTAGACTCCTGGCTTGAGGTTGAGTTCCCTCCGGTTCTAGAACGAATGCTTCTCCTATATAACTTCTTAAACAGCTCAGTCTTGGCTACTCCGTTCTGGTTGATCTGGTCATTACGCGGTAGCGGTATAGACGCCATGTCTAAGGGAGTCTGCGGCTTAAACCATACACAATCTCGAAAGGAGATAGGTTAGTAGTAGAGTGTTTAACACGGTTACAAGCAAATTCAACCAAGGGGAGGCAATTTAACAAATTGCCTAAGTTGTTACTGACTGTGGCCCGTAGAAGGGTGCCGAGTGTCCGGTTGGTGGCCTCAGTCTGGCGTCGGTCTGGGGGTGGCAGGAGGTGGAGAAGAGAAGTTTGGTCCCAAACTTTCTCCAGAAGGTCCTCCAAAAGTGTCCGAGGAAATTTGGGTCGCGGTCTCACACGATGGTTCGAGGCAACCCGTGAAGTCTCACCACTTCTTTGAAGAACAGGTCGGCTATTTGGGTGTGGTCATTCATTTTGTTGCACAGGATGAAGTGTGCCATCTTGCTGAACTGGTCTACCACCACGAAGATCGCGTCCTTGTGATATGCGGTTGGTAGCCCTACAACAAAATCCATAGACAAATCGATCCATGGCATATCGGGAATAGGTAAAGGTTAATAGAGACCGTGAGGATGTGACCTGGATTTGGCACTAAGGTAGGTTATGCACTTGTTAGAGAACCGTTCCACGTCTCTCCTTTGATGTGGCCAATAAAATTGCTCCTCTAGGATGCTCCGGATCTTTTCCATTCCGAACTGTCCCATAAGGCCGCCTCCGTGTGCTTCGCCTTAGATCAGCTCACGCATGGAACTCTGAGGAATGCACAGCCGCTTACCTTTGAAAAGAAACCCTCCGTGCTGGTAGTAGGAGCCTTGGGCGCCTTTGGTGCACTACTGGTAGAGTTATCCGCAGTCAGGGTCATCCAGATAGAGCCCTTTGAGGTGATCAAACCCCATGATTTTGGCCTCCATGGTTAAGATCAGTGCGTTTCTTCGGGACAATGCGTCTGCTATGATGTTCTCCTTTCCTTTCTTGTACTTGATCACGTTCGAGAATGTAATGCCCGTGAACCAAAAAGTGGATTTTGGTTGGGTGTCGATCGACACGTGTGTTTTTGAACTTATGAGAAGTCGTGTTTTGGGTGTTATGTCGATCGATACAGGTGAGGTGTGTTAATCGACACGGGTTAAAATTGAACCGACAGGTTTGGTTTTTGATCGTGCGGTTTGGTGATCGGTTTAGGGAACACTAGGGATCGATATATAAAGGGAATCAGTCGTGGTTGTGTCCGATTTTGGATCACAAACAGAGAAATCAGAGAGAAATTGAGAGGATTGAGTGGAAACAGGTTTCATAGTTGAATTCCTTGTAATCTCGATCCTTAGAACTCATTTGAGTGTGTTTGGGAGGCTGGGAATTGAATCTTTAGCGTGTTCTTCGTGGAGGAAGAGGAGATTTCGAATTCCAGGGAGTGCAGCCTCTGATTTCATCGAGTTCATCGTGTGTTCTTTGTGTTTTTCCTCGTTCAATCCTTTTTCTGGGTAAAGGATTAGATGGAATATGATTGATTATGGCTGTTTGGATTGGTTTCCATGTGTTTTGTGGATGGAATCGTGCAGGAGATCGATGGATCGCTTTCTGGTTCGAGCCATGAGAGGATAGGCTCGTTCCCGACGTCCACGATGTCGTGTCGATCGACACACTTGCTGTGTGTCGATCGACACAAGTGCATCGTGTCGATCGACACCATGGTGGTGTGTCTGATGCATCCTCCAAAACCGGCCGTACTACCGCAGCTCCATCCAAGCCCATCCCCACGATGAGGTCCAAGCCCATGACACGATCTGGAGCCCGAACATTGCAAGAGAACAACAACGATGCGGTGAAGTCTCTACTAGCCGAGCACGACGCAGGCTCACTAGCCCAGGCCCGTCAAACAGACGTATTTCCATCCGAAGATCAAGACTAGCCCAAACCTAACCAGTCCGGCCCAGCCCAGGCCGATCAAGACCAGTCCGGCCCAGCCCAGCCCGATCAAGACTAGCCTGGCCCAGAACATATCTTCCTCCGCGACACGCTCAACGGACACTTTCCTTTTTCACCGTCACGCGCATTAAAGACTAAGGATCCTGCCCGATCCAACGCAGACTCCACCCGATCCGACGCGATCCCGCTACTCTATCCACTTAAGGTAAGTTCTTATTTCATTTTAATTATTTGATACTAACAGCTCTTTTCTTAGAATTTTCGTATGATTTCTTTCCTTAAGTAGTGTCGGGCATTTGTTTCACCGATTTCTATCCATCTTCGCAATCCGCTCGATCATTTCCTGTCCGAAGTGAAAGTGTCGTACGGCCAACACTCGGATCCGTCCACCGCTTCATTTCATCGTTCATCGCTACCCGACTCGCGACAGGTGTCGTATGGCCGGTCCGAGCCGATCCGTCCTCCGTGCAACTTCTGTTCTTGAGGCTGCATCATCTAGTATCAGAGCTTCAAAGCTCCTATCAGGTTCTATCAACCCTTACTCGTTTCATTTCGTTTTTCCATTTCAAAAAAAAAAATTTCATACTTGCATTTCTTTTGTTTCCAAATCGTATCTTTAAAATCAAAAAAAAAAAATTTCTTTGTTTTCCCTTTGATTCGTATCTTACTTAAAAAAAAAAAGAACATTCACTTGTTAAGTTTTGTTTCAGGAATCACGTCAAGACCGAAACAAAGGATCGAGTCATCTCACCACGATCCATCCCCAACACTCGGTTACCTCGTGTCCTTTTTTTCAACACTTTCAATTGATCGTTTACACTTAGTTCACTTCGTATTCATCTTGTGTTCATTGCATATTCATCTCGTGTTCATCGTTTAAATTTCAAAAAAAAAAAAAAATTTCGAATCATCTCAAACGATCACTTCCATATTTTGATCATATTTCCATATCGCATTTCATTTAAATTCGAATTAAACGGTCACCGCATTTAAACGATCTTTTCCTTATTCGAACCCGTGTGATTACTTTCCTTTTTTTGGCAATTCTTGAACACATTCATACACTTAGTCTATTTCTTTGCAGGTACCTACTCGGATAATGGGAGACCAAACCAAGCCCACCTTGGCCCAAGTCATGGCTGCGATCCAGGGTCTCACTACCCGTTTGACCCAGCTCGAAAACCAGCGAAATCAAGAGACCGAGAGTACTTCTGACAGGAGCACTGGTCCGGTCAGCGTAAATCTTAACTCGAATAGCCGCAACCAAGCTCTAGTCCATGATCCCGACCCAAATCAAAATGCCCATCTCAACGGCAACGGGCAAAACTGCAATGGTCCACACAACGGCCCGAGGCAAGGACCGAACCGAGACAATGATGAGCCTTGGCACGGTAGGAAGGATTTGAAGTTGGTCCCACCAACCTTTGTCGGAAAGATCAACTCGGAAGCCTACCTAGATTGGGAACGGCGTATGGAGTACATCTTCGAATACTACAAGTACTCGGAGACGCGAAAGGTGTCCCTGGCATCTGCCCAGCTCACGCATAATGCGCTAGCATGGTGGGACAGAGAAGTGTCTGACCGACGGAGACGTAGGCTCCCCCTGGTCACCACATGGGTGGACATGAGCTACCTGTTCCGGAAGAGATACGTTCCGACGTATTTCCAACCCGATCTCCAGAAACGGTTCCGTAAACTAGCCCAAGGAACCAGGACCGTAGAGGAATACTTCAAGGAGTTCGAAACCTTGAAGAACCGACTGGGAGTTGAAGATTCCCCCGAGACCTTGATGGCCCAGTTTCTGAACGGCTTTCAAGACCGCATCGCTAGGATGGTTGAGAGGCAACAATATTAAACTCTTGACGAGCTCCTACACACGGCCATCCAGGCCGAGCAACACATCTAAAGGAAGAATGCTTCCCTTAGCCGTTCCAAGCCCAACTGGAATCCACCGACTAATCGCAACCAAGACAAAGGGAAGGCGATCGATATGACGACTAAGTTCAAGAAACCCAAATCTGGAAAGGCGGCCAGTACTGGTCCCAGTACGGCTCTGACCCAGCGTTCCCTCGACGTCACATGCTTCAAATACCGCGGTAATTATTCCCGAGAGTGTCCGAACCAACAGACTATGATCCACCGAGAAGACGGAGAATATGAGTCCCAGGACGAACAGGAGGCAGAGGAGTCCAAGGAAGAATTTACGGACTATCCGGACGTAGGAGAAATCCTTGTAACTCGGAGAACCCTTAGCGCCCTGTTCGAGCCCGAGACCATCCAACGGGAAAACATCTTCCACACGCGATGCACCGTCCAATCCAAGGTATGTAGCCTAATAATTGACGGCGGCTCATGTACTAATGTTGCTAGCAAGTACTTGGTTGACCGGTTAGGCCTCACGACCACCAAGCACCCGCAGCCCTACCGATTGAGATGGCTAGACGACAAGGTAGAACTAAATATCAGTGAGCAAGTCTTAGTACCGTTTAGCATCAGTAAGTACGCGGATGAGGTACTCTGCGATGTGGTCCCGATGTAAGCCAGCCACATCCTCCTAGGCCGCCCATGGTAGTTCGACAAAGAGACGCTCCACAACGGCCGCACTAACTTCTATAGTTTCACGCACAATGGCAAGAAACATAACCTTGCCCCGCTCACCCCGACCAAAGTCCATGAACTCCAAAAGGCTATGGACAAAGGGGTACAAGCCGATAAGCTAAGTCGGACCAACCTTTTTATTACCCCTGGTCAAGTCCTTAGATCGTTAAACACCCAAACGCAGATGCTACTAATGATCTTTAGGGAGAGTTATCTTGCAGGGACGGACGAACCCGATTACCCCGAAAGCGTTCAACGGTTGCTGGACCAATTTAAAGACCTTTTCCCCGAAGAGATACCAGCCAGTCTACCCTGATCCGTGGTATCGAACACCAAATCGACCTAGTCCCCGGGGCACCCTTACGGAAACCGACCGGCCTACCGCGTCAACCCGGAGGAAGCCAAGGAAATAGAGCGACAAATTCAGGAGCTGGTAAAGTAAGGTACATCCGAGAGAGCCTCAGCCCCTGTGCAGTACCTGTCCTTTTGGTGTCCAAGAAGGACGGGTCCTAACGGATGTGCGTGGACTGCCGCGCCATCAACAACATTACCGTCAAGTATCGGCATCCCATACCGCGATTCGACGATATATTGGACAAGCTCAGTGGTGCCACGATCTTTTCAAAGATCGACCTGAAGAGTGGCTACCACCAAGTCCGAATGAAGGAAGGCGACGAATGGAAAACTGCCTTCAAAACCAAGCGTGGTCTCTACGAGTGGCTAGTTATGCCATTTGGACTCACCAACGCACCAAACACGTTCATGCGGCTCATGAACCACGTGCTAAGGGCATACATCTGTAAGTTTGTTGTTGTTTATTTTGATGGCATACTTGTGTATAGCCCCTGTTTGGAAGACCACTTCGTGCACCTTGAGAAAGTGTTGGAGACCTTGCGGTCCGCACATTTATATGCTAATCTCAAGAAGTGTGTCTTCTGCACTGACCAGTTGGTATTCCTAGGCTTTGTTGTTAGTTCCCATGGTCTAAAAGTGGACGACGAGAAGATCAAAGCCACCCAAGAATGGCCGACACCCACCACCATTGGTCAAGTGAGAAGTTTTCACGGACTGGCCAGTTTCTACCGGCGGTTCGTCAAGGACTTCAGTACCATCGCTGCCCCAATCACCTCGGTGATCAAGAAGGACGTTGCCTTCTCATGGGGACCGAGCTAGGATGCGGTGTTCCAACGGCTCAAGGACAGCCTTACCCATGCACCGGTATTAGTATTACCCAACTTTGATCTTACGTTTGAAGTTGAGTGTGATGCATCAGGTACATGTATTGGAGCCGTCCTAACACGAGGAGGCAGACCGGTAGCCTTCTTCAGCAAAAAACTACATGGTGCCACAATCAACTACCCCACCTACGACAAGGAGCTGTACGTCTTGGTAAGGTCATTGGAGACTTGGCAACATTATCTCTTCAGCAATGAGTTCGTGATCCACACCGACCACGAGACCCTCAAGTACTTACGCGGGCAGACCAACCTTAAACGGCGACACGCACGTTGGCTCGAGTTCGTGGAGACCTTCCCCTACATCATCAAGTATAAGAAGGGCAAGGAAAACATAATAGCCGACGCCGCCCTGTCCCAGAGGTACACCCTTATCTCTACCATGGAAGCCAAGATAATGGGGTTCGAGTACCTCAAGGAACTCTATCCGGATGATCCCGACTTCGGCGAGATCTATAACCAATGCACCAAAGGCGCTTTGGGTCCATATTACAAGCACATCGGGTTCCTCTTTCGGGACAAGAGACTATGCATTCCCCGGAGTTCTATGCGAGAGCTCATCTTAAGCGAGGCACATAGAGGCGGCCTTATGGGACATTTCGGTATAGAGAAAACCCAAAGCATGCTCGAAGAACATTTCTTCTGGCCCCACCAATGCCGAGACGTGGAACGGTTTTGTTCTAAATGCACCACATGCCTTAGCGCAAAATCCAGGTCATATCCTCACGATCTTTATACCCCTTTGCCTATCCTTGATATGCCATGGATCGACCTTTCTATGGATTTTGTTGTAGGGTTGCCCAAGATCCGATACAAGGACTCAATCTTTGTGGTCGTGGACTTGGTTCAGCAAGATGGCTCATTTCATTCCTTGCGATAAGACCAACGACGCCACACAGACCGCCGACCTATTCTTCAAGGAGGTGGTACGACTACATGGGTTACCGCGGACCATCGTGTCAGACCGCGATCCAAAGTTTCTCGGATATTTCTGGAGAACCTTGTGGAGACAGCTAGGAACCAAGCTACTCTTCTCCACCACGTCCCATCTTCAAATTGACAAACAGACCGAGGCCACCAATAAGACCTTAGGCACGCTCCTACGAGCGGCTATTGGTAAAAACTTGAGAAATTGGCTCGACTGTCTTCCTTTGGTCGAGTTTGCTTATAACCGCGTGAAACACTCTTCTACTAAGTTGTCACCTTTTGAGATCGTATATGGTTTTAAGCCGCAGACTCCCCTCGACCTAGCCCCTATACCGCTCCCACGAAAGGATCAAATCAACCAGAATGGAGTGGCCAAAGCCGACTTACTCAAGAAGCTCTATCAACGGGCCAAGGAGAACATGGAGAAGTGGAACGAACGAACTAAAAAACATACGGACCTGAACCGAAAAGAACTCCATCTCGAACCAGGACACTACGTCTGGGTTCACATGAGGGAAGACCGATTCCCAAAGATGAGAACGAACAAGTTATCGCCCCGAGGCATCAGACCGTACCAAGTGATCAAGAAGATCAATGACAACGCTTACGAGATAGATCTACAAGGTGAGTTTAATGTATCCCCGACCTTTAATGTGACTGACTTAACTCCCTATGAAGCAGATGAAACAGTTCTGAGGACAGAACCTTTCCAAGGGGGAGAGGATGATGCATCCTCCAAAACCGGCACTACTGCCGCAGCCCCATCCAAGCCCATCCCCACGATGAGGTCCAAGCCCATGACACGATCTAGAGCCCGAACGTTACAAGAGAACATCAACGACGCGGTGAAGTTTCTACTAGCCGAGCACGATGCGGACTCACCAGCCCGGGCCCGTCAAATAGACGCATTCCCATCCAAAGATCAAGACCGGCCCAAACCTAATCAGTCCGGCCCAGCCCAGGCCGATCAAGACCAGTCCGGCCCAGCCCAGCCTGATCAAGACTAGCCTGGCCCAGAACAGATCTTCCTCCGCGACCCGCAATACGCCTAACAGACACTTTCCTTTTTCAACATCACGCGCATTGAAGACTAAGGATCCTGCCCAATCCGACGCAGACTCCACCCGATCCGACGCGATCCCGCGACTTCATCCACTTAAGGTAAGTTCTTATTTCATTTTAATTATTTGATACTAACGGCTCTTTTCTTAGAATTTTCGTATGATTTCTTTCCTTAAGTAGTGTCGGGCATTTGTTTTGCCGATTTTGTTTTTAATTCTTAGATGTCAATCTTTTGTAATAAATTTCAAGACCCCTAGAAGGGCATAGCTGATCGGAAAAGTATATAAGTCCCCTAATAGCCTTGTAATTTTTCAACCAATCATCAATAAAGCAAAGAACTTTCTTCTCAAAGAAAAACCCTTGCAACTTAGGAATCCGATTGATTTCTTTGTTGTTTTTGGCCAGTATCGAGTCCTTTCCATCGGCTCGTGGTGATCTTTGATCCATTTTCGCAATCCGCTAGATCATTTCCTGTTCGAAGTGAAAGTCCCGTACGGCCAGCACTCGGATCCGTCCACCGCTTTGTTTCATCGTTCATCGCTACCCGACTCGTGACAAGTGTCGTATGGCCGGTCTAAGCCGATCCGTCCTCCGCGCAACTTCTGTTCTTGAGGCTGCATCACTGTCGATCGACACCTAGTGGTTGTGTCGATCGACACAGTACTCCTGGACTGGTTCGTATTGACTGTTTTGTGTATGCTTGTTGTATGCTCATCCTGGTTTTGAATCTCTTGCTTATGCATGTGTGTATAACTTGTAGACGGGATGACCACCTAGCTAAGTATTTGTGATAATACTCACGTAACTCTTTTTGCCATGTGTTACAGGTAAAGAGAAAATGTGATCGTGGAATCATGGCCGGGAAGAGGAGATGATCTAGTGTCTCGTTTTGTGGTCTTGAGTTAGAATTGCAAAGATGTAGTAATTCTGGAACCACTGGTTATT
Source organism: Arabis hirsuta (assembly GCA_964056655.1). Classification (NCBI taxonomy): domain Eukaryota; kingdom Viridiplantae; phylum Streptophyta; class Magnoliopsida; order Brassicales; family Brassicaceae; genus Arabis; species Arabis hirsuta. The sequence continues at coordinate 23,833,317 of OZ053298.1, read as the reverse complement.
TGTTATTCGAACGAAATTGATTGAATTGGATTGGTTATTTGGTTATTGATATTGATTTATTGGACTGAACGGTTTAGTGGATTAATAAACTATGGGATTTATTGATTGGATTGTTATTTGTTTATTCTAATTGTTTCTGCATTGCTGGTGTTTGGCCCATTGAGGATTATTATCTGTGATGATGTAATCCGAAGGGAAAAATTTTAAATTTTTGGGTCGGGTTGTTTCATTTTGGTATCAGAGCCTTTATGGTTCTAGGAAGGGTGCAATTGATTGATTATGTGAGTTAATTGATTGATTGTTGTGTGGGTTTGGAGTCCTAGATCATCTCTTTCGAACTTTCAATGAGATTCCATGGTATGTGTTTTATGACTTTCTGTTTTTCTAGTACTTAGTAGTTTGCTGGTTAGTGCAGAGTGATGGCTAGAGTAGCTAGAGGCAGAGGTCGTGGGGGCCGTGCAGGGCGAGGTGAGCGTGGTGGTGCGGGCGAGGACTGCAGAGTGAGTCTGATGCCGCTAGTGTGGCCGAGGAGACCACACAGGAGCAGGTGGCGGACTCGCAGGCGTTTCGGGAGGGATCTGTGGGTGTGGCCGCTACGAGTGTCAGTGTGAGGGTAGATGGGGCTGGTGTGGGTCTCGGTGTAGCTGGTGGTGCGGCGGGCTGATGTGCCATAAAGCTACTATGTAGGGTTTATGCAATTAGGTCTTTAAATTTATAACCCTAGGAGACTGCAAGTGCACAGTTAAGACAATTGTAGTAGTTTGGGATCGTTCCGCTGAGGACTTAGTGATGAATGCGCTACAAATCTATATGATTCGGATTAAGCTAAGGAATAATATTATTTGGTTTTAGGGTTTTATGGAAGCAAATAACAAAGCCATAAAATAAAGGGATACATATCAATTAAGATAAGAATTCAAGCAATTCACAAAACATATGCAAAACACAAGCAATCGATTTAGGATTTTAAGACTAGTTGTTCTAGAACTCATATCACTAAAGTAAGGTCATCCCACTATCGTGATGTAACTAACCATCTACGTTTTGCATCCTAATAGACTTAAATATCACAGGTTATTACAAGGTGAAAACATGCTTTATGCTCAAGATTGATTGTTCACTAAACTCCTTAACTAACCTATCGAATTGTTAAGGTTTCTAGCTCATCGAATACTAGGTCCGGAGATATAAAAATCTTTTGGAGAGTATATCAACCTAAGATCACTCCCTGGGTAGCTAGGCCAGTTCGTGCTTTGAGTATAAATAAAGATGAAGAATCAATTCTAGAATAAAACTCTAAACGATTAAATACGTAAAAGCATAGAATTAAAAAATTGCATAGAAATCAAATCAAAGCTAATACTCTAACATGTTTTGCAACACGTAGCAGCAAGAGTAAAGCACATAGACAATATAATTCGTTGATCTATCTGAGCGTAAGGAGTTAGATCTCATCTCTTTGCAATAGGGCAAAGTCAATCTATCCTTAAAGGCTTCTAGAATCAAATGAACATGAAGAACAAGAGAAAAACTAAATACATTGTTTAGGTATTGATTTAGGCTGTTAATGCCAGCTGCTTGAGTTCCTAGAGAGGCTAAAAGCAAGTATATATAGGGGTTCAAGGAGGCTTAAGTCGGCTAGGGTTTCTTCGGGCAAAGATGTCTTTTTGGTCGAAACTGAGGCAATTTCGGACACGATAACGGTTGGGTTGCGTGACCGGTATTGGAAGCTTCCATGACTCTTCTAGAAGGTCATAAAAAGGTCTGGATATCGGCCCATGGGCTGGCCCGGTGCTTGGCTTCATTTTGCACTAACTTCACTTCGAAGGCAGTTTGACATGTCCTCAGTGTTTCGGGTGTATCTTTTAAAGTACAGCTCCAATTGATGAAATTCCAACTCCATTGGAAAGATAAATCAAAGGGATATCTCCATACCAAGTTTCATTGAATTCCCAACTGATTTGATCCTCTGTTCTTCAGCGAACTTCTGGCATATATGTTCTGTCCAGTAGGAGAATGTGCATTATCTTCAAGATAAAATGACTTGGTAGGTTCCTTTGACTTGGATAAGTAGCTGCATCATAGATGACACTGTTTTTGCTCCTTTTTACATCCTTTGGATTATAAAACCTGTTAAGATCTTAAAATCTACATATACGAGAAAACTACCTTTTTTGGTCCAAAAGCTTTATTAATATATATAAAAACCATACTAAAATAGATAGAAAAAGTGGTAAAATATAGGGTATATCAACTCCCCCAGACTTATCTTTTGCTTGTCCTCAAGCAAACAATAGTCAAGAATTGAGAAGAGGTTTGAAATTCGGAGGAACTCACATATCCTTTGGATCGTTGCATCAAATTCTAAACCTGTAATCCACATGAAACAAGATTAGCTCATAGACGTTGTCATCTTCTTCCATCACAAATTCGCAACATAGCCATACTCTAAATCTCTGTCCCTGCAAAAATCTCAACTTCAACTCAATTGACTCTTTTTACTCTCTTAGATTTAATGAAAACTTCTCATCAAGAATATCATTCAAGGAAGATGGGCTAGGTATTGGGAAAGGCTGATTTTAGTGGTGAGGTTAAAAGTGTTTAGGTTTACCATAGACTCTGGGTGTGAGATATTATGCAAAATCACAAAAGAGAATGGACCTGTTGATGTCCACAATTTCCCAACCACTTCATCCCGTCTTTCTCCCCCAGACTTAGATTTTTCTCCGGAAATCACTTGAAATCTCTTCAACTCGTCTCTTCTTTTGTATCATGACATTCCTTGGGTATTCTTTGGCCATAAGACTCTGAGAATTACCGTTTTCCTTTCCCTTAAATTTTATTTCTTTTTTTTTTTTTTTCTTTTTCTTTTCCAAAGTGGAAAACGGTATCTCTTTGATATAAGTCAAGTATAGGCATGAATTGTTACCATGTTTTTACGCATCCAAGGAACGGCCAAGCTCTTTGAAAATTTGTTCTTTGTACTCCACCATTCTTTACCAAATCGTCGCATCTCTTAGTGATTGGAAAATTACGTCGATCCTTTTCTCTCCGACGTTTTTGCACATATCTGCAAGTATGAAACTAAAAGAGAATGCATGAGGTCTGAAAGAAGGTAAAGGGTTTTTAGGTAGGTGATGTGATTCCATCCGGCAGCCGTGAGGTTAGGAGTGAGGCACGCGACATGGAGCTACCGCAAGGACTGGTGACACGCGCAAAGACGAGGATGCTTACGGAAGCGATCGAGGAGGTGTTCGAGGCGACACGAGGAGAAGACGCGGACGAAGAGGATCGGGTCGTGACACTTGTTCGAGCTGATCAACAAGATCAAGAAAATGCCTAAGTGACAAAGCACCTTGTCTTGTACTCTTTTTCCCATGTTCGGTTTTGTCCCAATGGGTTTTCCGAACATGGTTTTTAATGAGGCATCACAAGGTCGCTTACATCTTTCACTTAGCCATTTTCGCGATCTTCCAAAGGGGCTTCTTCACCATCTTTACATGGGCTTTTCTTCTCAAAATCAAGCCCATTCATCAAGCCCAAGCAACCATCACGTTTTTGATATCATCTTTGAGTCAAAAACACATTTTCCAAAGTCTTTTGCATGCATCTCATTTATTTAGTCAAATTTCATTAAGTATTTTTGTTATTTCCAAGAGAGTGTGCATGTACACTTCTCTTCTACTATATATATGTGCTCACCCCCTTCATAATAAGATCATCCAAGTTTTTAGTAAAAAGAAATCTCTTCTCTTAACTTGCGATCAAACTTCCGAAAATCTAAACCCTTTTCAGACATTCTCTCTTCGAGAGAATCCTCCAACTCTCTTGGTGCGTTATATCCAAGGAGTTAGAGTCTCAACCCTTCACCGAGTCTTCATCACTCATGTGATTGTATTTCACCCCCCCTGTTTCATTCTCTCCCCCGTTCCGCTACCGCACCCGTTTCACCGCAAATCCTACCGCACCAAAACCGGCTCCGATCAAAGTCCCGATCCGCGATTGAGATCATATCAAGTGGTATCAGAGCCCGCTTTGATCCAGAGCTAAGTTTTCTAATTCATCTCTAATCATTTCCTTTCACGTGTCCCCATCATTTGGTTTCATCGCTATCGCTACCATATTTTAATTTTTATCGATTTACTTTGTGTGTTTCATTTAAAGGAATTTTGATACGTTCTTGTGTGTTTATTTCTTGTGGTCACAGCCATGAACGAGGAGACAAGCAACACCCAAGAAGACCAATTCCTTGATCGTATTATGCAACGAGTCGAGGCAAAAATGGATCAACTTTTTATCGACAAGCTCGCGGTCATTTCTCCTCGACACGTTCAAAGGGCTAACGGGAAAAGGCCATAAAGGGAGGAGAATGAAAGGCAACCGGATCTCATTATGTTCGATTATGAGGATACTCCATCCGAGTATGCATCACGGCCACAACGTTTTTGGGAAACCCGAAACCGGCGAGAAACTCCAACCCAAACCCAAAACGTTTACGGTCACGTCAAGGTGAAAATCCCCGAGTTTCACGGCAAGAACGATCCGGATATTTACCTTGATTGGGAGAAAAAGGTTGATCTAATCTTTGATTGCCAAGAAGTACCCGAAAGAAACCGTCTCAAGCTTGTCGTCACCGAATTTTGCGGCTACGCGCTTAGTTGGTGGGAAACCCTTGTTTCCACTAGACGACAATGCGGCGAGGAACCCGTGGTCCTTTGGGATCAACTTAAGCGATAAATGAGGAAGCGTTTTGTGCCTACTCACTACCAACGAGAACTTCACCAACGATTACGCCGTCTCACGCAAGGGTCCAAAAAGGTGGAGGAATATTTTCAAGATCTCGAAACTTTGTTGTTGCGAGCCAACATCCATGAAGACCACGAGGCTACTATGTCACGGTTCTTGGGGGGTCTCAACCGTGATATCCAAGACCGATTGGAGTTGCAACACTATGAGGAGATCGAGGAGATGCTCCATAAGGCCATCCTTATCGAGCAACAAATCAGTCGGCGATCCACCAAATCCACCGTGTTACCGGCCATGTCTAAGTATAAGGAAAGCAAGCCGATTTACCCTAAGGAGAGACCTACTGTTTTGGAGCCGAAAGACGACACCAAGGGTAAAGGCATCTTTGATCCAAACAAAAGGCGAGACATCCGTTGCTTCAAATGTCAAGGCCGCGGACACATGGCAAAGGATTGCATCAACAAACGAGCGTTCGTCCTTCTCGACAATGGAGAAATAGTCTCGGATGATGAGTCCGAACAAGAAGAGTTTACCGATGAGATCGAGGAACCACCGGTTCAAGGAGAGCTACTTGTCGTGCAACGGACCCTAAGCTTACAATCCAAGGACAACGATCAAGCACAACGTGAGAATCTCTTCCATACCCGATGCATTGTCCAAGATAAGGAATGTAGTCTTATCATCGATGGGGGAAGTTGTACGAAAGTAGCAAGCATCACGATGGTTCAAAAGTTGGGTCTTACGGTCCGAAAACACCCGCGACCGTATAAGCTTCAATGGTTTAACAACAAAGGCGAGATGAAGGTTGGAAGCCAAGTGACGGTACCTTTGAGCATTGGGAAGTATAAAGATGAGGTCGTGTGCGATGTGCTCCCGATGGAAGCAAGCCACATCCTATTGGGCCGGCCGTGGCAATCCGATCGCAAGGCCATCCACGATGGATTCACCAATCGGCATTCCTTCGAGTTCGATGGTAAGAAAATCACACTCATCCCCATGACTCCGCAAGAGGTGTATCAAGACCAACTTCGCCTTAAGCAAAAGTCCGACAAACCAAAATCTGAGGCCGCGACACTCATGATCCAATCGGGTGATATTCCTAAATCTCTATCTTTTAATAAACCGGTACTTTTGTTTATCTTTAAGGAATCTCTTATGAACATAGCTGACCTAGCACCAGTTATTCCGAGTGAGATGAGTTCCTTATTGCAGGATTACGCGGACGTATTTCCCGAGGATAATCCCGTCGGATTACCACCCGTCCGTGGGATCGAACATCAAATAGATTTTGTGCCGGGGTCATCATTACCAAACAAGCCGGCCTATCGGACTAATCCCGTGGAGACCAAGGAACTCCAAAAACAAGTCGAGGAGTTAATGGCAAAAGGTCACATCCGAGAAAGCATGAGCCCATGTGCCGTTCCCGTCTTACTTGTGCCAAAAAAGGATAGAACGTGGCGGATGTGCGTGGATTCCCGCGCGATCAACAATATTACCGTCAAGTATCGCCACCCTATCCCTCGTCTTGATAATATGTTAGATGAGCTTTATGGTTCTAACGTTTTCTCTAAGATTGATCTTAAAAGCGGATACCATCAAATCCGAATGAAAGAGGGCGACGAATGGAAGACCGCGTTCAAAACCAAGCAAGGACTTTACAAGTGGCTCGTAATGCTGTTCGGCCTTACGAATGCGCCTAGTACTTTTATGCGGTTAATGAATCACGTGCTACGACCTTATATCGGTATCTTTGTTGTTGTTTACATTGACGATATTTTGGTTTATAGCCGCAGCTTGGAGGATCACGTCAAGCACGTCGGAGCGGTCTTGGAAACACTCCAAAAAGAAACCCTCTTTGCTAACCTAAAGAAGTGCACTTTTTGCACTAATAACGTTGTCTTTTTGGGTTTCGTTGTAAGTGCAGATGGCGTTAAGGTTGACGAGGAAAAGGTCAAAGCCATCCGCGATTGGCCAACCCCAAAGAATGTAAGCGAGGTCCGAAGCTTCCATGGACTCGCCGGATTCTACCGCCGATTCGTAAAGGATTTTAGTACGATCGCGGCCCCCCTCACCGAAGTCATCAAGAAAGATGTCGGCTTCAAGTGGGAGAAAACTCAAGAAGATGCTTTCCGTCTTCTAAAAGAGAAGCTCACTAACTCCCCACTCTTATCATTACCTAATTTTCCAATACTTTTGAAATCGAATGCGATGCCTCAGGGATTGGTATTGGTGCCGTTTTGATGCAGGATAAGAAGCCGATCGCTTATTTTAGTGAGAAACTTGGTGGTGCCACTCTCAACTATCCAACCTATGACAAGGAACTTTACGCGTTGGTTCGGGCCTTGCAAACGTGGCAACATTACCTTTGGCCGAAGGAATTCATCATCCACACGGACCACGAATCCCTTAAACATAAGAAAGGTAAGGATAATGTCGTTACCGACGCATTATCCCGGAGGTACACTCTTATTTCTACCCTTAGTTCCAAAGTCATCGGTTTTGAGCATTTAAAGGAATTATATGATAACGACCATGATTTTAAAGAACTTTACCGCGCTTGTGAAAAATATGCCAAAGGATCTTATTTTCGGCATAATGATTATTTATTTCATGATAACAAGCTTTGTATTCCGAGTAGTTCTATTCGAGAATTGTTAACTAGGGAAGCGCATGGCGGCGGATTAATGGGACATTTTGGAATCACCAAGACTCTCCACTTTTTACAAGAACACTTCTTTTGGCCGCATATGAAACGAGATGTGGAGCGAATTTGCAACCGATGTGTTAAGTGTAAGCAAGCGAAATCCACAACGCAAAACCACGGTTTGTATACTCCTCATCCCATTCCTACGCATCCTTGGGTAGATATTTTTATGGACTTTGTTATTGGCTTGCCTAGGACGCGGACGGGTAAGGATTCAATTTTTGTGGTTGTGGATCGGTTTTAAAAAATGGCGCATTTTATTCCATGTCATAAAACCGATGATGCATTGCATGTTGCGGACTTATTCTTTAGAGAAATTGTTAGGTTGTACGGCATGCCTAGGACCATTGTGTCGGATCGCGACACTAAGTTTCTTAGTTATTTTTGGAAAACGCTATGGTCTAAGTTAGGCACGAAATTGCAATTTTCTACAACTTGTCATCCGCAAACCGATGGTCAAACCGAGGTCGTTAATAAGACTTTATCTTCTTTGCTTAGATCGTTGGTTAAAAAGAATTTGAAATCATGGGAAGAATGCTTGCCGCACGTTGAATTTGCTTATAATCATGCATTGCATTCCGCTACATTGTTTTCACCATTTGAAATTGTTTACGGTTTTAAGCCTTTATCACCTTTGGATTTAACCCCTCTTCCTTTGAGTGAAAGAATTAGTCTCGATGGTAAAAAGAAGGCCGAGGCGGTCAAACGAATCCATGAAAAGGCGCGGGACAACATTGAACATAAGACAAGGCTTTATGAGAAACACGCAAACAAGGGTCGTAGAAAACTAGTCTTCGAGGAAGGTGACCAAGTATGGGTCTACCTAAGGAAGGAACGATTTCCGAACGAGCGGAAGTCCAAGTTGATGCCAAGGATCGATGGTCCTTTCCGCATCACGAGAAAGATCAACGACAACGCCTACCATCTCGACCTCCAAGGTAAGTATAAAGTTTCTAACGCCTTCAATGTTTCTGACCTACTTCCGTTTGTTGCAGAAGAAACAGATTTGAGGACAAATCTTTCTCAAGTGGGAGGGGATGATGTGATTCCATTCGGCAGCCGCGAGGTTAGGAGTGAGGCACGCGACATGGAGCTACCGCAAGGACCGGTGACACGCGCAAAGGCGAGGATGCTTACGGAAGCGATCGAGGAGATGTTCGAGGCGACACGCGGAGAAGACGCGGACAAAGAGGATCGGGTCGTGACACTTGTTCGAGCCGATCAACAAGATCAAGAAAATGCCTAAGTGACAAAGCACCTTGTCTTGTACTCTTTTTCCCATGTTCGGTTTTGTCCCAATGGGTTTTCCGAACATGGTTTTTAATGAGGCATCACAAGGTCGCTTAGATCTTTCACTTAGCCATTTTCGCGATCTTCCAAAGGGGCTTCTTCACCATCTTTACATGGGCTTTTCTTCTCAAAATCAAGCCCATTCATCAAGCCCAAGCAACCATCACGTTTTTGATATCATCTTTGAGTCAAAAACACATTGTCCAAAGTCTTTTGCATGCATCTCATTTATTTAGTCAAATTTCATTAAGTATTTTTGTTATTTCCAAGAGAGTGTGCATGTACACTTCTCTTCTACTATATATATGTGCTCACCCCCTTCATAATAAGATCATCCAAGTTTTTAGTAAAAAGAAATCTCTTCTCTTACCTTGCGATCAAACTTCCGAAAATCTAAACCCTTTTCGGACATTCTCTCTTCGAGAGAATCCTCCGACTCTCTTGGTGCGTTATATCCAAGGAGTTAGAGTCTCAACCCTTCACCGAGTCTTCATCACTCGTGTGATTGTATTTCACCCCCCCCCCCCCGTTTCATTCTCTCCCCCGTTCCGCTACCGCACCCGTTTCACCGTAAATCCTACCGCACCAAACCCGGCTCCGATCAAAGTCCCGATCCGCGATTGGGATCGTATCAGTAGGGTACCAACTAAAGATGAGCTGGCCATTCATGACAACAAAGAGTGGTAAAAGAGGATAAGATGTCATGAATGTGTGATTCGTTTCCTTGATCTAACATCCTTAATAAGAAATAATCAAAAACCATATTAGTAGTCCAAATAGAGAGTCAAAATCATATCCATCAAAACAGTTGCAAGTAGAAATTTTCTGGGCGGAAGCCTTATCATGAGGTTTCTGAATCGATTGTCATGATCAAACCCTGCAACAATGGTTACATAGTCTTTGAAATCAAAACGTCAATCCTACAAAAGTGTCATAATTTCTATCTTATTATTTTTATGAAAAACGATTTTTTTATTTTTTTATTATTATTTTTATTTTTATTTTTTTTTTAAATAAATTTTGAAAAATCCATTGAAAACATAAAAACCAAACACTAACAAACGTGTTAGTAACAACAATCCCCCAGACTTAACTTACACCGTCCCCGGTGTAAAATTAAATCAAATTAAGGGAGTTATGATGAAAATTTATTTGAAAGAAGAATTAAAAAGATAGAGAATAGAATGATAGTACCGGTGAACTGTAGATAATTCCGGCAAAAATCTTAGGTTGTCGCGATCAATCAGAGATCTTCGTTGTTTTTGAGCAGTGGGTATCCCGTATGAATCGAAACCATGCTTTGTATTTCCAATGTCTTCTCTTTCTATCACATCTCGTTCGAATGGTGGATAATGCGTAAGACGATTGAATTGTGCGTCCACAATGGAATCACTTGAAAATCCTGTTTAAGAGCAACATATCCTTGAAAAAACACTTGAAATCACTCGTTTAATTCATCCTGGATCTTAGTCTTCAATACAATTGTATTGAATTCCAAGTCCAAGGGAAGGAAAGATAGATATTAAACAAAAAGAAATCAAAATAATGAATCCAAATTGTTAAAAACTATCAATCTTGGTAAAATCAATGAATGAATATGTCAAGATGTGAAAATTAGGTTTTAAACCATTTAAATCTAACCAATATTTTATTTTCTAATGCAAAAATTTATGAATTAAATAATTGTTAGTTAAATAATCATGAAATATGCAAAAATAAATTGGTTCTTTAAAATTATGTGTGAAAAATGGTTTAAAATAATTAAAAGAGTGAAAAAGGAAAAATTAACCTCTTTTGACCAAACGGTTAGGTGGTCGGCTCGGTGGTTCGGAGCAGTGGTTCGGTGGTCCATGGCTCCTGACTCCGGTGGTGTGGTGGTTGATGGGGACGCGGTTCGGCCAAAACCGGTCTAGGTGTCAGGTGGCTAGTCGCTGTCAAGAATGGTTCGAGACGTGGCTCGGGTCCAAGGCTGTTCATGGCACGAGACGGTGGTCGGTGGAGTTGGAGTCGCGGGTAAAGGCAATATCGGTCGTGGTACCGGTCAGCGGTGTCGACCGTTATCGTGTCACGTCGTGTCACGGGATGGTGCGGGTCGCGGCGTGTCGCGGTTCGGAAGGGGATGGATTGGGGTCGAGTACCAGTCGGGATATTGGTCGGGTCGGTTGACCGATATCGGGACGCATCGTGTCGCGGGATTTGGGTCGCGGGACGAAGGGACGGTACGGGTCGAGACACGGCACAGATCGGGATGGGACGGGTCGAGGGATGGTGTCGCGGGAAGAGTCGCGTACCGGTCCAAATGCCGGTCGGTACCGCAGTCCAAAATCGGGACCGAAACTTACCGTGGGTCGAGGCGGAAAATGCGGTAGGAATGCGGTGGGGGGTGCGGTAGGTCTGCGGTGAGGATGCGGTGGAACTGCCTCGTGGTAGGATGCGGTGAGATTGCGGCAGGGTCGCGGCAGTGTATGATGCATCCCTCAAAACCCTCACCGCACCTACAGCACTCATCGCCTCACCGCTGATCATTCCTACAGTGCGAACACCACGAATGACCCTATCAGGCACGCAATCCTTACAAGATAGCCTCAAACATGCGGTCATTGTTCCAGTAGCTGAATTGGAACTTCATCAACCTTACCACTCGAGCCGCACCAGAATTGATAAGGACACATGTGCACGTCAAGGAGTCTTCCAAGCCAACCAAAAGGAGTTAAGCAATAAGTTAATGAGTCCTAGAAACGTGACTTATCAGAGGTTCATTACCAACTGGAATTGGTTCTATAGGAGTTCGGACCAAGCTGGAATGAATTTTACAATCATAGTGATTCCAGACCACCTTGCCAGCGAAGCGTATACAGACCTACGTCCACTGTTCGATTCAGTTCGAATCAAACACAAACAATCAGAACATGAGGTTAATTTTACAACACTCTAAGCTCATCTAGAGCACGCCTAGAAGTGGAATCAGTTCAATTGGAGTTCAATTCAGGTGATACCGAACATAGCCGGATTGGACATGCGTGCAATGAATAAAGGATTCCGACCAAACCAGGAGAATTCAAGCTATGAGTTTACTTGATATGGAATCTTGGGCCAACGTAGAAACCCCGATAATTGGATTCAGCCCAAGATCACATTTGGTTTAGAAGATATTAATTTTCTAAACCGGAAGATCCCCGACTTGCCTTATTTGGACACCTGCGCATTGAATAGAGTATTCCAACCAAACCAGGAGGAGTCAAGCTATGAGTCCACTTGCTATGGAATCTTGGGCCAACGTAGAAGCCCCGAGAGATGGATTCAGCCCAAGATCACATTCGGTTCGGAAGATCCCCGACTTGCCTTATTTGGAACCTTGGAGCATTAAACCACAACGGTCACATTTCTGCCAACTTGTGCGTGTTCTCAAGTCTCTCTACAGCCTCCAAAATGTTCCAACGGTTCACTACTTCCTCCCCAAGCTGTCAAGATACAAGGAGCCTTCCACTTGCCTTATTTGGACGATTTGATCATCAATTCTCCAACGGCTAGTTTTGTATTCAATTGTCACGATTTGTTTCTTGTTTTAGGCATTAGAGATGCTGTTGTACGAGCCTATATAAGCTCAGCTCATTCCCCATTGTAAATCACCCTTTATGATGCAACCTTGGTAGCGAAAGTGAGGCAGCCGCAGATCGGTGGCCGCGATGACGGTGGCAGATTTGCCGTAATGTGGTGGCCGCGAGATTTGAGGTGAAAACAGCCACGGGGGCTGGGCTAACGGGTGGTTGATGATGGATTAGGTCCGGCCGTACGGCTCCTGACTTTAATCCGATAGTAATGGAGGATGGAAGCGTTGGGGAAGATGGGATCCGATTGCTGGCCGTACGGCACTTTCAATCCAGACCGAGAGATGATCGAGCGAGTGAAGGGGGTTTGTTGTTGAATCGCACAACAACACACGAACCAGACTGTTTGAATCCTACAAACAACCTATAACGCAGCCTTACAAGACAATGGAATCACACCAAAGCTTGAAAGGACAAGAACACAAAAGGCAAGCTTTTGTAAAAAGAAAACAAACGTTTCTATTGATTAATTCAAGGTTAAAGGGTGATTTACAATGGGGAATGAGCTGAGCTTATATAGGCTCTAACATCCGCATATCTAAGGCCTAAATCAAGAAACAAATCGCGAAATTTAAATGCAAAACTAGCCGTTGGAGAATTGATGATCAAATCGTCCAAATAAGGCAAGTTGGAAGGCTCCTTGTATCTTGATAGCTTGGGGAGGAAGTAGTGGGCCGTTGGAACGTTCTAGAGTCTGTATAGAGACTTGAGAACACGCACAAGTTGACATAAATGTGACCGCTGTGGTTTAATGCTCCAAGGTTCCAAATAAGGCAAGTCGGGGATCTTCCGGTTTAGGAAATTGACATCTTCCAAACCAAATGTGATCTTGGGCTGAATACAACTCTCGGGGCTTCTACGTTGGCCCAAGATTCCATAGCAAGTAGACTCATAGCTTGAATCCTCCTGGTTTGGTCGGAATACTCAATTCAATGCTCAGGTGTCCAAATAAGGCAAGTCGGGGATCTTCCGGTTTAGAAAATTAATATGTTCTAGAACAAATGTGATCTTGGGCTGAATCCAATTCTCGAGGCTTCTACGTTGGCACCAGATTCCATAGAAAGTAGACTTGTAGCTTGAATCCTCCTGGTTTGGTCGGAATCCTTTAATCATTGCACGGATGTCCAATCCGGCTATGTTCGGTATCACCTGAATTGAGAAATTCATAACTCCTTCGTCTGAACTCCAATTGAACTGATTCCACTTCGAGGCGTGCTCTAGATGATCTGATAGTGTTGTAAAATTAACCTCATGTTCTGATTGTTCGTGTTTGATCCGAACTGAATCGAACAGTGGACGTAGGTCTGTATACGCTTCGCTGGCAAGGTGGTCTGGAATCACTATGATTGTAAAATTCATTCCAGCTTGGTCCGAACTCCTATAGAACCAATTCCAGTTGGTAATGAACCTCTGATAAGTCACGTTTCTAGGACACATTGACTTATTTCTTAACTCCTTTTGGTTAGCTTGGTAGGCTCCTTGACGTGCACATGTGTCCTTATCAATTCTGGTGTGGCTCGAGTGGTAAGGTTGATGAAGTTCCAATTCAGCTACTGGGACAACGACCGCATGTTTGAGGCTATCTTGTAAGGATTGCATGCATGATCGGGTCATTTGTGGTGTTCGCACGGTAGGAATGATCAGTGGTGAGGCGATGAGTGCGGTAGGTGCGGTGAGGGTTTTGAGGGATGCATCACTTTAACCTTGAATTAATCAATAGAAACGTTTGTTTTCTTTTTACAAAAACTTGTCTTTTGTGTTCTTGTCTTTTCAAGCTTTGGTGTGATTCCATTGTCTTGTAAGGCTGCGTTCTAGGTTGTTTGTGAGATTCAAATAGTCTGGTTCGTGTGTTGTTGTGCGTTTCAACAACAAACCCCCTTCACTCGCTCGATCATCTCTCGGTCCAGATTGAAAGTGCTGTACGGCCAGCACTCGGATCCGTCCTCCGCTTCGCTTCCATCGTTCATCGCTACCCGACTCGCGACAGGTGCCGTACGGCCGGTCCGAGCCGATCCATCCTCCGCGCAACTTTCGTTCGTGAGGCTGCATTAGTGTTGCTCCAGTACCGGTCGCGATTTTTGACCGGTACGCGTGACCGGTACTGGGCCACTCGGTCGCAGTCCGTTCGGGGTGCGATGCTGGTCCGAATGTCGGTCGGCGTGGTTGACCGATATTGTGTCGCGGGAAGGAGGCCGTGTCGCGGGAAGGTTTCGTCGTGTCGCGGTAAAGTTTTGGTACGCGGGTCGGGGCATATCGTGGCGAATATTGGTCACGAAATTCGACCCGCATGCGTGACCGTTATTCGAGCACTCGTGTCGCGGTTGATCGAGGCGCAATACCGGTCGATGTCGCGGGACGATATCGGGTCCGGTATGGCCTCGTGTCGCGGTAAGGGTATCGTGTCGTGGTCCATGCGATTTTTCGTCGAGCTTTTTCTTCGTCTATACACATCGGAATTGAGATCCGAAAAATGCTACGGATTCATGAGAAATAGATATTTCCATTGGTATGAATATTGTTTCCTGGTTCGTGGTGGCTTGAACTGTGAAAAAGCTTGAAGTTGCGGCTTCGTAACCCTCCTAGACGGTCTTGTTCAATCGGTCATAACTTGCTAACCGTAATAGAAAATCATGATCTACTTTTTCCTATATCTTCATAAGACTGTCTCCTTCGTGTATACCAAATTTCAAAAACGTCCGGGCTGATATTGAGCTCTAGTCATTCCATGAACAGAACAAGTCGTGTTCGATATCTTCTTCATTGTTCCTCTCAAAACACATTTGTTTGCATTTTAAAAACTTTTTGTAAAATCCTGAAAAATTCATAGATAGATAAAATAATGAATGAAAATATTGAGAAAAATAAAAACAAATCCAAAAACTTAGAATAAGCAAAGCAATAAAATCAAAAACATAAATATGGGTTGCTTGTTTTAAATCGGATAGCTCGACTCCTTGGGTTTTTAGGGTGGTGGAAAGTCTTCTAAAGGCTTGAGGTTGCCTTTAGCATGTAAATGAGGTCTCCTTAGGTCATGTTCTCCATCTTCATCAAATTGATTTGGCTCATTGATCGACACTTCTCTTTTCTCCGAAGGAATGTATACTTCCACCGTTTCTTCGATTTTCGTTAAACGATCATCGAGTTGCTTCACACGGTTGGAGGTACCGATTGCTTCTCCTTTGAGTGCGGTTGTCTTTCCAATAAGATCATTAAAAAGACCAGCCAAAGAGAATTTGACATCCTCAATTGCTTGAGCATGTTGCGCTTGTTCTTTCATAAGAACAAGTATCGTAGAGAATACTTCTTGATGAGTAACCTTGGTCTCCTCCAATGCTTTCTCGGCTTCATGGGCTTTGATAGCAGTGATATTGAGGCATGTTATAAGTTCTTCTAAGTTCCCATTAGAGCTTGTGGTCTCCGTTTCAAAATTCTCCCAAAGACTATCAAGGCTACGCTTGAAACCATGAAGTTTTTGTGCATCGTCTTGAAGATCTTGGGAATGTTTCTTTTGTACTTCTTCAAGGAGGGCTAAGCGTGAGGCATTCTCTTGGATTTGAGAAGCAAGGTTGTCAAACTTCTCATCGAAAGTCGAGATCAAAGTGTCCACCTTGGTATCGACCTCACGAAAGATTTGTGTAGCTTCCATGATGCGATGCATCAAGGCGTCTTCTTCGTCTTCTCGGCAGTTTGAGTGGGGATGATGGTGGGACTGTGGTGATGGTGGCGGACGGATGTGATGAGGATGAGGGCGACTTTCTCCTCCATAAGCTTTCCAAGGACGATACAAGGTTGGATTGTATCGATTTTTGTGAGAAAGTGGCGGTTGATGGAATTCATGAGGCATGGGGATGTAATCTCCAACTTCTTCATGAGGGTAAGGGCTCGCCATTCTCTTTGGATTGTGATGCTCCATTGACGAATCTCTGAAACACACTAGATTAAAAACCAAAAACAAAAAGGAAAAAAAATTAGAAAAATCAAAAAGGAAAAACAAACTTAGACTTAATCGCTATCAAAAAATTTGCAGGCAATCAAACAAAAGTCCCCGGCAACGGCGCCACAAAACTTGATGTGCCATAAAGATACTATGTAGGGTTTATGCAATTAGGTCTTTAAATTTATAACCCTAGGGAACTGCAAGTGCACAGTTAAGACAATTGTAGTACTTAGGGATCGTTCCGCTGAGGACTTAGTGATGAATGCGTTACAAATCTATATGATTCGGATTAAGCTAAGGGATAAGATTATTTGGTTTTAGGGTTTTATGAAGAGAAAATTACTGAAATAGCATAGAAAAGTTGTTATATTACTAGAATAGCATACATCTTTTGGAAATTACTCAAAAGTTTTTAAAGCCTAGTAAATTACAATAAACACCCTTGGTTATTTTTTTTTAATTGAGGTTATTTATAATTAAAAAATGATTAACTAATCCACGTCACTAATCACTGTTCCATGTCACTAATTAGGTTAACCGTCTTAACAAGTCAGAGAAGGAAACTCAAAGGACGGAAAATTAAAAACTTCGTGTGTTGTCGTAGAAACTTCTACTGTTTTCTCTCTAGTCGATTTCTGATAAAGATTCACCGCCGGTTTAGTCGAAACGTCTGCTCTTCATTTTCACAGTCGGATTTTAGTCGAAGGTGAGTATAAACAGAGGAGTGGGGATTCTTCATCTTCCTTCGTTTTATTTTGAGTTTTCAGATTTATTTTGAGTATAATCTGAGGAATCGAAGGTGTTTGTCGCTTGTTAACGGTATTGTGGCTGATTTATTATTCTGTGGCGGCTTGTTTATCGTTGCTAGTGGCTGTTTAAGTTATTTATTGCAGCTGATTTATTGTTATGCTATGGCTGATTTGTGTTGTGTTGCGACTGATTTACATGTGCAATGCTATTGTGGCTGAGTTTGTGTTATGTTAAATCAAACATAACACAAACTCGTTTATTTGTTTGTTGTGGCTGAGTTTGTGTTTGGCTGGTTTATTTGTTAGTTGTGGCTGAGTGTGATTTTTTTTGCGGCTGATTTATCATTAATATGTTATGTCTTTTATGTTCAGATGTCTGAATATCATGCAATTCCTGAAGATCAAGCAATTCCTGAAGATCAAGCAAGGGATTACCCTCCAAGACTATGCGCTGAAGGGGCTTCTAAGCTGGAAAATAAAAAAATTAATCACAATGTCCATTTGGGAGAGTTTCCTAGAGTCAGAGACGCAATAGGACATGATGTGTGGGAACACATCAAGCAGTTTCCTGTTGGAGTAGTTGCTAAGCTAGCTGATAGCCAATTGGTGTGGTCTGGGAAGACTGTACACTATCTACTATGTAGACAGCTATGAGTACATGACAAGGAGATTTGGTCTCTCGTTGTTGATCAACCTATCAGGTTTAGCTTAATCGAATTTGGTCCGCTCACGGGTCTAAACACAGATCCACTGCCAACAGATGGTTTTGAACCTGAGCAATACGAAACTTTCTGGGAGGAGTTGAAGGTGCCGCTTGGGGTAGGACCCAAGTTAGATGAACTGAGGGCAGCATTAGATGGCTGTCGAGGCTGGAGTTTTGAAAAGAGGAAATGGTTAGGGCTGTTGCTTCTTCAAGCCATGGGACTTTATGGCTTGCATCATAATTCTAGAATACCCTTTGAAAGTGCAAAAAGAGTATTCGACGATGAAGCCTTGAGGACTTATCCGTGGGGTCGGACTGCATTCGAAGTTCTGGTTGGTTCAGTTAAGATGTTGAATCTAGAAGGAAAGTCGTACACCATTAGCGGCATGAAGGACGTGTTGCTGGTTTGGGCGTATGAATCTGTGACCTGCTTCGGAGAGCGGTTTGGAAGAGTAGTCAATGAGAACGAAATTCCTCTTTTGCGATGGGGTGGAACCCGTACACGTAAAAGTCTTACTACAGCCATAGCTGAGGAGATCAGAAACCATGGTGAGGTAAGAAGGTTGAGTTGGCTGAGTTATGGATCTTTTTATTCTATCTGACTTATGTGTTACTTGATGGCTGAGTTATGAATCATTTGATGTCTGACTTATGAGTTTATGGCTGATTTACTATGCAGGTGCGTGTGAAGAAAATGGTCATGAAGGAGGCTGTAGAAGAGCTGTTTCCGCAGTGGGCGAGTGAAGAAAATGACCCAGAAGTTGTAAATCTGGTAACAGACATACATGCGGGTAGGTTTGTTAGAGGTTTTTGGGATGTGAAGAGCGATGGGAAGAAGAAAAAAATGAAGGCTGCAGTTTCGTTAGATTCTGATCAACCCCCCGCCAAAAAACAGAAGAAAGCTACGAAAAAACAGGAAGTAAGCAACAGTGAGATTGTGTTGTAGCATAGTAGCTACAAGGATATGGGGAAAGAGACGGATTTGACGACGGTAGTCAATGTCCTGGAAAACCTTGTCAGAAGATTTGACAAGTTTGACAACTTTGGTAGTAGAATAGACAGTGTTGAGGCGCAGTTAAACGCGTATAACACAAAATTTGGAGAGTTGTCAGATTTGAAGAAGATGATTGGTGATACAGTCCGAGATGCTGTGGAAGAAAGAGTTGCATCTATTGAGAATGATCGGATGCAAATGAGAGAGCGTCTAAATGCTCTCGAGGCACGGAACAGTACTGAAAAGGATGATAACCAATCAAAAGTGAACAACTTCCCGCAGAAATCCGTTAACAGTCCAATGGTACGTTACAGTTGAGTTATGTTTATTTTTGACGACTGAGTTATCCTTATTATTCGACGACTGAGTTGTGTTTATATGTTAATACAGCCGCAGAAGGACGAGTTTAAAAGTCCTGAACTGGATAAAAGTCGTGAACCAGTCAACAGCCCCCTGCATAATGTACGTTACAGTTGATTTATGTTTATTTTTGACGGCTGAGTTATGGTTACATTTGACGGTTGAGTTATAACCTATATTTGACGACTGATTTATTACCTATTTGACGGCTGAGTTATAGTTACATAACGACAGATTTATTCTTTTTATTATGGCTGAGTTATGTTTATATGTTAATACAGCTTAAAAGTACTGAACCAGTTCGTAAGACCAAATTGAAATTGGCTGAGGAGTTTGGTAATGACGAAGAAGAAACAGTTGATTTCGTTACTGTTTCTCCTGCTAAGAAATTGGTTGAGGCAAAAAAGCAGGAGGCTGAGGTTAAAAAGCAGAAGGAGGCCGATGCTTTAAAGAAGAAGGAGGCCGCTGCTTTAAAGAGGAAGGAGGCCGCTGATTTAAAGAAGGCGGCCGCTGCTTTAAAGAAGAAGGAGGCCGATGCTTTAAAGAAGGAGGCCGATGCTTTAAAAAAGGAGGGGCAAGTAAGAAGGAGGACAGCGAGGAATCGTAAAGGCAACGACGATCCGAAACCTCCGGAAGTGACTATCCCAGCAAAGAAAAAACAGATTTTAAACGACGACAGTGAGATTGTGGATGTCACCAGCCAAGTTGTCGCAGAATATAATGAAGTGCTGCCGGAGTCTGATGAGGAGGAAGAGGACAGGATTAGGTCGGAGAGAATTAAGGCTTATCGGGAGTCAAGGGTGAAATTATCTCCTGATGGGTCTTCAGGGAGGCTAGAAAAGGATCCTCAAGCACGAGTTTTTCCTTATATTGGAGACAATGGAATGACGTGCATGAGGAAAAATTATGAACCTTCACCGGCAATCTATGATCCTGTCGCACCTGCTGATCCGGTTAAAGTGGCTAAACTTTTGGATCACCTAAAGCCATTCGAGTATGACCCTTTAGAGCATATGTTAATACGGCTATTAGCAATATTTGCCTAAACTAACTAGTGTTTAATTGTTTTAGGGATGTTCCATTTACAAAGGGTACAGACGAGATCGAGTTCTACAGAGTTCTCATGTTTGAGAGAAAGTATTGGCCAAGGATAGATTATGGATGGCTGTCTGATGATGTAAGTATTCTGTTGGGGCTGAGTTATATATACGTAATGTCTGAGTTATTAATTATATGTCTGTGTTATGTAGGCTTAAGTATGCTTTATGTCTGAGTTATAGATTATATGGGGCTGAGTTAAATATACGTAATGTCTGAGTTATTTATTATATGTCTGAGTTATGTAGGCTTAAGTATGCTTTATGTCTGAGTTATAGATTATATGGGGCTGAGTTTAATATACGTAATGTCTGAGTTATTTATTATATGTCTGAGTTATGTAGGCTTAAGTATGCTTTATGTCTGAGTTATAGATTATATGGGGTTGAGTTAAATATACGTAATGTCTGAGTTATTTATTATATGTCTGAGTTATGTAGGCTTAAGTATGCTTTATGTCTGAGTTATAGATTATATGGGGCTGAGTTAAATATACGTAATGTCTGAGTTATTTATTATATGTCTGAGTTATGTAGGCTTAAGTATGCTTTATGTCTGAGTTATATATTATATGGGACTGAGTTAAGTATAATTTTTCTTTGTACAGCATATTTCCGCGTATATGAGAATCCTCATCAAAAAATCCATGCTAGATCCCTCCCCATTCTACTCCAAGCGAATTGGATTTATGGACATTTGGTTTACTGCAGTATGGTCTATGGACTACATACAGTTCAAGATCAAACCAAAGACGTTTAAGTTCACAGCTGGGTATGGGGATTTAGTAAACGGCAAAACTCCTAATGACTTGCAAACAAACAAGAAGTGGTTAGAAGATGTAGATCACTTGTACGGAGTTCTACAAACTGGAGGAGATCATTGGGTGGCATAACACGTGGACCTTGTTAATGAGAAGATCGACGTTTATGATCCCATCATTGGACAGGTGACACCCGAAAGTGAAAAGAAAATCTGTGATTCCTTTAGGCCGTTTTCGCACATGATCCCATTTATGATTAAAGAATTAGTTCCTGCCAATCTCCGAAAACCTAGAGTGAAGCAGTTTTCGTTCCGAAGGAGGAGCGGCAAATACATCCCACAAAATGTCCAAATTGGCGACTGTGGGGTGTATGCATTGAAGTTTGTCTAGTGTCTAGCGCTTGGCACTACTTTCCATGGGATAAATGATGCGAATATTCAGGGTTTACGGGTGAAGATGGCATCAGAGATCTTAGATGAAGGAACTTATAATGTGTTAGGGCAGTTCAAATAGGGGTTTTGTGAAACACTAAAACACTAAAGAGATTGTATTGTATTTTATTGATTTAAAAAAAAATTAATAGCAACTCTTCGGTTACTGAGTAAAGGCTGGCTGACTTATGTGTTAGTCAGCGTTTACTCTCCTTAATAGCGACTGACTGAAGCGGCTGACTTAAGAGTGACGAATTCATGTTTCGGCTGAGTTATATAATGCTTTGTGCAAAATAAGCGGCTGACTTAAGAGTGACGAATTCATGTTTCGGCTGAGTTATGACTTAAGAATGACGAATTCACGTTTCGGCTGATAATATAGGAAGCGTCTCGAGAGTATTAATTAATTTCAATATAATTACGTATTCAGAAAACCCTAGGTTAGCAACCAATAGGGTTCCTCACTTTCTCTTCTCTTGCGAAATAAAAACTTAAAATCTCAATCAATCACCTATAATGGCCTCTCCGTCACGATCCCCAAATCTGCAACCGGATTCTTCCTCTGCTACCTCTGAAACTCGGTTCCCTAGACTCGAGAGGGTTGGATATATCATTAACTTCGACGTAGATCCATGTAAGTCTCCTCGACTTCCCCTGTTCAAGATCTTCATGGTTCTGACTTACTTCTCAGTGTCTGACCCCTTTTCTCTTTCCCTTTCTGTACGAACCAACAACAACCACTGAAGCCCCTCAGGAGATCGCTGAGTACACGATAATGGGAGGAAATCTCTTGTAAGTTCCATTAACCAACCCTGTTTCTCGCCACTACAAACTTACATACTTCTAACTGCATACATGTCAATTCAAATGCCAATCTCAAATTTGGCAGCACTAATCTGAAATCTGTTTCTCTATTGCGAGATGACCAATCGACAGGGCCATCGACAACTATGCCCGAAAGATGTCACGAAACGGAGAAAACTTTTTGTCGTATGAGGCAATTCTCGAAAGAGTTTTCAGGTAAACTCTTAGTCAACATGTGTATTATATTGAATGTCGAATTCTGTCATTATGTGTATTCAACATCTATGAAATGTCGAATTCTTTGCAAGTCAAATTTTCGTTGTTTTCAACCTGGTGAAATTAATATTGTCAAACTGTGAAATTAATACTATTTTTTTGTTTGTTTCTCGTTGTGCAGGTACTACCAGAAGTTTCTCGCTCAAAGGAACAGAGATCGGTTCGAAGAGGAGACACCGAAAGTTGGAGATGAAGGCGAATCATCTCGCCGGAGTCCAAGTCAACCACCAAATCCGAAGAAACACAGAGCCGATACCTCGCCGTAGCAAATCGACACGCCAATTCGACTTCTATCTCAAGCTTTCTGTAAAAGATTGAACTTTTTTAGTTTTGTATGAGAAGTCTGCTACTATATCTTATGTTTTGTATGATAAGTCTGCAACTATATCTCCAAACTGAAGACTTCCCTATCTCGTCTACGAAATTATACACATACACTTTGTTCTTAAACCCTAAACCCTAAACCATAATTACTAGAGGTATAGCAAAAGATACACATTGTTCTTACAAAACCTTAAACCCTAAACCCTTAAACCCTAAACCCTAAACCTTAATTCGTAGAGGTTTAGCAAAACATACACATTATTCTCACAAAACTCTAAACAAAACCCTAAACCTTAATTCGTAGATCTATAGCAAAAGATTGACATTGTTTTTACAAAACCTTAAACCCTAAACACTAAACCTTAATTCCTAGAGGTATAGCAAAACATACACATTGTTCTCACAAAACCCTAAACCCTAAACCTTAAACAAAACCCTAAACCCTAAACCATAATTACTAGAGGTATAGCAAAAGATACACATTGTTCTTACAAAACCTTAAACCCTAAACCCTTAAACCCTAAACCCTAAACCTTAATTCCTAGAGGTATAGCAAAACATACACATTGTTCTCACAAAACCCTAAACCCTAAACCCTAAACAAAACCCTAAACCCTAAACCATAATTACTAGAGGTATAGCAAAAGATACACATTGTTCTTACAAAACCTTAAACCCTAAACCCTTAAACCCTAAACCCTAAACCTTAATTCCTAGAGGTATAGCAAAACATACACATTGTTCTCACAAAACCCTAAACCCTAAACCCTAAACAAAACCCTAAACCCTATACCATAATTACTAGAGGTATAGCAAAAGGTACACATTGTTCTTACAAAACCTTAAACCCTAAACCCTAAACCTTAATTCCTAGAGGTATAGCAAAACATACACATTGTTCTCACAAAACCCTAAACCCTAAACCCTAAACAAAACCCTAAACCCTAAACCATAATTACTAGAGGTATAGCAATAGATACACATTGTTCTTACAAAACCTTAAACCCTAAACCCTTAAACCCTAAACCCTAAACCTTAATTCGTAGAGGTTTAGCAAAACATACACATTATTCTCACAAAACTCTAAATGAAACCATAAACCTTAATTCGTAGATCTATAGCAAAAGATTGACATTGTTTTTACAAAACCTTAAACCCTAAACCCTAAACCTTAATTCCTAGAGGTATAGCAAAACATACACGTTGTTCTCACAAAACCCTAAACCCTAATATAATCATATAAATAATAAATCATCTATTCTCTATTATATAAATATGGCGTGTGAATAATTGTACATAATCATTACGCACGCGTTTGGTAGTGTCGATACGCTAAGCATAATAAACTTTTCTATGCTATTTGAGTAATTTTCTCTTTTTTTATAATATTTTGGCAACTACGCAGTAACCCAACAGTTTTCGGTATTTTCTATAAATACCAAGTGAACACTCAGTAACCGAACATTCGTTTTTATTAACTTTGAACTTTGAACTTGTTTTCTCCTTTTGCAATCTCAAATACAAGTTAGTTTTTCATTGTTCTCCTAGTATATGTAATTCACGTTTTTGCAACTTGATTTGTTTATATGTTTAGAAGCTATATTAACATCCTATTTTCGATATACATGCAGCATCAATGGCAGAATCGAAGAAGATGATGAAGCGTCCAATGGAGGATGACCATCGACGAAATGCTATTAAAAAGGCCAAAAGGGAAAACGAGGACCATTACAAGACGTTGATCCTCTCGCTCAAGGAACAGATTAATACAAAAGTTGAATTGCATGATGCTTTTGTGGAAGTTATGTTTATTTCTGCGAAAATGGATTTGCTTGAAGAATTTATCGGGAAGAAAAAGGTTGACTTCCTTGCTGAGTTGGACAAACTTGCAGCAGAACTCGTTGAAGCCAAAGAAAAGATGTATAACGCCAGCGTTGAAGAACTTGATTGGATGAAGTTTCATGAAAAATAGGGATATATGTTTATCTAATGCTTATTCTTTAGTAGTCTTATGTTTATGTTTATGTTTATCTAACTTTATCAAATGCTTATGTTTTAGCAGTCACCGTAATAACTCAGCCTAACATTTGATAGAACTCAGCCGAAACTCAGCCTATAACTCAGCCTAAAATTTGATATAACTCAGCCGAAACTCAGCCTATAACTCAGCCTAACATTTGATATAACTCAGCCTAACATTTGATATAACTCAGCCGAAACTCAGCCTATAACTCAGCCTAACATTTGATATAACTCAGCCTAACTCTAAACCCAAATTTATGACATTCCCAAACCATGCCATAAGTCAGCCATTAGGTTCATATAAGTCAGCCAAAACGTAATAAAAAATCTCATGACGTTTCGTATTTTCGGCGGGGAAAAAAAAAATTAACCAAAATTTATTCAATTTTATCTCGCGACGTTTCATATTTCTATATATCTGTATATATATACCTTCTCGTAAACCTTGCCTCCCCCTATCACATTATATCCTACACTGTTTTCTCTCTTCTCTGTAATCTATCTGTTTCATATTCATTTTCGACATGTCGGTTGTCCCACACTGTAGTTCCAAGTTATTCAGCAGTGTCGATGCCATATTATACTCTGCTGATCGGGATCACCTCCCCGTTCTAAACCCTGGTTTTGGTATTATTGATAAGACAACCATCACGTGGTTCAAATTTTTACACGAGCTCTCGAAGGCGATCCCGGAGATTCTTCGAGAAGGATGGGTTCATGAGTGGCCGACATACAGATTCATTCCAGATTATTTTAAGGAACGATGGTTTCTTAAACTCGCTGTAAGCCAACACTAATATCTTTCTTTCCCGATCATTTTATCAACAACAATAATATTTCTTTTTTTTCTTTTTTTTTGGGTAGCGGAAATACAGATGGGAACCGAGACACACTTTGACGATTTGGACACATTTTAATCTGTTGGCTAGAACGTTATTCGAACTCAAATGCGCACGTTAAGGAGGATATGGGCGCATGGTGGCGAGAAGCCAGATTGGATAAACACTATAGTTTGGACGAATCTGGTCGATATGTTTGAAGAGTTTGGCCCTGATAATTTTGGTTTTTGAATGTAATTTAGTTATGATACACTTTAGTTATTTGTGTTTCATCTCTTTAAACCAGCCGTATCTTTTGTGTGTTTGCATGAATAAATCAGCCGCATCTTTTGAGTTTTGGATGTATATATAAATCAGCCGTGTCGATGCTTTAAACTGACGAGTTATTTTCGTTTTGAATATTTAAACCAATAAATCAGCCGCTTCTTTTCCACAAAGCAATCATAACTCAGTCGAAACACGAATTCGTCAATATTAAGTCAGCCGCTTCTCTTGTAGACAGAAGGCTAAATTAATTGATTTACAAGTCCGAAATTACTATGGCTTCATTTATTATGCGATGGTCAAAAACGCATCAAAATTTACTTTTTTGGTTGATCAGTCAAGTCAGCATTTACTCAAAATATACGAACAATTGTTTATCTTCTCAGTTACCGAAGAGTCGCTTTTGATATAACTCAGTCGAAACTCAGCCTATAACTCAGACTAACATTTGATACGTCAGCCGTGAAGTTAACCTTAAATTACACATTTTTAAATTTAAACAATATATAATATATGATTTATTGTGGCGTCTGAATACGTAATCATAACCAAAATTAATACTCTCGAGATGCTAATCTGACGAGCTATATGGCGCTTCCTATATTATAGGTGTAATGATATCTCTTGGGAACTAGGAGTTAGAGCATGTACAACGAATAGAGACTTGATGAATCTCTAAAAAATAGTATTATATTCATTTTCATTATTTGTTTAAATTTTAAATTAATAGAAAAACATGGTTCCAATAGAAAATGAACATATGTTCGTGGAGGGTATAGCTAAAACTGTTTCTCAAATGAGAAACTTAAGAACCTCAATTCCCTTCTCTCTCCAACTTTTTATTATTATATACTTTTTTATTTGATGAGAATAACTCAGTCAGCCTTAACATGTTTACGTCACTAATAACTCAGTCATAACTATTCAGTAACCGAACAGTTTCAGTAACCCAACAGTTTTCCGTATTTTCTGTAAATACCAAGTTTACACTCAGTAACCGAACATTCGTTTTTATTAACTTTGAACTTGTTTTCTCCTTTTGCAATCTCAATGGCAGAATCGAAGAAGATGATGAAGCGTCCAATGGAGGATGACCATGGAGCAAACGATGTTAAAAAGGCCAGAAGGGAAACCGAGGAGCATTACAAGTCGTTGCTCCTCTTGGTCAAGGAACAGATGAAAGCTAAATCTGAATTGCAAGATGCTATGATGGAAGTGACATCTATTAATGCAAAAATGGATTTGCTTGAAGAAATTATGGGGAAGGAAAAGTTTGACTTATTTGCTGAGTTGGATGAACTTGCTCATAAAATCGTTGAAGCCGAAGAAAAGATGGCGAAAGTCGAAGTTCCAGAAATTGATTGGATGAAGCTTGGTGCACAGTATATGGCTGACTAAAAGTTTATCTAATGCTAATGCTTATGTTTATGTAATGCTTATTACTCAAATTTTTATGTATTTTTAGAACTCTGATGTTTATGTATTTTTCGAACTCTAATATAGAATTTGTTTACTTTTTCATAACTCAGCCTAAACTTCATTTATAAGTCAGCCTAACCTTTGACATAACTCAGCCTAAAATTCGTTTATGACTCAGCCGTATGAGACCCTTTAGTTAGTTTGTAACTCAGCCGAAACACTAAGTCAGCCGCTTCTTTTGCAATGCTGTCATAACTCAGCCGAAGCACTAAGTCAGCCTTTACTCAAAATATACGAACAATTGTTTTTTCTACTCAGTTACCGAACAGTTGCTTTTCCTAACTACTCAGTAACCGAAGAGTCGCTATTTTTCTTTTTTTTTAATATATAAATACCATTTAAACACTCATCAACCAGCCATAAACCCTACTTGTTTTTCTACTCAGTTACCGACCAGTTGTTTAGATTAAAGGCTGACTAACACATAAGTCAGCCTTTACCATCTGTTTAGATTTTCATAAACTTTATATCTCTAGAGAAATCCACTTTGTAATGGAAGTATTCCCTCTTACAGCCCCACCTGAAGAAATCCAAGCCTTAGTGGTCGAACGTGTGGCCGCTAACTCTGTTGCAGATCTATATAGATTGAGAGCAACATGCAGGTATATGAAGGAACTAACAGACCGGCCCGGAGTGTCCGCATCTATAGATGTGTTTACTTTCCCTTCGTACACACATATATCTAGCTTCGTGATGCAAGTTTGCTACGCTAATAGAAACCCGAGTACACTGTTCTTAGAGGGTGTACAGAAGTTCTTCACGTTCGACCTCCAAGATGAAGGAATTGCTTTGATTAAGAGAGCAGCAGATGCAGGATTCGAGCGTGCTTTGTACACATATGCAATGACGCGCAAGGTATTTTGGAATACTGAGGAGTATTTATCTCTTTTCACAAGGGAATCTGTTCAGAGGATAGGGAAGATTGTTAGATCTCTAGACTGGAGTTGGGGAACGTATCACACTGATGCGTTTCTAACGAAGAAGTATGAGTTCATGTCAACGGAAAAAACCTTGTTCTATAATTGCACATGTACTCCATTGATGGACCGAGATTGGGATCTTTGGTTCATTGAAGACAGTAAGGATAACAACTTGTGTGACCGATGCTTTTGGATCAAAGAGTTAGGTCTTTTTTACCGTGATTTTAAGCCGATTATATATTGGCCGGATTGGCTTTGGATGTTGTAATATAAACTATTGTTTCCTCCTTTGTTTCTTTGTTTATGACTTCATGTTAAATATAATTCAGTCGTGTAGTAAATATAAGTCAGCCGTGTTGTATATATAAGTCAGCCGTATTTTAAATATAATTCAGCCACTTATGTTTATGTAATAAGTCAGTCTAAACTTCGTTTATGACTAAGGCTAACCTGTAACATAACTCAGCCTAAACTTCGTTTTTAACTCAGTCTAACCTTTAACATAACTCAGCCTAACCTTTAACATAACTCAGCCTAACTGTTAACATAACTCAGCCTAACTTTTGACACGCATGAGATAAGTCAGCCGTTTTTAAAATATAAGTCAGACGTTTAGTTTCTATAAGTTTAGTCGTGTATTTAAAATAAGTTTGCCGCGTAGTTAGTACGTAATCGTATTACGCACGCGTTTAGTATTCTCGAGACGCTATACTGACAGTTATATGGCTCCCTATACTAGGAGTAATGATTAATCTTTTGAGAACTCTAATCTTTTTTAAATATTCCACTAAAAAACTTAAATGCCTTGTCGTTAGTTTTCAATGTTTTTGAACACAACTTACAATGTTTAGTAACCTAACATTTATTAGTGTAATCTTTCTGTATGAACCATGTAAATAAGAGGAGGATTACGAACAACACTCATAAACTTAGGGTTTTCTTATCTTTGAAACTCCTTTTCCAACTTCCATAATGGCGGATCAAGTATGTAAATCTCCTACAAACTCACATTTTTTTCAACCTCTTCTTCCCGGCTTCTACTCCCACCTCGTATGTAATCTCCCTTCTTCCCTCCATCTCTCTCTCTCTATATATATATATATATATATCTCAATGTCTTGGTTGCAGAGCATTCCGGAAAAGTTCTTCTCGAAATACATAGAAAGAAGAAACAAAAAAAATATGATGGAGCTTAAGTCGGACGCGTCTGAAAAAACATGGAAGGTCGGAGACTAACCTTTGGATGGAAAGAGTTCGCATTTGCACATGATTTCCGAGTCGGAGACTTCGTCATTTTCAGACACGAAGGAGAATTTTTGTTCCACGTCACTGGTCTTGGACCTAATTGCTGTGAGATTCAATATGTGCAATCTAGCAACAACGTCGATGATGATGATGATGTGGAGGGGGAGGAGGAGGAGGAGGAGGACAAAGAGAAGAAGAGAGAAACCGGTGAGAGTAGTCAAAGTGACAACCGATTTGTGACAATAACTGTCACACCAGCTAGTCTCAAAGATTCTAGACTTGTAAGTTTAAGTAAACTCTCTTGAAGGAATTTTGTTATTCAATTTTTGTCGTTATTGATGCTTTGTCAAGAGCTTATTGTCTCTTTCTTATGCAGCATATTCCACTGAGCTTCACTAGGGCTCACCAGATGGAAAAAGCAGGAGGGAAGGAGATTACTCTTTTGGACCAGCATGGAGTAGAGTGGCCAGTGTATCTATGCGTGCCAGACATACGGATGAGGTTGCGCTTTGGTTCAGGGATTAGAGAATTCTTCAAGGCTATTGGTGTTAAGGCGTACGAATCTTTTGTGCTGAAGTTGGTTTGGGAAGACAAAGCATCTCCTCCTATTGCTTGTTTTTTTTTCTTTTGGATGAAACTAAAGCTTTTTTTTCTTCAGCCGTATAAAGTATTAAAAGTGCCATACCCTAAACTCGAGATAAATAATTTTGAGGTATAGGTTCTCTTTCAATATATAAGTCATATTGAACGTGCCTTAAGTCGGCCATTAGGTGCATATAAGTCAGCCGGTTTATCTCGCGACGATTCGTATTTCGGCGGGAAAAAAAATATATTTATTTGTTCAATTTTATCTCGCGATGTTAAGTGCATATAAGTCAGCCGAAACGTGTAATTTATCTCGCGTAGATTCGTATTTCGGCGGGAAAAAAAAACATTATTTATTCGATTTTAACATGCGATGTTTCGTATTCTCGAGATGCTATACTGACATATATATGGCTCCATATACTAGGAGTAATGATTAATCTTTTGGGAACTCTAATTTCTTTTGGGAACTCTAATTTTTTTTTTAAATATTACGCGTTTGGACGAGTTACCATCTTCGTCTTCTTAAATTTCGAAAGAAAATGTCTTCCTCATCTAACCCAATCTCATTGTCGTTTATTGACAATCAGCTGTATTGTAATCATAAGTCAGTCATTTATTGACAATAATTCAATCTTTACGGCTGATTTATCGCATTAACAAAAACACAAATCCATACATATCCAAACAACACTTTTAAATCGGACAAGTTTTTGCATTATGCCCAGGCTGTTTACAATGAGAACATGCGTGTCGTTTCCTATGACGTTTGTTCTCAAGGGCAACTTCTAAAGCAGATTTCATCCTACTTTTCTTAGGCCTTCCTGGTTGTTGACGAACAAGCAGGGACAAGCACGGTTGGTTAGCAACGTTATTTGGAACTTGGAGCGCTGAATCTATGGGCATGATCGACTCAGCGTATGCGTTTACCAAATAACTGCTGTAGTAGTAAGGACTGCACAAGGATATACGACAAATTTTCCTGTCCTCGGCAGCTGCGATTGCATGCATGCATGGTAATTTCTCGTGTTCAAAACGCCGACATGTGCATTTTCTTGTTTCCAATTTCACAATATGCAAAGACGATCCTTTGTACCGTCATAAGTCTGGCGGCAATGACACGGCCCTATTTATAATACATAAAAAATTATTAAAACATTACGGCTGGGTTATGGACCAATAACGACTGACTTATGAACTACAATGGCTGACTTATCATAAAGGCTGGATTATGGAACAATAACGACTGACTTATGAACTGCAATGGCTGACTTACATTTAGTAGTTTCTCGACACCACGCGAAAGCGTGGTTGGCTGCGATTTCGCATCCTCTCTCCGTTCTTCAAACCATCTGGTCATCATAACCCGTATCGATTCTAATAGTCGAACAATGTGAAGACTTCTAGCATTTGACAGTGCTCTGTTCATTGATTCCGCTATGTTCGTAGTCATCAAATTGTACCTTTGGCCCGGGAAATGAACACGCGCCCACAGTCGGACATCAGCTCTTTGGAGGTAGTCATGAAGTTCAGGATTAATCGCTTCAATCTCCTCGAACCTTGTATTAAAGTCAGAAACCCTAAAACATTTTGCCGCTTTCTTCACCAGATGAAAGACATCTTTTCCCTTGTACTGTTGCAAAATGTTCTTATATAAATGGTAAGTGCAAATTCTACGAGAAGCCAACGGAAACACATTTCCAATTGCTTTTCCTATCGAATTATGCCTGTCCGAGATAATCGCAAGAGCCTCATCGTCAGGAATCAAAATTTTTAGTTGCGTAAAAAATCAGTGCCATGAATCATCATTTTCAGTGTCAACCACACCGAAGGCTATTGGGAAAATCTGAAAGTTACCATCCTGAGCTAGTGCTGTGAGAAGTGTCCCTTTGTATTTACCGTTAAGAAACGTACCGTCGACAATGACAACTTTGCGCATGAAAAGAAACCCATTTATGCTCGCACCAAACGCAAGGAACACATACATGAATCTTCCAAATTCATCAATTTGAAGACGCGTAACCGTACCCGGATTTGCCCTTCTTATCATATATAGGTAAGGAGGCAAGTCTTCAAACCCACTCTCAGGAGTTCCCATATCGATTTCCCTTGCAAATTTTAGCGTCCTATGTGATTTCCAATAATCCATCTGTCCACACGGAAAACGTAAAGTACAAGTAAGTAAATCAGGTGTAATAAACAAATAAGTCAGCCACAACGTACAAATAAATCAGCTGTAATATACAAATAAGTCAGCCAAAACGTACTAAAAAATCAGCTGAAATAGAAGTCAGTCGCAACGTACTAATAAATCAGCTGTACTATACAAATAAGTCAGCTGCAACGTAATAGAAATTACCTTTACACCAAAATGCTTATTGATAGTTATTCCAACACTCTTAGGTCGAACAGACGGACCAACGTCGCCGAGATACTCCCTGTACAACTTGCCTAAAATATCTGGTGTTGCTTGTCGAGATCGATTAGAACACTCAGTTACAGAACATGTATGCTCCGAATCGTAAATATGAACATAAAATGCCGGTAATTCCCCTTGTGTAGAAGCACGAACTCTCCAGAGACATCCATCAACCCAACACTTAACAATGAGTGTGTCCGAATTGGATACGTCTACATCAAAATCAAATTGATCTCTCACCGTAAGAAGTTTCAGTCGTTTCTCCAAATCGGCTTTACTCTCGTATCGTTGCCCTACCGCGAGGTTTAGCGAAGACATCTCCAACCTTAGAACCTCTGGATTCCTTTCCGATCCGCTCACCGACATGTTGTGAGCTCTCTTCTTAGGCGGTAGGGTCGGTGAATCTTCGTCTTGTGTTGGAGACTCACCGTATGAACTGAAGTTATCATCTTCAGATGAAGCACCATCCGAGTCGTCGAACATATCAAATCGGCTTTCAAATTCATCATCTTCTTCGTCTTGTTCGCCTACTTCGGATTCTCCGCCTACTTCGGATTCTCCGCCTACTTCGTATTCTTCACCTTCCATTTTACTTGCGCAATCCATGTCTTCATCGTCGCGTTTATCTTCGTATTTTGTTTCACCACCAGGACAATTATCATTACTGAAACCACCGTAACTGAATAACCTTTTCTTCTGCTCTCTCACTTCGTCATTCCGACTAATTTGGCTCTCCTTTTTCTCCGTAATCTCTACACAGAGACGTATCTGTTCGAATTTCCTTAGGCTTAGAAAACCTATCATCTGTCGAGTATTGGAGACGTAAACTGGTGGAGTATCGTGCGCCATTGTTTTCAAAGTTTTATTCGAGAACATGTAGCTCAGCTGAATCTGATGGTTCGACTCGTTCAATCCGTAATCATCGAGTACAGACTTCACAAGTTCGTCGTGTGTTGTTTCATCATTTAAATACAGAACTCTACACCCTCTACCATCGGCGTTGAATACGTATCTGTTTTTCTTGACCTAGTTACCGCAAACAATAATTACCGAATCCATAAGATATCGAACAAAGATCAATGAAAAAAAAATAATGTGGAAGAAGACGATTAAGTTTCTGGGTATCAGATGATAAAGAAGATAAATAGATGAAGAAGAAGAAGAAGAAGACACAGCGTCACAACATAAAACTCTAACAATGACATGGAAAATGACATGGAAAATAGGAGCTGATGACATTAATTTTTTGCTTATATGGCAAGTGAGCCACAAAATGAAAACGTAAATCAGCCTAACTAAATCAGTCATCAAATGCATATGTAAGTCAGTTGCTACGTGAATACTATTTCAGTAATAAAAACAACAAAAATCGGGTTCGAAAAGAGGCCATAAAAGGGCGTAGATCAGCTGGAAAATATTATGTCAGCTGTATCCTCCAATAAATCAGCCGTCAAATGAATGCTATTGTAGTAATTAATCTTTCGCTAATAAATCAGACGTAATATGGCCGTCTTTACTATTAATCAAGCTAAACACGGCTGATTTACGTTAATTATACTTAAATCAGCCGTAACAATCTTTCATAGGTCAGCCGTCCGTTTAGTAACACAGCCAGTCGATGATCATTCCGTCATCGTGAGAAACATATCTCAACCAGCCGATGTACAAATCAGCCGTCATATATGTACGTAAGTCAGCCATTAGCTCATAAATCAGGCAGATTTTTTTAAACTCAGCCATCGCATAAATCTTAAGTCAGCCAGAAGATCTTAAATCAGCCACGTTTTGTAAGTCAGCCGTATCGTTTGGCTTATTTGTATATGTAAATCAGTCAATTTTTTTAAGTTAGCCACGTCGTATATATAACTCAGCCGTCAATACCGCCGTAATGCTTTACGGCTGAGTTCATTAATACACGTCAGCGATTTCCTATGTGGCGCCGGGTTTTATCTGACGTGGCACTCAAAAGTAATGGCATTCTTGTAATTAGGTTTTTGTCATAACGTAATTACAAGGGCACGCTGGGCATTTAAAATAAATCAGTAATAAAAAAAAGTTTTGTATACTTCTAGTAATATTACCTAATTTATGTGCTGTTTAAGTTAAGTTCCCTTTTATGAAAGCAAATAACAAAACAATAAAATAAAGGGATTGATATCAATTAAGATTAGAATTCAAGCAATTCACAAAACATATGCAAAACACTAAGGTAAGGTCATCCCACTATCGTGATGTAACTAACCATCTACGTTTTGCACCCTAATAGACTCAACTATCGTAGGTTATTACAATGTGAAAACATGCTTTATGCTCAAGATTGATTGTTCACTAAACTCCTTAACTAACCTATCGAATTGTTAAGGTTTCTAGCTCATCGAATACTAGGTCCGGAGATATAACAAGCTTTTGGAGAGTATATCAACCTAAAATCACTCCCTGGGTAGCCAGGCCAGTTCGTGCTTTGAGTATAAATAAAGATGAAGAATCAATTCTAGAATAAAACTCTAAACGATTAAATACGTAAAAGCATAGAATTAAGAAAGTGCATAGAAATCAAATCAAAGCTAATACTCTAACATGTTTTGCAACACGTAGCAGCAAGAGTAAAGCACATAGACAGTATAATTCGTTGATCTATCTGAGCATAAGGAGTTAGATCTCATCTCTTTGCAATAGGGCAAAGTCAATCTATCCTTAAAAGCTTCTAGAATCAAATAAACATGAAGAACACGAGAAAAACGAAATACATTGTTTAGGTATTGATTTAGGCTGTTAAGGCCGGTTGCTTGAGTTCCTAGAGAGGCTAAAAGCAAGTATATATAGGGGTTCAAGGAGGCTTAAGTCGGCTAGGGTTTCTTCGGGCAAATACATCTTTTTGGTCGAAAGTGAGGCAATTTCGGACACGATAACGGTTGGGTTGCGTGACCGGTATTGGAAGCTTCGATGACTCTTCTAGAAGGTCGGAAAAAGGTCTGGATATCGGCCCATGGGCTGGCCCGGTGCTTGGCTCCATTTTGCACTAACTTCACTTCGAAGGCAGTTTGACATGTCCTCAGTGTTTCGGGTGTATCTTCTAAAGTAAAGCTCCAATTGATGAAATTCCAACTCCATTGGAAAGATAACTCAAAGGGATATCTCCATACAAAGTTTCATTGAATTATAAACTGATTTGATCCTCCGTTCTTCAGCGAACTTCTTGCGTATATGTTCTATCCAGTAGGAGAATGTGCATTATCTTCAAGATAAAATGACTTGGCTTGGTTCTTTTGACTTGGATAAGTAGCTGCATCATAGATGACACTATTTTTGCTCCTTTTTACATCCTTTTGATGATAAAACCTGTTAAGACCTTAAAATCTACATATACGAGAAAACTACCTCTTTTGGTCCAAAAGCTTTATTAATATATATAAAAACCATACTAAAATAGATAGAAAAAGTGGTAAAATATAGGGTATATCACGGGCCCTGGTGGGGGTGCTACCGCAGGTGTGGTGTAACGCCCCAACCTTGATATCCTACCCGCGGTAAAGGAGTTATTGAACCATGCGATCTTATCTATACTTAGTAAATTTTGGTTTCCATTTTACTTAGCCAATTTCAACTAAATTTCAATTTCAAATCCAATTCGATCTCAATTCAATTCAGCGGAAGACTAACAACTTAAGCGCATTCAAACATGTATAAGTAACGATACTTTAACGAGTCAACTTAATAAAATTCCATCAAATAATCCATTTCAAACGAGGTTCAACAAACAATAGCGGGTTCCTTAACCAACTAGAAAACCGTTCCATAATCCAAACGATCAACTTAACGAATGCATAAGAATCAAATCAACCAATGAGTCTAACGAATGCAACAACATAACATGAACCCTCCTAAATCCATCCCTTCCTTTCCAGCTTGGCTCACGTACTCCTTAGCCACTTTTATCACTTGCGACCATGAAAGGGCGCATAAGCAAACGAATTGCTTAGTGAGAGCGGTCGTCCCGTCTCACCAGCTAATATCAAGAATCATTGTATAACAAACGAGCAAACATATCACAAACCAAACTTGAACTTTCGTTCATAACAAACCGTGTTGATCAGACACCAAACATGACATAATTGTGTGCACACGTCATCAAACCGTATACATAAGTATACCTATACACCGAAGTGTATCTGCCGTATACAAAAGTATACCTATACAACCAAAGTGTATCTGCCAAACCAAACTAAACGAGCAAACAAGGCTTCACAAGCCAACATACAAACAACCCTAGACAAAAGCTATGGTCACGCACTCACCTTAGCAAACGAATTGGTTAAGGAAAATCGCACAATCCACCCGAACGATCGACCACAAACCACCGACACTTCCCGCATACAAACGCTACGAAAAATCCTCTACCCACACCGAACCAAACCGAACCAAACCAAGTCAGAACCACAACCAAGGGTAAACTATTGATAGAAAAACACCAGGGGTAACGATTCTTACTCGAACTATCGAACAATCAGTCGATCGATCTACCCAACGATCGTGCACCACAACCCTTCATGAAACTACTTTGATACGTACCCCCAACAACATAAAAACACCGAGTTATGGTCGAGCAAGGGTAAACAAATGGTGAAACACAAGGTTCACGAAACTTACCCACATAACGGATTGACAGAAACTACCCGCGAGCCGACGACACTCGCGATACGACAGAGACTCACGACACGACGGAACTCGCGACACGACAGAGACTTGCGACACGACAGAACACGCAACACGACGATGACTCGTGACACGACAAAACACGTGACACGACGGTGACACGACGACATGACAGAACACGCAACACGACGGCGACACGACGACGACACGGTAGAAACTCTTCCACAAACATGCGGAGTTCTGTCTCTCAAAAATCTCAAGGGTTGCAAATATAAGAGAAATGAGAGAGAGCTCCCCTTTTTATAGCCCCGCGGATCCCAAGGAGCATTCCTTCCAATAAATGCTCTGCTATAACTCGCCATAATTACTGTGGGACTCCCAATCCGCACAATCAAAACTTGTAGAGACTTTTGTAGGGAATTGAATTTCTAGGGTTAAACCAACGCAAATGTAAAGAAAATTGCTTTATTGCTGTTTAGAAAGCTTTAGCGTACAAGTGTTTGTGAATTAATTTTCAGATCCTTTTCTCAAAGGATGTACATGAATATATATAGTAATCTAAGTCGGCCCATCAATTCCTAAACGATAATGGAAATCTTCTCCTTCGTTCTCGAGATTTCCATTCTTTCCGGAATTAATTATGTCGGTCCCTTGTTGGACTTCTTTGCAGCCCACTTCGGCCCATATGTGCCCGACTTCGGTACCACATGAGATTGATATCGGAACCGTTTATCCTCGACTTCGGCGTCACGCTTTGTCGTCGGTACCATTTTCCACATCGGCCCCACATCATGCCATTGTACGCGATCGACATCGTTCCACCAATCGACAGCGGTGCCGGATGCTCCGGAACCATGACATCGATACCAAGCACCTCGCGACATCGGTTCGGACCGAGATCGGGACTTCGACATTGGCTCTCCTCGAGGCCTCGGTTCGTGCCGACATCGGGATATTGACATCGGCTCACCTCACGACATCGGTTCCACTTGCATCGCGGTACGTGATCCTCGTGTCGCGGTACGCGATCCTCGTGTCCCGATGTGCACGACATCGTTCGCGAGCCGACACGGTTTCCAGACTTAGCCATTTTGTGACTGTTATTTTTCCAGGGAGAGATTCGACCCCAACAGTTTGCCCCCCAGCTCGGTACTATGGAAATAGTGGCGAAGCGGTTTGTGTTAATCAGGTGATTAGCAGTCATAAAAAGCCGTTAAATTAAGTTGATTTCTTGACTAATGATGGCTGGGCCCCGCTAACAGACCTTTTGCTTTTGTTTGTTGAATTACCCTAGTGTCTTCTGGACTTATCGTTACTAGTTTTTCTGACACTTCTGCTGCTACCAGACATTTCCCAAGAAATAGTAAAGTCATCTTCTCCTATAAATACTCGACTCCTTCTTCATTCTTCCTTCACTCTTCACTTCTCCACTCTCTCTCTCTAAAAGGTAACATCTCCTTCTCTCTCTAACTCTTCCATTTGAGCTTTTTTTTTGTTGCCAACATCGGGACGTGCTGAAGTGGTTCCGGACATGGGCCGAGACTGATCGGGACCGAAGTCAGAATGATCACGGACCGAAGTCGATCTGATTGTGGACAAAGGTCAAACTGATTGCGGACCAAGATCGGGCTGATTGCGGACCGAGATCAGACTGATCGCACGCCGAAGTCGGATCGGGTCGCGTGCCGAGGTCGAACTGATCGCGCACCAAAGTCGAACTGATCTGGGCTGATCGCGCACCGAAGTCGGATCGGGACGTGGTGCCGAAGTCTGATCACGACACGGAGCCCAGGTCGGATCGGGACGTGGTACCAAAGTTAGAGCGCAACACGGAGCCGAGGTCGGATCGGGACGTGGTACCGAAGTCGGATCACGACACGGAGCCAAGGTCGGATCGGGACGTGGTACCGAAGTTGGATCGTGACACGGTACCGAGGTCGGATTGGGACGTGGTACCGAAGTCGGATCGCGACATGGTACCGTGGTCGGATCGCGACACGGTACCGTGGTCGGATCGAGATCGTTCCGAAGTCGGGTTTTGTCCGTGTAGTCGCGACGTCGAGGTGGAAATTAATCGGGGCAGCGGTATGGATGATCATCATAATGTGTATACTATGAATCTTAGGAGAGCAAAACTTGAAGATTAATTCGCGGTTTTTTTGGCGAAAATGGCAAGACAAGATACGGAGAATGAGATGCGTGCTGCTGCGTAACCCCCAAAGCGTAGGACTCCCAGAGTAAGGGTTAGACGTGACATTCTTGACCCTCCGGACTCCACACTGTGTACTGAAAAAT
Source organism: Arabis hirsuta (assembly GCA_964056655.1). Classification (NCBI taxonomy): domain Eukaryota; kingdom Viridiplantae; phylum Streptophyta; class Magnoliopsida; order Brassicales; family Brassicaceae; genus Arabis; species Arabis hirsuta. The sequence goes on along the minus strand of OZ053298.1, from coordinate 23,793,812 downwards.
CTTTGCGGAAGTTTAGGCGTTAGTTCAACATTTCGGAGGAGATTGAACTGATACTCCCCTCGTCTTCGGATCGAGCATTGGATCCCTCTTCGGGTTGTTTTACCACGTATGAGAGCTGTTTGAACTGGTGCTTGTATTTCTTTCCGGTTCCGGAGGTCATCCTCGAGTTTTTATGGAGGTATAAGCTTGCCTTAGCGCAGATAAGTCCCCGCGGTCTTCGTCACTTGATGGGTATTTTCGTGAGGAGCATTGAATGTGACGAAGAGGTTAACGTTTACCATCTTCTGAACTGGTTAGATGTCCGAGTGTCGCGTCCTAAGGAAAAACTTGTCTATTCAGTTTCGGCTAAGGCGAACCGTTCAATCATCAGTGGTTTCCCAAGTAATGACAGCTACTGGATCGACTACTTCTTCTTCGTCCCGATAACTTAAGCATCGGTCCGTCCCCGGTGGATCGATAAGATAGTTAGGAAGTGGAGAAGAAAAGGTATTTGAGCCAGAGTCGTGTCTTCGTTTTTGTCGATTCGTTGGACGTATACTAACATAATCACTGTTTGTAATTTTTTGCAATTATCAATCCATTTCTGAAGGTTCTGCTATACTTTCTCACGCTAGCAGAGTTGTTTGCTTCCGAGCGCTGTAATTGGCAGGAAGACTTTTCACTTCAACGAGTCGAAGACGCTCGAGCCCGTTACTTCGTCGGTTCCACCTCATTAATCAGTTCATCGCAAGCCTCCATGGGGAAGAGACCATCAGTTGCGAAAGGAAGGAGGCCGAGGCACACCGTTTGGCTATCGAGTCCGAAGGCGGCGTTCAGAACATGGAGATCGATATCGTAACTGCCCCTTTGCCTGGGCGTCATTACGAGTCCTCTGCTGGAAACCGCCCCAGGCGTCGTTCCGAGTCTGTAGTCTCTTTGACGCCGGACTGTAACGTTGCCGAGGTAACGGAGCCTGTAGTTAGGCGAAACATGGTTCCTCGAAAGCGTACCTTATCTGCCGCAGAGAAGGGAAAAGGGGTGATGCAGTATACAGTTATAGCTTCACAGGGCGGCCTGATGACACTCGATATTGCGGAACAAGAGGCTCACTCTGCCCCCCCCACAGGAAGCTTCGGTTAAGGGTAGGCTGTCACTGGATAGAGCCAAGGTGATATTTTCTTCCTTATGAGCTGCTTATATCTTTACCACTGTTCCTAACTCATATACTTGTTATTTCCCCCAGTTCGTTGATTCCATTACCAAGCTGGCGCGTAAGTATGATCTTCGCGCCAAGCGGGAGGCTGAGCGGGTCGAACAGGTGGTCGGAGAAGCTCGAGCCAAGTGGGAAGCCGAAGTGGCATGGAGAAAGGCATTTGATGTGATCTGGATCGGCAACCGCGAGGTTCGGGATGAGGCTTGCGTAATAGAGCTACCGCAAGGACCAATCACACGAGCAAAGGCAAAGAAGCTCACGGATGCGGTTCAAAGGATGCTCGAGGAGGCTCAATGCGGAGGATCGGATGAGGCAACCCGGATCATGACATTCATGCAAGCCGAGGAGGGAAAACACCAAGGGAATGCCTAAGTGACAAGCGCCTTGTCTTGTACTCTTTCTCCCATGTTCGGTTTTGTCCCATTGGGTTTTCCGAACATGGTTTTTAACGAGGCAAGACTTGGTCGCTTACATGTTTCACTTAGCCCTTCTCTTGGATCTTAGGTGGGCTTTTCTTATTGGACTCAAGCCTTCTTATCACCAAGCCCAAGCCCAATTCAAGCCCATCACTTTTTGATAAGAAGATTGAGTGAAAATGCATCATTTTCTATGTCTTTTGTATGTTCTTCATTTATTAGTCAAACTAAGCTTTGTTATTACCTAGGTAGGTTGCATGTAACCTTCCTTAGGACTATATATATATGCTCTCCCCCTTCATAATAAGATTATCCAAGTTTTTAGAATTATCAAAGTCTCTTCTCTAACTTGCGATCAAAACTCTTGGTTTGAAATATCCGAGCATTCTCTCAACGAGAGAATCCTCTTTCCATCTTGAAGTGTAATATCCAAGTGGTTCAAGCCTTCAACCCTTCACCGATTCTTGCATACTCGTGTGATTGTATTCACATTCATCTCACTCTTTCCCTAATCCATTCCGCAACCGATCGGTGTCCATCCTCCACCGATCACACATTCTCTCAACGAGAGAATCCTCCTCCTCTCTTGGTGTGTAATATCCAAGGAGTTTGAGTCCCGACCCTTTACTCAAGTTCTTCATCACTTGTGTAATTGTATTCATCTCTGTTTCACCCTCTTTCCCCTTTATCACTTCCGCGTCCGTTTCACCAAAGATTCACCGTTCGAGACAAAGCTCCGATCAAAGTTTCGATCATCGATTGGGATCGTATCAAGTGGTATCAGAGCACGCTTTGATCCAGAGCTAAGTGTTTTAACCTTTCTGATCTGTTCTTATTTTATCAAATCAAAAATCAGATTTTTGTTATCGTTTTCTATGTGTTCGATTTAATGAAATTCGTATGCTTTTGTTTTGAAATCTTTTTCTTAAAAGAATTTTGATACTTCTTTGTGTTAAATTATGTCTTAGATATGGAGAAAAAGGCCAGCAACACACAAGAGGATCAATTCTTTAACCGCATGATGCAACGGATCGAGGCTAAGATGGATCAACTTCTATTTGACAAAATTGAAGAACTTAGGCAAAAGCGTCTCCATGATTTCTCAAACTCCAAACGTCACAAGAAGCAGCAAAGATCAGTGGAGATTGTGTCTCGATGGTTAGAATCTCATCCGTACTTGGTGAAAGAAGAAAAACCGAGAGACGAAGTCGAGAAGGTTATCGACGTAAAATCTGATTTTGTCGGAGTTGTTAAATCAGTTGTTAAAGAAGTGCGTGAGTATGTAAGGCTCACACAAGCTGAATCTATTGTTGAGGAACAAGTGCCTATGGAGATCACCACTGAACAAGATGAAGCCTCAACCAAAGCCTTAGTGATCTACGATCAACACCAACAACAAAAACCCGAGCATATAAAGTTTGTTTTCGGAGATTCTTTTAAATTATTCAAAGTTCATGAGCTACTGCCGTGGAGAGGAATTCTTCACCAGCAGCCTTGGAGTAAGGTGATAACATCCATGCTGATGCAAGACGACACCACGGATGCTTCACGCATCACAAAGCCGTCACACCCTCGAGATAAGTATCTTATTTCTAAACAAAGAATGAAGACTAATTCGCTTAGTCTTGGTTGTTTTGATACTATTCTTAAGTCATGGAACTATGAAGAAGAGGTGTGTACGTTCATAATACATCAAGACCCTACTGTTCTTGAAGATGCTCAAGACACAAACCGCTCGATAAGCCCTGAACGTACCAGATTGACGTATGCGGCTTGTAAAGGTCATACAGGGACCAATATCAACAACTATTGCTCAAAGGAGACTTTCATCACCATCTACACTCAGAGAGGAGTCTATGAAGCCTTAGTTCAATCCAATATCATTTCGGAGCTAACCAGAAACGATGTTCAAAGACTGAACACCGGCTAGTTATGAAGTTGTGCGCACATGGGCCACTCCAAACCTTTGTTTGGCGACTTGGAGCTCTTATACAACGTCTATACTACGCTCTTGAGGATGCTACTTATGCCAATGACCCCCTGGTCCGCATCAAAACAAGAGACAACTCGTATCTACAAGTCCTGCGAGCACCACCATGGATCTACATAGCTTGTTCGGATCAAATTAAGTCTAAGATGGCCCAACCAATTCCAGCACCACCTTGGACCATCAAGACCAAGCTTTCAAGAAGCTTGAATGTCTGAGACAGCTCACAAAAACTCCGCGAACCAGTCCATAAGACGAAGATCAAAGACCATTCTCATCGACTTAATCCTCATGGTAAGATTATTTTGAACTTTAATGTTTCTAACTTAGTCCCTTTTGTTGCAGAAGAAGCAGATTTGAGGACAAATCCTATTCAAGAGGGAGGGGATGATGTGATCTGTATCGGCAACTGCGAGGTTCGGGACGAGGCTTGCGTAATGGAGCTACCGCAAGGACCAATCACACGAGCAAAGGCAAAGAAGCTCACGGATGCGGTTCAAAGGATGCTCGAGGAGGCTCAACGCGGAGGATCGGACGAGGCAACCCGGATCATGACGTTCATGCAAGCCGAGGAGGGAAAACACCAAGGGAATACCTAAGTGACAAGCGCCTTGTCTTGTACTCTTTTTCCCATGTTCGGTTTTGTCCCATTGGGTTTTCTGAACATGATTTTTAACAAGGCAAGACTTGGTCGCTTACATCTTTCACTTAGCCCTTCTCTTGGATCTTACGTGGGTTTTTCTTATTGGACTCAAGCCTTCTTATCACCAAGCCCAAGCCCAATTCAAGCCCATCACGTTTTGATAAGAAGATTGAGTCAAAATGCATCATTTTCTATGTCTTTTGTATGTTCTTCATTTATTAGTCAAACTTATTTAATAAGCTTTGTTATTTCCTAGGTAGGTTGCATGTAACCTTCCTTAGGACTATATATATGTGTTCTCCCCCTTCATAATAAGATCATCCAAGTTTTTAGAATTATCAAAGTCTCTTCTCTAACTTGCGATCAAAACTCTCGGTTTGAAATATCCGAGCATTCTCTCAACGAGAGAATCCTCTTTCCATCTTGAAGCGTAATATCCAAGTGGTTCGAGCCTTCAACCCTTCACCGAGTCTTTCATACTCGTGTGATTGTATTCACAATCATCTCACTCTTTCCCTAATCCATTCCGCAACCGATCAGTGTCCATCCTCCACCGATCACACATTCTCTCAACGAGAGAATCCTCCTTCTCTTTTGGTGCGTAATATCCAAGGAGTTCGAGTCCCGACCCTTTACTCAAGTTCTTCATCACTTGTGTAATTGTATTCATCTTTGTTTCACCCTCTTTCCCCTTTATCACTTCCGCGTCTGTTTCACCGAAGATTCACCGTTTAAGACAAAGCTCCGATCAAAGTTTCGATCATCGATTGGGATCGTATCAGCGTTGGAGGCTAACCTGGAGTCATTGGAGAAAACTCGTGGTGAACTGCGCGACTCGGGCACCCAGAAAAATTCTGAGATAGAGTCGCTCAAGGGCCAGCTTGCATTGGAGAAAAGCTCTACCGACTCTAAGGTCAAAACTGCCACGAAGAGGATTGTGTGTTCTTTGATGAGCAAATTCATGTCGAAGATAGAGAGGACCAAAGAAAAGTTCAGGGCTCTTGGGAAGTCAGTGGACAAGATGAATGATCTCGCTCAAGTTGATGCGAATCTCGAGCTCATCCAGAAGCTTCAACGCGATGATGCTCCTTCTTTGGAGGACGAAGCCGCTGAAATTTCCGAGTGGAGGGAGGAATTTGTTGGTGGGGACAAGGACTACAACGCGTTGTTTGCCGAGATTCAACATGGTTTGGTTGTCTCTCCTTTCTCTTACGATGATGCCTCTAGCTTTGATGTCGCTCCGTTTGAGACTCAGGCAGCGGAAATTGGAGTTCACTTTCCTTCTGGGTCAAACTGGGGTCCTTCTGGTATGTGCCTGCTTGATCCGCGTGGCAGGGGTTCTCAGGCGAACACGACGGTACCGAAGGCTATGGCTGTGATGACAGAAATGGCGTTGAGACCGGTGCCGACGAAGACGGTGCCGACTCCGATGCTGGTGGGGATGGAACCGAGGTCGTGGAAGACGCCTGTGATGGTGAAGGCGATGGAGGTGTTGCATCCTAGTCAATATCCCCTGAACGGTCCCATGCTTCCGTGTTTGTTTCATTTCCGTGTTTTATCTTTTTCTGTAAGATGTTTTCCCTTACTCCCTGCAAGATGGCTATGCTTAGTAACATGTTTTGATTTTCGACCAACGTTTCGTCTGTTGGATTTTTTTTTTTTTATATGATTGAAACCGGTTTACGGAAATGTTATGATATCCGCTCCAGCAGCAATCACATTATGACCAACGTTCTGTATGTTGGGTTTATGACGAGCATATTCGGTTTATAAGCTGGTTTCCGCAAAACGAGCTTGCTCCGATAACGATCGCTGCGCGCTTAATATCCCGTTCGAGATGTGATAGTCAGATCTGTGAGTAAAAGAAATCAATGCGTTACCATGGCCAGTGGTAACGAAAAAGTGACGAAAAAGAAAACTAGGTGTCACGTGTAGATTTGGTTGATCCGTTATGGATGTTCAAATATTGACTTGGTTGACCCATAATGGATGTTCAAGTTTTTTTTCTTTGAGAGATGGGAGTATACGAGTATACGTACCCCACTCCCCCCCTTTTTAGGGAAGGGGGCAGCTGAACCCATCCGAAGACGGGCTGCCTACGTACCCTTTGCAGGGATAAAGCCACCTCGTAATTCGTTTAGAAATGACTTAGTGATAGTATTTCTTCAAATGTCGAGCGTTCCACGAACACGGAACCGGATCCCCAGCCGTGTTGGCTAATTTTTAGACTCCGAGTTTGACTATCTTGGTGACTTGATAAGGTCCTTCCCAATTAGCACCAAGCTTGCCAGCGTTTAGTTCCGCTATATTCTGAAAGACTTCCCGCAACACCAATTCTCTTTCCTGGAATCTGCGAATTTTAACCTTCAGAATCTGCCGCTGTGTTTTGATAGTTCTGAATTCGAATAAGGGCTTGATCACGCTTCTCGTTGACAAGGTCCAACGTATCGAGCATCAGAAGATGATTCAGTCCTTCCTGCTCTGGCAGGAGTCTTCGCCGCACACCCGGGAATTGCACTTCCGGTGGGATGATGCATTCGGTTCCGTATACTAAGGCAAAGGGAGTTTCTCCTGTTGCTCATCCTGGAGTGGTGCGGTGTGACCATAGCACTCCTTCCAACTCGTCTGCCCATCTCCCCTTCTTTGCCTTGAGCCATTTTTTCAGCCCTTTAAGGATCTACTTGTTGGCTGCCTCGGTTTGTCCGTTTCCTTGAGGATACCTCGGCGTTGACTTGCTAAGCCTAATCTTCCATTTGTCGCTGAACGCCCCAAACCGAACAGAGATAAACTGCGATCCGTCACACAAAACTTTCTACTTGGGCATCCTTAATGGACGCGTATGCCTCCGCCTCCACCCACTTAGAAAAGTAGTCGGTTAAGACCAGCATGAAATGTTTTTGCCGGAATGGATGGAGCGGACCAACGATGTCCATAGACCACCGCATAAAGGGATAAGGCGAGGTGATTGATGAGAGCATCCCGTAGGCTGATGAATTTTTGGAGCATGATGTTGGCATTGCTCGCATTTAGCCGAGAACACCTCACAATCCCTTATCATTGTTGGCCAATAATACCCATGTCGTTTGATCCTTATTGCCAACGCTCGTCCACCGGAATGGTTTCCGCAAGAGCCGCTATGAACTTCCTCCATGATCTTTCGAGCTGTCTCGCCTTCTACACATTTTAGCAATGGTCCGGAGAAACACCACTTGAAGACTTCTCCATCTAACAGAATATAACGTGCGGCCTGAGCTTTGAGTTTGCGGGCTGCCCATCTACCAGAAGGTAGTTCTCCATCGTAGATGTAACCGCGAACGTTACCAAGCCACGGTTTGTTGCAGCCGTATTCCGGATTGGTTACATCGTCGTGGCCCTCCAGAATTTCCTCTTCGTCAGCGGTCAGATCGGGGCACTCGTCAGGATTACCCTGAAGATCATTATCTTCATTCATCGGGAAATCATCAGGATTATCGTGTGGATCGCTAGTCGGATTATTTCTGGTTTCCGTTATAACTGCATCGTCTTGTCCTAGGCTGGGATCGCTGTGGACGGTGACTTCGGATCCGGGTAAACCCGGACTCATTCCTGGTTCCAAAGTGGAAGAGCATTTTGGTGCCGAAGTGGATGCGCTACTAGTGCCAGATCCTGTCGACTTCGCAGTCTGCGCCGAAGTGGGCATGCCAGTTTTGCCGACATCGGATCCCGCCTGTCCCAAAGTTACGACTTCGGTTCCATCAACCACAGAAGTTGTCCCCCGCGGATCCAAATTTGATGTCGTCTTTGTCAAAACTTTCTTTGTGCTTACCTTCGTATGTCTGGTGGCCTGGGACCGAGTTACTATGTTCACGGTCTTGGTTGTTCTGATGCTGGGATGCTCGAGGAACTCGACAGGTATGATCCATCTCAAATCCGGATCCGATGTCGAAGCGAGGACTACTAACGCATCAGCCGAAGTGTTTTCGCCCCGAGGGACTCTCGTCAGGGTAAATTCTTTAAACTGTCCAGCCAAATCCTTCACAATCTATAAATATAACCCCATGCGATCTTCCTTTACCGCGTACTTGCCGCTGAACTGGTTTACGACGAGCTGGGAATCACAAAATGCATGTATGTTTTCGATTTTCAATCCCAAGGCTAACCTCATTCCAGCAATGAGAGCTTCATATTCGGCTTCATTATTCGACGCATGAAAACCTAAATGGAATGACTGCTCCAGGACCTCCCCTGTTGGAGACGCCATCCTTATTCCCACTCCTGAACTGTTTTTTTATGATGATCCATCGACATGGAGCTTCCAAGTCGGCTTTGGCTTGTCTTCTTCAGGACCCTCATCCGAGGTTTCAATAAGGAAATCCGCTAACACTTGACATTTCTTGCAAGTTCGGCCTCGGTATTCAATATCATACTCACTAAGTTTGACGGCCCACTCCGCCAGTCTTCCCGATTGGCTCGGACTATGCAGGACAGATCTCAAAGGAAAAGTGCTGAGAATAACGATCGGGTGCAACTAGAAGTGCGGTCTCAATTTTCTTGCGCTCATGACCATGGCTAATGCTAACTTCTCCATTAGCGGGTACCTTATCTCAGCGGCAACTAGACTCTTGCTGACGTAAAAACTGGCTTTTGCTCTCCCATTTCTTCTCGAACAAGCACTCCGCTAACGGCCACAAGAGAGACTGCAATGTACAGAAAAAGTGGCTCGCCATCCATTGGTTTTGCAAGTATTGGTGGACTCGCCAATTACTCTTTTAATTCCTGGAATGCTGACTCACACTTTTCATTCCAATTGAAGTCCTTCTTACCCCTCAAAGTATCATAAAATGGCAAACACCTATCGGTTGAGCGTGAAATGAAAAGGTTAAGCGCTGCAACTCTTCCGGTCAACCGCTGCACCTCTTGTTTAGTTTTCGGAGAAGCCATATTCTTGAGTGCATCGATTTGCTTCGGATTTGCCTCAATGCCACGATGAGTGACTAAGTAACCTAGGAACTCCCCAGATGTTACCGTAAATTTACATTTCGTCGCGTTCAATTTCATATTGTGCAAGTTCAGCCGCTTAAAACATTCCCGTAGATGTTCAACGTGGTCCTGTTTGCTCAATGACTTCACCAACATGTCATCAATATATACCTCCATCGTTTTTCCCAACTGGTTAGCGAACATCTTGTTGACTAGGCGTTGATAGGTGGCTCCCGCGTTTTTTAGCCCAAATGGCATTACTTTGTAACAGTAAATTCCTCTGTCTGTGATGAACGCTGTCTTATCTTGATCTTCCGGGTTCATAAGGATTTGATTGTATCCCGAAAAGGCGTCCATGAACGATAATAGCTCATTGCCCGTTGTTGCTTCAACTAGGCGATCAATATGAGGCAAAGGAAAACTGTCCTTTGGGCATGCCTTGTTCAGATCCGTGAAGTCCATGCAAATGCGCCATTTTCGGTTCTTCTTCTTGACTACGACGGGATTTGCCAACCAATCTGGATACTTGACTTCTCTGATCGAGCCAACCCTGAGAAGCCTTTCTACTTCGTTCTTGACTGCTTTCGCTATTTCCGGTCCGAGCTTTCTTTTTTTCTGCTTGACTGGTTTGAAGCTCGGATCAAATTTCAACTCGTGGCTTGCCACACTAATATCGATACCTGGCATATCTTCGGCAGCACACGCGAAAGTACTGACATTCTCCTTAAGACACGAGACAAGTTCCTTTTTAATACCTTCGCTTAGTGTGGAACCGATCTCCACGTATCGCTCTGGATGTTCGTCATCTATGCAGATCGAGATAATGGGGTCACAAATCGGTCTGTTTTCTTTTGCACAACCCTCCGTTATCTGTAATTGCTATAAGAGTTTGCTGAGCCCTTTCACCGGCTCTCTATCTGTCTTCATCTTTTTCCGCTCTGACACTTGGTCTGTAACTGGTTTCCTGAGTTTATGCTCTGTCAGGAAGCACATTCGGGATTCCTTTGGACTCCCCCAAATGGTTTTCACCCCGCTTGGCGTTGGGAACGTGATGCAAAGATGATAGGTCGACGCAACTGCCCTCATCGAATTCAGCCAAGGGGTCCCCAATATCATATTATAGATAGCAGGATGATCAGAGAGAGAGAATTCAACATTTTTTGTTACTCCTTCGGCCTGAATAGGTAGCGTGATCAGTCCCATTATCATCGTCGTTTCTCCAGAAAAATTCTTTACCGGTTTCGGGAACGGTTTGACCGCAGCTAAGTCGATGTCCATTCGCTTCAGTGTTTCCCTGAATATTATGTCCATCGTACTTCCGGTGTCAATCAGCACCAGGGCTACGTCACAGTTGGCCACGACTATTTCGACCACTAGAGGATCATCGTGAGGCTTATCAATCCCAACTGTCTCATTCTCTTCGAAGGAAATGACATCGTTTGGAAAAGTAGACGGGATCTGGAGGTTCACACTAACATCAGCTCGCCTTTGAAAGGCTTTGATGGAGGAAACGGTGTCCGCGCAATAATGCGATCCGCCCATGATCATGTGTTCGCGGTTCTGGTGGTGGGGCTTCACTCTCTTGCCTCAGACATTTCTGACCTTCCATGTCTGCCGGATCAGTACCATCCTTGTTAACATCCATGGCGAAATCGTCAATGCTAATGTTTCCTCCAAGCTCTCTTGCTACTAGTTTTGCAGCAAGTTTTAAACCCAAAACCCGGCAATTCGCGGTTGAGTGCCCAAAGACATGATGATGGTCACAATATATCGTTTTGTAGTAACTGCTCTCCTTCCTTACCCACGTATTCCATGGGTCTCGGCCCTGACCACGGCCACATATCTGACCTCTTCCTCGTGCTTGACCTTGTCCTTGACCTCGTCCAGTGGATTCAACTTAGAAATTGTGTGCTCCCTTGATTCCTCCTTCGTGCTGGATAAAACCAGGCGTGTGATTGCCTTTCTTGGTATTCTGATGTTATTGAGCTTGCGGTTGCTGATTTGTTTATTTTGTTTTTCCGTACCTCTCGGCGCACAGCGTGGTCTCCTCCTCCTGAATAATGAATCTGGAAGCCCAATGCAAAGCATCTTCTATTGTTGAGGGAGTATTCACGGTCATCTCTTTTTTAAAATCCGAAGTGTACCAGAGTGCTTTTTTCAGGGCGAGCAGAGTGGCCTTATCGCTAACGTGCTCTACTTTAGACATAACTATTTTGAATCTACCGATAAAACGCCGAAGCGTCTCATTCTGCCCTTGTGACATCGTCCACAAATCCGCATCGGAAACTCCAGGATTTATGAACATAGAGTAGTGCTTCAGGAACGCTGCGGTCAGCTGACCAAAGCTGTCAACAGAATTCCGATCAAGCCTGGAAAACCACTGAAGGGCAGGCCCTTTCAGGTGTTCAACGAACAAAAGGCACATTCCTGCATCTCTCTCGCTTTTCCAGAAGTTAGCGCGACCCATCGCAATTTTGAATGACGTTATGTGGTCTTTAGGGTCACTGTTCCCTTCGTAGATCGGGACCTTAATCTTTCCGAGGTCTGTAATTTTCACTCCTGTGATACGCGAGGTAAACGGAGTAGTTTGCGCCTCTTCCATAATGCGGTCAATTTCCGGTGCCTTGCTAATGGCCTTATGCATCTGTGATTGATCCATCTCCGCTCAAAGTGCGGCCATCTCCTCTCTCTGGGACTGGATCGCGGCTCTTCGTTCATTCTCGAACCGGGTTTGTTGCGCCAAAAGACGACTCTCTTCCTCCTCAATTTCATCCTCGAATTATTGCTGCTCATTGCGGGTCGGGGCTGTATTATCGGCGTTACGATCTTGCGCTGGATTTTCCACATCTTGATCTATCACAGGTTCTGAATCGGTTTCGTTCCGGGTGCCAACTCTTTGAACCTCAGGGTTTTGCTCACTGGTCATGGTTGTAGGGCGTGTCGGAGGTATCCCCGTTTGTTTCCTCTGCGGTGTTGTAAATTTGAGGGGGATTGGTCGTACCGGTCTCCTCGGTCGATCTTGTCCCGACCCCCCAGCTTAGTTTTGGTTGGTAGCCGCTAGGGTTTCTAGTTAGGCGTTGCCGGTCGAATGTTGCTTATCGTGATCTTCTATCCTCTTCACCAACGTTTCAAGCATTGCCTTGATCTAGGTCATGGCTTCTAGCATCGTGTCTACGGTTACTGGTCGTGACTGCTGCTTCTCTCCTCCCCCAGTAGTACCCGCAAAGTTTGTTTCTTCACTAGACATCTTCCTTCGTATCGGATTTGCAGTGGTTTTTCGTGTCAGAAATTTCAAATGTCCCCTTAGACGGCGCCAAATTGTGGGACTCCCAATCCGCACAATCAAAACTTGTAGAGACTTTTGTAGGGAACTGAATTTCTAGGGTTAAACCAACGCAAACGTAAAGAAAATTGCTTTATTGCTGTTTAGAATGCTTTAGCGTACAAGTGTTTGTGAATTTATTTTCGGATCCTTTTCTCAAAGGATGTACATGAATATATATAGTAATCTAAGTCGGCCCATCAATCCCTAAACGATAATGGAAATCTTCTCCTTCGTTCTCGAGATTTCCATTCTTTTCGGAATTGATTATGTCGGTCCCTTGTTGGACTTCTTTGCAGCCCACTTCGGCCCATATGTGCCCGACTTTGGTACCACATGAGATTGATATCGGAACCGTTTATCCTCGACTTCGGCGTCACGCTTTGTCGTCGGCACCATTTTCCACATCGACGCCACATCATGCCATTGTACGCGATCAACATCGTTCCACCAATCAACCGCGGTGCCGGATGCTCTGGAACCATGACATCGATACCAAGCACCTCGCGGCATCGGTTCGGACCGACATCGGGACGTCGACATCGGCTCTCCTCGAGGCCTCGGTTCGTGCCGACATCAGGACGTCGACATCGGCTCACCTCACGACATCGGTTCCACTTGCATCATGGTACGTGATCCTCGTGTCGCGATACACGATCCTCGTGTCGTGGTACGCGATCCTCGTGTCCCGATGTGCACGACATCATTCGCGAGCCGACACGGTTTCCACACTTAGCCATTTTGTGACTGTTATTTTTCCACGGAGAGATTCAACCCCAACAATTACCTTCCAAATCTGGCCGATACGCAATCCAGCGTATTAACTCTCCTCGCGGACCCGCAACCTTCCAAAACTAGCTCGATACGCGATCCCACGCATTAACTCTCCCCGCGAACCCGCAACTTTCTATATCTGATGTGACTTTAATGCTTCCCGCGGACCCGTTCCCGCCCAGACCATGAGTGGACTCGACCCGGTCCGCATCCAGCCCAACCCTTCTCGGCCACCTCGGCCCATCTATACTTAGAAAAATTATTCCAAGACTTCACTTTTCCTTAGGCAATCTTGGCCTGCCTAAGCCTTGAACCTCCCGACCGTGATCACTAATCCGGTAAGATTTTGGAGTACGGGTATTACAAGTCTCCACCACTTAGCATTGATTCGTCCTCGAATCAGCTCACGTCTTCTTCTTAGGTGCTTCCAGCACTTACTTTTCAAACCACTTAGGAAAATTCTCTTTCATTACCGTCTCTAGTTCCCAAGTGACCTCTTCTTCACCATCGCAATCCCATACGACCTAAACCAACTTAACCTTTTTCCTTCGGTCCGCTTGAACCCTTCGATCAATGATCCTGACCGGTCTACCTTCCACGGTCAGATTAGGCTGCAAATCTGCCGGAGGTTCAACAATCACCTTCTCACCGTTTACGATACACTTCTTTAGCATCAAAACGTGGAACACCTTGTGAAAAGCTCTTAAGGACGGTTGCAACTCCAACTTATAAGCCACTGGACCTATCCTTTCTACAATCCTGAACGGTCTCATGCATCTCGGGCTTAACTTAGCCGTACGGAGCCTTAGAGATCAGAGCCGTACCAAGCTCTAACTCAATAGTGAACGGATCTGATCTTGCCGGTGGTGGTCCTAACAATGACTCGAACACATCCTAAAAATTCCTCACCATTGGAATCTCATCCAACTCGACCACTGGTCCCTCCTCACACGTGGTGATAGTAGCCAGATACGCCTCACACCTTTTCTCGATCAACTGTCCAGCTTGGATAGCTGACACGATCAACCCGCTTGGTGAAATCTGAATCCCCTGAAACACGACCCTTGCATCACCCTTCTCAAACCAAATACGCCTTCGGTGGCAGTACAGATGTACCTTATACCTATCGAGCTAATCCATGCCCAATATCACCTCATAGAACTAAACCTCAAATCCTCAAATCTGCTGGCATGTCGATTCCATCGATCATCACCGAGACGTTCCTGACCATCCCATAGGTCATCATCACCTGGCCTCCTGCCGCTCGGACCATTCCAAAATAATCCCTTAATTCTTTCAGGAACCCACCTTTTCCTACCAAACTCGGGTTAACAAAACAATGTGTCGCTCCCGAATCGAACAACATATGGATTGCCAATCCGTCCATACAAACCGTCCTACACATTCGTATAGAATGCTAAAAACACAAACTAACAAACGACAAACGATAAATGACACTTGCAAACCATTTCACAAACTCGAACAAATTTACCAAATAAATGATAAATTACTAACCAGAGATCGGTCGCGAAAAACTCGGAGCAATAGCATCCCCAGCGATAGCGTACACCCTCGGCATAACGGCTGTTCCAACCGCAGGCCTCTTCGCTGCTGGCTGACTCCCGCTCTGCTAAACCAACTTCGGACAATTGGGCCTAATGTGCCCCGAATCACTGCAGTTGTAGCACGTCTTCTGAACCGTGCACTCACTCAGCCTATGTTCCGTGCTGCCACAATGGAAACATCCTCCAGATGCCATCCTACACAAACCAGGACGCACCTTCCCGCATGGCTGACACGCACTCCGGGTAGTGGCCACCTTACCCCCACCCTTATGCTTATCCCATTTCCATTTCTGTCCAGACACATTCTCACTCTTAGCTTGCGGTGCTGCTAGAACTACTAACTTCACCTCACCGCGTAGCCTTGCCTCTTCCTCCAACCCAGATTCCAAGGCTGCCTTCTTCTCTACCAGCTCGGTCAGAGTAATAAAGTTGGATATCCCGACACGGTTACGGAGGTCAATCCGCATCGCCCTTCTGAGCCAACGGATACTTCAGCAGTCTGTTTAACTCAACCTCGAGCTCTCTGATGGTCATAGTACCCTGACACAGCTCCAAGAACTCAGTCTCCAAACAATCAGATGCTTCCGGTGGAAAGTACTTGGCTCGAAACTCGCCACAGAAAGTAGCCCATGAACAATCAGGGTTCGCCATCCTCGCGGATACACCCATCCACCAATCATAGGCCTTCTCACCCAAGAAATGGACTGCAATATCCTTCTTGTACCCCTCCCGACAACGAATGGATACGAAGTTCCTCTCCACTCTCGATCTCCACTCGTCCGCCTCAACCGGATCAGAACCACCCTCAAACTTCTTGGTTCCCAGCTTAACCATGTGCTCCATCATGGACAAGTAGGACGGAACCATCGCAGCCGCCGCATCAACCACTGCTGGATGTACCACCTCCACTGGTCGCATCACAGCTGCAGGCGCTGGGGCAACATTCGGCATCCTCGCCAAGAGCTGGGCCAGCACGCCCATCACTCGCCCCACATCCTTTGCCGTCGGAGCAGCTGCTGCAGGCTGACCATTCATTGCGTTATCACCTGCACTGTTATTACCCATATCCTGAGCACTACGATCCTCCACTGGATCAGAACTCCTTACTACACTACTCTCAATACCATTCGCAGTGGCAGCCGGTGCCACATTCCTCGCCTTTCTACCTTTACCTCTAGCCATCTACAAACCAAACTAGATGATATACTAAGTTAGTTCACGACTAACTTAGCAACACACCCACAAACAATGAGACTTACCGTGAGACAGCGCTGGAAGGATGGATTTCTATAGCCCATAAACCCATTTATGCAACATAAAACAATCCTAGAATGAACCGCGCTCTGATACCAACTTGTAACGCCCCAACCCCGATATCCTACCCGCGGTAAGGGAGTTATCGAACCATGCGATCCTATCTATTACTTAGCCAAATTCAACTAAATTTCAATTTCAAATCCAATTCGATCTCAATTCAATTCAGCGGAAGACTAACAACTTAAGCGCGTTCAAACATGCATAAATAACGATACCCATACACCGAAGTGTATCTGCCAAACCAAACCCAACGAGCAAACAAGGCTTTACAAGCCAACATACAAACAACCCTAGAATCAACTTAGCAAACGAATTGGTTGAGGAAAATCGCACAATCCACCCAAACGATCGACCACAAACCACTGACACTTCCCGCGTACAAACGCTACGAAAAATCCTCTACCCACACTGAACAAAACCGAACCAAACCAAGTCAGAACCACAACCAAGGGTAAACTATCAATTTAAAAACACCAAGGGTAACGATTCTTACCCGAACTATCGAACAATCAGTCGATCGATCTACCCAACGATCGCGCACCACAACCCTTCACGAAACTACTTCGATCCATACCCAACAACATAAAAACACCGAGTTATGGTCGAGCAAGGGTAAACAAACGGTGAAACACAAGGTTCACGAAACTACCCACACAACATATCAACATAAACTACCTGCGACCCGACGGCCCTCGCGACACGATAGAGACTCGCGACACGATGGAACTCACGACACGACAGAGACTCGCAACACGATAGAACATGCAACACGATGGCGACTCGTGACACGATAGAACACATGACACGATGGCGATACGACGACACGACAGAAAACGCGACACGACGGTGACATGGCAGAAACTCTCATACAAACATGCGGCGCTCTCTCTCTCAAAAATCTCAAGGGTTATGAAAACGAGAGAAATGAGAGAGAGCTCCCTTTTTTATAGCCCTGCGGATCCCAAGGAATATTCCTTCCAATAAATGCTCCGCAATAACTCGCCATAATTACCTTCTAAATCTGGCCGATACGCAATCCCGCGTATTAACTCTCCCCGCGGACCCGCAACCTTCCAAAACTGGCCCAATGCACGATCCGACGAGTAAACTCTCCCTACGGACCCGCAACTTTCCATAGATGACGTGACTTTAATGCTTCCTGCGGACCCGTTCCCACCCAGACCATGAGTGGACTCGACCCGGCCACATCCGGTCCAACCCTTCTCGGCCACCTTGGCCCATCTATACTTTGAAAAAATATTCCAAGACTTCACTGTTCCCTAGGCAATCTTGGCGGGAAATTTAGGAAATCTTGGCGAGGCTATACATTTTGAACTTGTTCTTTTAAAATTCTTGTGTTTGTGTGAATTTAGTCTGTTTGGAAATTGTGGTATGCGCTAGAGTGTCGAGGTCTTAAAACACATGGGATTTGTGCAGGGACCTTAGTTGTGGGCAGGTGTGAGTCCCACGTGTTGTTTGATTCGGGAGCTACGAAGAGCTTCATTACTCCGGAGTGTGCGGAGGGTAGCGGTATCCGAAGCGATTCTGGTGAGCAGCCGGGTGTAGTTAAGGTTGCTGGGTGCAGGACGTTAGCTACTTTCGGGCAGGTTCTTGGTGTGGATATTTTGGTGGCGGGAGAGTAGATGCCAGTAGATCTGATCATTAGTCCGGTAGAACTGTATGACGTCATCCTTGAGATGGATTAGCTAGATCGGTACAGAGTCCATCTGGATTATCATCGGGGACGAGTAGTGTTTGAACGGGAAATGGGGAGGTTGGTGTTTCAGGGAGTGAGACCGACTTCCGGGAGTACGATATATAAAGGGAATCAGTCATGGTTGTGGCCGATTTTGGATCAGAAACAGAGAAATCAGAGAGAAATTGAGAGGATTGAGTGGAAACAGGTTTCATATTTGAATTCCTTGTAATCTCAATCCTTAGAACTCATTTGAGTGTGTTTGGGAGGCTGGGAATTGAATCTTTAGCGTGTTCTTCGTGGAGGAAGAGGAGATTTCAAATTCCAGGGAGTGCAGCCTCTGATTTCATCGAGTTCTTCTTGTGTTCTTCGTATTCTTCCTCATTCAATCTTTTTTTAGGTGAGTACGTGACTGTAGGTTTATCTGGGTAAAGGATTAGATGGAATATGATTGATTCTGGTTGTTTGTATTGGTTTCCGTGTGTTTTGTGGATGGAATTGTGCAGGAGATCGACGGATCGCTTTCGGGTTCGAGCCATGAAAGGATAGGCTCGTTCCCTGTGTCTGCGATGTCGTGTCAATCGACACACTTGCTGTGTGTTAATCAAAATAAGTGCATCGTGTCAATCAGAGGTGGTGTGTCGATCGACACAAGTGCAGTCTGTCGATCGACACCTAGTGGTTGTGTCAATCGACACAATGCTTCTGGACTGGTTCGTGGTTGACTGTTTTGTGTATGCTTGTTATATGCTCATCCTGGTTTTGTATCTCTTGCTTATGCCTGTGTGTATAAAGAGACGGGATGACCGCCTCGCTGAGTATTTGTGATAATACTCATGCAACTCTTTTTGCCATGTGTTGTAGGTAAAGAGAAAATGTGATCGTGGAATCATGGCCGGGAAGAGGAGATGATCTAGTGTCTCGTTTCGTGGTCTTGAGTTAGAATTGATAAGATGTAGTAATTCTGGAACCACTGGTTATTTGTTATTCCAACGGAATTGATTGAATTGGATTGGTTATTTGGTTATTGATATTGATTTATTGAATTGAACGGTTTAGTGGATTAATAAAGTATGGGATTTATTGATTGGATTGTTATTTGTATATTCTAATTGTTTTTGCATTGCTGGTGTTGGCCCAATGAGGATTATTATCTGTGATGATAGTAATCCGAAGGGAAATATTTTTAATTTTTGGGTCGGGTTGTTTCAGGGGACATCTCCACGAACTCAAGCCATCTGGCGTGCCGCTTCTTGAGGTTACTCTGGCCTCTGAGGTACTTGAGTGTACCGTGATCGGTATGGATCACGAACTCTTTGCTGAGTAGGTAGTGTTGCCAAGTCTCCAACGATCTCACCAAGGCGTACAGCTCCTTGTCGTAGGTGGGATAGTTGAGGGTGGCTCCGTTTAGCTTCTCACTAAAGAAAGCAACCGGCTTTCCTCCTTGCGTCAGGACCACTCCAATGCTTGTACATGATGTATTACATTCCACCTCAAAATTTTTGTCAAAGTTTGGCAAAACTAAAACTGGAGCTGCGATGAGGCTGTCTTTGAGTTTTTGGAAACCGTGTCCTGGCTCGGACTCCATGAGAAGGCAACGTCCTTCTTGATCACTGAGGTTGATATGCTCAAATTTGCCATGAGCTACTCTCTCAAATTAAGAGATCGATGTAGTACTTAGGGATCGAATCCACAGGGAATCAAATCACACAACCAATTAGTGAATTCAAATTATGCTAAGTGAATATGTATTAGTGCAATAAAAACAGCAAGTAAACAAGTGAATGATTAAGGTTCTTAAAATTCAATGAGACAAAAGAGTTAGGCATTGGGTTGTTCACATGAATGAATCAAAATCGATCGTGTCGATCGACACACAGATCTATGTCGATCGACACAGAGAGAAAAACGGTTAGGATTTTATTAAGCATGGTTCTAGAACTCAAACACGAATATAAAACCAATCAACTTTCGTTGCAGAAATTATCTATGACTAAATCCCTAACTTCCAAATTTCTTTGCAAACTCAGTGAATAAAGACAAGCATTAAGTTCAGGTTCAATTGTTCACAAAATTACTAAGCCAAATTTCTTTGCGAATAGATAATTTTGCTCATCTAAGATTATGTCCGGTTGTTAATAATACTTTCGCATCTATTAAAGCAACCTAGGATATCCAATTTCAGTTGATCAGTCCTAAAATCAGAGTTAAATCAATCTAGATGAAGAACATAAAGATATATCCTAACAGGGTTTTAATCCTATCAATTTCTCATCAAACCCTAGAACTTCCCAAAACCTAACAAGCAAATTACTCAGACATGGTGATTGAAACAAACATCATGAATGAAATAAATTGCATTAAAAAGATAGAGTTAGAGATACAAAAGGGTTTCAAAATCTCTGAAAGTCTGAAGCTCTCCCCAAATCTCTCCTCCTCCAAGTCTCAATATAAATTCCAAGATAAAAACATGAAAACCTAAGGAAAAACTATATATAAAGTCTAAAAATTCGGATTGGGCTTCTTGTAAGCTTATGGGCTTTTTGGGCAAAACTGGAATTTCTTCAAAACTTGAAGTCTTCACGTGTCAGACGGGCATGTCGATCGACACACAGGTCCGTGTCAATCGACACAGCCTTGAAACTCGACTCCGACTTGATCACTTCGGCCCCTTCCTTCCTCGATGCTCCCAAAATGCTCCAAAAGCTCCTATAAAGCTCCAATCGTCCAATAACCTGCAAAGACTCAAAACAACTCGAAAAATACCAAAAAGACTCTATGAAAAGGACTTATATCATGGTCGAAAACGGGTAAAAACCATGATATATCAGAGGTTAAGGGGGCTACTGTTGGGGTCGCATTTCACCCGCTCAACGTTGAGGTCCAAAGTTATGCAAGGCGCATCGCATAGACATGGAGTGGCATTAACATATAAGATATTACGCGGTTCTACTAAGTCACTTCCTAACAAGAGAATGAAGCAGCCCTCCTTTCCTGAGTCTTCTCCGCACTGCGAGAATGGAACCTTCCGAGTGCCAGAGAAGACTTACCGCCAGCAATGTCACAATGCCAGCAATGTCTTGGCGCCAGAGTTGTCTCAATGCGAGCAAAGTCACAGCACCAACAACGTCGCGCTGCCAGCGATGTCGTCGTGCTGCCAACGATATCATCGCGCTGCCAGCAATGACATTTCGGCCTGCGAAGACATTGGCTACCACGAAGGCCAGAGGGCTCCCCGCACAAGAAGCCCGGCCCGATAACAAAGTCCTCTTTGCTACGACCGACGTGAAGAAGAGGAGAGTCCGCGAAGACTAGGAAAGGGAAGTTTATCCCTTAGGAAAAAGACTTAGCCGACTTAGGGGATTATATATATCGATGGACAAACCCTTGAAAGGGGTATCTCACGCGTTGCATCGTTGATGTTTCAGGGTGAATCTGGTCGGGTTTTAGGCGGGAGTGTTAAACTTAGTGAGACGGAGTCGCGTGATTCGAGGTCGAATCCGTGTTAGTGGGAAAGAATTGTAACGCCCGTGAACCAAAAAGTGGGTTTTGCTTGGGTGTCGATCGACACAGGGTGTATGTGTCGATCAACACGTGTGTTTTTGGACTTATGAAAAGTCGTGTTCTGGGTGTTGTGCCGATTGACACAAGTGAGGTGCGTCGATCGACACGGGTTAAAATTAAACCGACAAGTTTGGTTTTTAATCGCACAATTTGGCGATCGGTTTTAGGAACCCTGGGGTACGATATATAAAGGGAATCAGTCATGGTTGTGGCCGATTTTGGATCAGAAACAGAGAAATCAGAGAGAAATTGAGAGGATTGAGTGGAAACAGGTTTCAAAGTTGAATTCCTTGTAATCTCAATCCTTAGAACTCATTTGAGTGTGTTTGGGAGGCTGGGAATTGAATCTTTAGCGTGTTCTTCGTGGAGGAAGAGGAGATTTCAAATTCCAGGGAGTGCAGCCTCTGATTTCATCGAGTTCTTCTTGTGTTCTTCGTATTCTTCCTCATTCAATCTTTTTTTAGGTGAGTACGTGACTGTAGGTTTATCTGGGTAAAGGATTAGATGGAATATGATTGATTCTGGTTGTTTGTATTGGTTTCCGTGTGTTTTGTGGATGGAATTGTGCAGGAGATCGACGGATCGCTTTCGGGTTCGAGCCATGAAAGGATAGGCTCGTTCCCTGTGTCTGCGATGTCGTGTCAATCGACACACTTGCTGTGTGTTAATCAAAATAAGTGCATCGTGTCAATCAGTGGTGGTGTGTCGATCGACACAAGTGCAGTCTGTCGATCGACACCTAGTGGTTGTGTCAATCGACACAATGCTTCTGGACTGGTTCGTGGTTGACTGTTTTGTGTATGCTTGTTATATGCTCATCCTGGTTTTGTATCTCTTGCTTATGCCTGTGTGTATAAAGAGACGGGATGACCGCCTCGCTGAGTATTTGTGATAATACTCATGCAACTCTTTTTGCCATGTGTTGTAGGTAAAGAGAAAATGTGATCGTGGAATCATGGCCGGGAAGAGGAGATGATCTAGTGTCTCGTTTCGTGGTCTTGAGTTAGAATTGATAAGATGTAGTAATTCTGGAACCACTGGTTATTTGTTATTCCAACGGAATTGATTGAATTGGATTGGTTATTTGGTTATTGATATTGATTTATTGAATTGAACGGTTTAGTGGATTAATAAAGTATGGGATTTATTGATTGGATTGTTATTTGTATATTCTAATTGTTTTTGCATTGCTGGTGTTGGCCCAATGAGGATTATTATCTGTGATGATAGTAATCCGAAGGGAAATATTTTTAATTTTTGGGTCGGGTTGTTTCAGGGGACATCTCCACGAACTCAAGCCATCTGGCGTGCCGCTTCTTGAGGTTACTCTGGCCTCTGAGGTACTTGAGTGTACCGTGATCGGTATGGATCACGAACTCTTTGCTGAGTAGGTAGTGTTGCCAAGTCTCCAACGATCTCACCAAGGCGTACAGCTCCTTGTCGTAGGTGGGATAGTTGAGGGTGGCTCCGTTTAGCTTCTCACTAAAGAAAGCAACCGGCTTTCCTCCTTGCGTCAGGACCACTCCAATGCTTGTACATGATGTATTACATTCCACCTCAAAATTTTTGTCAAAGTTTGGCAAAACTAAAACTGGAGCTGCGATGAGGCTGTCTTTGAGTTTTTGGAAACCGTGTCCTGGCTCGGACTCCATGAGAAGGCAACGTCCTTCTTGATCACTGAGGTTGATATGCTCAAATTTGCCATGAGCTACTCTCTCAAATTAAGAGATCGATGTAGTACTTAGGGATCGAATCCACAGGGAATCAAATCACACAACCAATTAGTGAATTCAAATTATGCTAAGTGAATATGTATTAGTGCAATAAAAACAGCAAGTAAACAAGTGAATGATTAAGGTTCTTAAAATTCAATGAGACAAAAGAGTTAGGCATTGGGTTGTTCACATGAATGAATCAAAATCGATCGTGTCGATCGACACACAGATCTATGTCGATCGACACAGAGAGAAAAACGGTTAGGATTTTATTAAGCATGGTTCTAGAACTCAAACACGAATATAAAACCAATCAACTTTCGTTGCAGAAATTATCTATGACTAAATCCCTAACTTCCAAATTTCTTTGCAAACTCAGTGAATAAAGACAAGCATTAAGTTCAGGTTCAATTGTTCACAAAATTACTAAGCCAAATTTCTTTGCGAATAGATAATTTTGCTCATCTAAGATTATGTCCGGTTGTTAATAATACTTTCGCATCTATTAAAGCAACCTAGGATATCCAATTTCAGTTGATCAGTCCTAAAATCAGAGTTAAATCAATCTAGATGAAGAACATAAAGATATATCCTAACAGGGTTTTAATCCTATCAATTTCTCATCAAACCCTAGAACTTCCCAAAACCTAACAAGCAAATTACTCAGACATGGTGATTGAAACAAACATCATGAATGAAATAAATTGCATTAAAAAGATAGAGTTAGAGATACAAAAGGGTTTCAAAATCTCTGAAAGTCTGAAGCTCTCCCCAAATCTCTCCTCCTCCAAGTCTCAATATAAATTCCAAGATAAAAACATGAAAACCTAAGGAAAAACTATATATAAAGTCTAAAAATTCGGATTGGGCTTCTTGTAAGCTTATGGGCTTTTTGGGCAAAACTGGAATTTCTTCAAAACTTGAAGTCTTCACGTGTCAGACGGGCATGTCGATCGACACACAGGTCCGTGTCAATCGACACAGCCTTGAAACTCGACTCCGACTTGATCACTTCGGCCCCTTCCTTCCTCGATGCTCCCAAAATGCTCCAAAAGCTCCTATAAAGCTCCAATCGTCCAATAACCTGCAAAGACTCAAAACAACTCGAAAAATACCAAAAAGACTCTATGAAAAGGACTTATATCATGGTCGAAAACGGGTAAAAACCATGATATATCAGAGGTTAAGGGGGCTACTGTTGGGGTCGCATTTCACCCGCTCAACGTTGAGGTCCAAAGTTATGCAAGGCGCATCGCATAGACATGGAGTGGCATTAACATATAAGATATTACGCGGTTCTACTAAGTCACTTCCTAACAAGAGAATGAAGCAGCCCTCCTTTCCTGAGTCTTCTCCGCACTGCGAGAATGGAACCTTCCGAGTGCCAGAGAAGACTTACCGCCAGCAATGTCACAATGCCAGCAATGTCTTGGCGCCAGAGTTGTCTCAATGCGAGCAAAGTCACAGCACCAACAACGTCGCGCTGCCAGCGATGTCGTCGTGCTGCCAACGATATCATCGCGCTGCCAGCAATGACATTTCGGCCTGCGAAGACATTGGCTACCACGAAGGCCAGAGGGCTCCCCGCACAAGAAGCCCGGCCCGATAACAAAGTCCTCTTTGCTACGACCGACGTGAAGAAGAGGAGAGTCCGCGAAGACTAGGAAAGGGAAGTTTATCCCTTAGGAAAAAGACTTAGCCGACTTAGGGGATTATATATATCGATGGACAAACCCTTGAAAGGGGTATCTCACGCGTTGCATCGTTGATGTTTCAGGGTGAATCTGGTCGGGTTTTAGGCGGGAGTGTTAAACTTAGTGAGACGGAGTCGCGTGATTCGAGGTCGAATCCGTGTTAGTGGGAAAGAATTGTAACGCCCGTGAACCAAAAAGTGGGTTTTGCTTGGGTGTCGATCGACACAGGGTGTATGTGTCGATCAACACGTGTGTTTTTGGACTTATGAAAAGTCGTGTTCTGGGTGTTGTGCCGATTGACACAAGTGAGGTGCGTCGATCGACACAGGTTAAAATTAAACCGACAAGTTTGGTTTTTAATCGCACAATTTGGCGATCGGTTTTAGGAACCCTGGGGTACGATATATAAAGGGAATCAGTCATGGTTGTGGCCGATTTTGGATCAGAAACAGAGAAATCAGAGAGAAATTGAGAGGATTGAGTGGAAACAGGTTTCAAAGTTGAATTCCTTGTAATCTCAATCCTTAGAACTCATTTGAGTGTGTTTGGGAGGCTGGGAATTGAATCTTTAGCGTGTTCTTCGTGGAGGAAGAGGAGATTTCGAATTCCAGGGAGTGCAGCCTCTGATTTCATCGAGTTTTTCTTGTGTTCTTCGTGTTCTTCCTTATTCAATCCTCTTTTGAGGTGAGTACGTGACTGTAGGTTTATCTGGGTAAAGGGGGCTACTATTGGGGTCGGATTTCACCCGCTCAATGTTGAGGTCCAAAGTTATGCAGGGCGCATCGCGTAGACATGGAGTGGCATTAACATATAAGATATTACGCGGTTCTACTAAGTCACTTCCTAACAAGAGAATGAAGCAGATCTCCTTTCCTGAGTCGTCTCCGCACAGCGAGAAGGGAACCTTACGAGTCATCTCTACACGCAGAAGTGCCAAAGAAGACTTAGCGCCAGCAATGTCACAATGCCAGCAATGTCTTGGCGCCAAAGATGTCTGGATGCCAGCAAAGTCACAGCGCCAGCAACGTCGCGCTGCCAGCGATGTCGTCGTGCTGCCAGCGATGTCGTCGTGCTGTCAGCGATGTTGTCGTGCTGCCAGCAATGTCGTCGTGCTGCCTGCGAAGACATTGGCTACCACGAAGGCCCGATAACGAAGCCCGCTTCGCTACGACCAATGTGAAGAAGAGGAAAGTCCGCGAAGACTAAGGAAAGGGAAGTTTATCCCTTAGGAAAAAGGCTTAGCTGACTTAGGGGATTATATATATCGATGTACAAACCCTCGAAAGGGGTATTCGCAACTTTGTTCACAAAAATCATATACAGCAATAACATACTTCTCTTTGCTCATCGTTTTTGTAGCTTAACCTAGAAATCTCTGCTCCCTCTCGAAACCCTTACAAATCTAATTGTGCTAGTCTTGGCTCCCATAATCTGGCGTCGTCTAAGGGGAACTAGAGAATTTCTCACACGAAAAAGCTACGTCACACACCAGATTTGAGAAGATAAGCGGTGAAGAAGGAAGATCCATCAGTAGCAGCGAGGAGTCCTCGTCTCACAACAACCACCAAGAGAAGGAGAACTCCGTCAAAGCCCCCGCTACCAACGTCGCTGCAAACCCAGGAGACATGACCGAGGTGAAGCAAATGCTGCAAACACTCCTCAAGGAATCCAGTGAGCAGAAGAAGTTCAACGAGGCGACTACAAACGAGCTGAAGCCTCTTTCACGAAGAAACCGCAACAGGCCTGACACCACAAGATTAAGGGGTCACTTCGACCCGTATTGCCTCAGCTTCTC
Organism: Arabis hirsuta; assembly: GCA_964056655.1. Classification (NCBI taxonomy): domain Eukaryota; kingdom Viridiplantae; phylum Streptophyta; class Magnoliopsida; order Brassicales; family Brassicaceae; genus Arabis; species Arabis hirsuta. The sequence continues at coordinate 23,767,173 of OZ053298.1, read as the reverse complement.
GATACCCCGTGCTACTAGAAAGGATCTGGGCGACTTGCCGCAGCCACCGCCACGATGGGAATCTGATCTCTCGAACGCTACGTGGAGATCTCGGACGAGGACCTACCAGCTCCTCGAAGGCGTGCACATACAGATAACACAGCTGGCGGATCACGAGAAACCCGCGCGCCATCGGAGGCCATGCAAGATGCTTCGGGAGACGAAGACTACCTCCGCAAGACCGTAGGGCGCAAAGACGTTTTTGAAGCGTGGAGGTCGCGGAGTTGAAAGCTCAAATGGAGCGGTTTGTCTCCGACTTAAAGACAACCCAATTGCAGATGTATCGCAGTGCGGGGAAGGCTCCTGGAATCGCCTGCGTGCTCGAGAAGGCACGAAACACGCCCTTCGCCCAGCGGATCGCGAGGACTATAATCTCCAATCCCGAAAAAATCAAGCTACCAATCTACGAAGGAACCACATACCCTGCGGACCATCTGATGGAGTTCGAAGTGGCTCTAGGGAGAGCAAACTTCAGAGAAGCCGAAAAAGACATCGGCTACTGCAAGCTGTTTGTGGAAAGCCTCAAAGGGCCTGCTCTCCAATTGTTCTACAAGCTAGAGAAGAACACAGTTCACACCTTTCACCAACTCTCAAAGATGTTTGTGCAACATTACAACATCTTCGCGGAACGAAAGATCTATGACTCGGAGCTGTGGATAAATCGATAAGGCGAGAATGAGAGTCTACGGTCTTTCATGACAAGGTTCAAGAACACACTGTCAAAGGTGGACGGTATCAGAACACGTCCGCACTAAAAGCTTTAAGAGGAGCTGATATATCATGGTTTTTACCCTTTTTTGACCATGATATAAATCTTTTTCATAGAGTCTTTTTGGTGTTTTCCTATTGTTTTAGAGTCGTTGTAAGTCAATGATCGATTGGAGCATAATGAGAGTTTTTGAGAGATTTTGGAGCATTGTAAAAAGAGAATCCAAAGCGATCAACTCGGATTTAACATGTTTTGCCTTGTGTCAATCGACACAATAGACTGTGTCGATCGACACACACATGTCTGACGAGAAGAAGACTGCAGAAAAGTCAGAATTTCGGCACTCGTTGGAGAACATTCAACCAATGGATCAACATGAAAATTTGACACAAGATAGAGAATCGAGTTAGCTTCTGTTACGAAGTTATTTGAGGTTATTCCAACGGTTAGATCAAAAGTTATGCAAGTTTTAATGACGACATGTCAGCCTGCCCTTAACCGACCGGTTCGCTGAAAAAAAAAGGAAATTCCAGTTTTTCCTATTTTGATTTGGTTTTGTCATAGAGATTGAACCAAAAACGTGATTAGACCTATTTATTCTAGTTTTTAGCCATTGTTTAGGGATCATCCAGTTTTTCAATTGAGAGTTGAGAGAGGAGATTTGCAGAGTTTTTAGGAGATTTCAGACTTTCAGAGTTTTCGAAACCCTTTTGTATCTCTAACTCTATCTTTTATGCAATTTATTTCATTCATTATGATTTCATCATCTATCTCTGAGTAGTTTGCTTGTTAGGATTTGGGAAGTTCTAGGGTCTGATGAGAAATTGATAAGATTGAAACCCTGTTAGGATTTATCTTTATGTTCTTCATCTAGATTGATTTAACTCTGATTTTAGGATTGATCAACTGAAATTGAATATCCTAGGTTGCTTTAATAGATGCGAAAGTATTGTTAACAACCGGACATAATCTTAGATGAGCAAAATTATCTATTCGCAAAGAAATTTGGCTTAGTAATTTTGTGAACAATTGAACCTGAATTTAATGCTTGTCATTATTCACTGAGTTTGCAAAGAAATTTGGAAGTTAGGGATTTAGTCATAGATAATCTCTGTAACGAAAGTTTATTGGTTTTACATTCGTGTTTGAGTTCTAGAACTGCACTTAACAAATCCTAACCGTTTTGATCTCTGTGTCGATCGACACGAATCAGTTTCGAATCATTCCTGCGAACAACCCATTGCCTAACTCTTTTGTCCAATTGATTACTTGAAACTTTATCATCTCTTACTTGTTTACTTTCTGTTTTTACTTCATTCATACACTTTTACTTAGCAAAATTTGAATTCATTAGTTGATTGTGTTATTCGATTCTCTGTGGATTCGACCCTTAAGTACTACATCGATCTCTTAATTTGAGAGAGTAGCTCAGGGCAAATTTGAGCATATCAAATTTTGGCGCCGTTGCCGGGGAATCGATATTACCGATCGATTTTTGATACTAGAATTTTGTCTAAGTTCTGACACAGTCAAGCTAATGACTTAAAACAAGCGCTTAGTGGGAGGCAACCCACTGGTAAGTCTACTTATTTTTGTTTGATTTTCTCTTTTGTTTACTAATTTTTAGTTTTGATTTTAAGCATTTCAGATTTCAAAAAAAAAAAAAAAAAAGAGAAGACGAGAAAACCAATGTGTCGATCGACACACCTGCTTGTGTCGATCGACACGAGCTGCAACAGGTAAGTTCTCGTTCTTTTCAATTAGTTTTTTTTTTCTTTTTCTGTTCTTTCACCAACTCTAGGTTTGATAACACTGGGGACAGTGTTGTTTAAGTCTGGGGAAGGAAGTTACTAACTTTGTGGTTGTTTTTGAGAGTCAGTTCAAAATGTTTTATTGAGTCAAAATAGTCAGTTGGAGACAATGATCCTTTTTTTGGTTTAGTGGATCGTCTCTTTCAGTTGTGTGACCATTTTTCCAGAATCGATTTCAGAATCAGACTAATGGGAAATCCTAAGGCTGACCAGTTAACTAGAGACGTCTGTTACTTTCAGCATAATCCGCCCAGGGTTCGAGCTAATTATGCGGCCTCCTTGGTGATTGGTGTTCATAGAGCTTGACTCCTCATTCATACCTGACAAGTGCTATCTCTGTTGAAAATAATGGTACTCCTATCCTTCGATTATAAAAAAAATGTGGTAAAAAAAAAAAGAATGATTTGGGGTGATATGATAGTTCTTGAGTTTAAGATGAGGAAATGAAATTCCAGTGAGTCAGTACTCAAGAGATGATCACCTGGAGCTCAAAAAGCAGCAGTCTGAGTCCCTTAGAACGGATGTAGAGGACGAGCGATCTCACGACCCTGTCTCCTCACAAGGAACAATAGTAGTGAAAGCACTGTTTTTGAGGTTCTGAATCGAATAAGTCTGGGGGAGATAAAGAGTACCAAAGGTTGTATGGTTCACTAGTCATAGTATAGTATGGGAATGAGTCTAGAAGGTTCTTGACATCGAGACCCAGCAATGAGGACTATCGGGTTATGTTGAGAAGTCGTGGATGAATTTGGGAGACTAGGAATGTCTATGGAGAAGTACATGGTGGTCTGGTTTTGAATTGGTTCTGCATTATGTGGCTTACTAGTTGAAGGGGATCGGTCTGGTACTCCAAAGGAAGGTAAGTTTCTGCGTTTACAAATCTCTTTCACATTCTTATTTTATGTTTTGCTTGAGGGCAAGCAAATGCTAAGTCTGGGGGAGTTGATATATCATGGTTTTTACCTTTTTTTTACCATGCTATAAGTCTTTTTCATAGAGTCTTTTTGGTGTTTTCCTATTGTTTTAGAGTCGTTGTAGGTCAATGATCGATTGGAGCATAATGAGAGCTTTTGGGAGATTTTGGAGCATTGTGAAAACAGAATCCAAAGCGATCAACTCGGATTTAACATGTTTTGCCTTGTGTCGATCGACACACACATGTCTGACGAGAAGAAGACTGCAGATAGGTCAGAAGTTAGGCACTCATTGGAGAACTTTCAACCAATGGATCAATCTGAAAATTTGACACAAGATAGAGAATCGAGTTAGCTTCTGTTACGAAGTTATTCCAACGGTTAGATCGAAAGTTATGCAAGTTTTAATGACGACATGTCAGCCTGCCCTTAACCGACCGGTTCGCTGAAAAAAAAAGAAATTCCAGTTTTTCCTATTTTGATTTGGTTTTGTCATAGAGATTGAACCAAAAACGTGATAAGACCTATTTATTCTAGTTTTTAGCCATTGTTTAGGGATCATCCAGTTTTTCAATTGAGAATTGAGAGAGGAGATTTGCAGAGCCTTTAGGAGATTTCAGACTTTCAGAGTTTTCGAAACCCTTTTGTATCTCTAACTCTATCTTTTATGCAATTTATTTCATTCATTATGATTTCATCATCTATGTCTGAGTAGTTTGCTTGTTAGGATTTGGGAAGTTCTTGAGTTTGATGAGAAATTGATAAGATTGAAACCCTGTTAGGATTTATCTTTATGTTCTTCATCTAGATTGATTTAACTCTGATTTTAGGATTGATCAACTGAAATTGGATATCCTAGGTTGCTTTAATAGATGCGAAAGTATTGTTAACAACCTCATATAATCTTAGATGAGCAAAATTATCTATTCGCAAAGACATTTGGCTTAGTAATTTTGTGAACAATTGAACCTGAATTTAATGCTTGTCTTTATTCACTAAGTTTGCAAAGAAATTTGGAATTTAGGGATTTAGTCATAGATAATCTCTGCAACGAAAGTTGATTGGTTTTACATTCGTGTTTGAGCTCTAGAACTGCACTTAACAAATCCTAACCGTTTTGATCTCTGTGTCGATCGACACAGATACCTGTGTCGATGGACACGAATCAGTTTCGAATCATTCCTGCGAACAACCCATTGCCTAACTCTTTTGTCCAATTGATTACTTGAAACTTTATCATCTCTTACTTGTTTACTTTCTGTTTTTACTTCATTCATACACTTTTACTTAGCAAAATTTGAATTCATTAGTTGATTGTGTTATTCGATTCTCTGTAGATTCGACCCTTAAGTACTACATCGATCTCTTAATTTGAGAGAGTAGCTCAGGGCAAATTTGAGCATATCAAATTTTGGCGCCGTTGCCGGGGAATCGATATTACCAATCGATTTTTGATACTAGAATTTTGTCTAAGTTCTGACACAGTCAAGCTAATGACTTAAAACAAGCGCTTAGTGGGAGGCAACCCACTGGTAAGTCTACTTATTTTTGTTTGATTTTCTCTTTTGTTTACTAATTTTTAGTTTTGATTTTAAGTATTTCAGATTTCAAAAAAAAAAAAAAAAGAGAGAGAAGACGAGAAAACCAATGTGTCGATCGACACACCTGCTTGTGTCGATCGACACGAGCTGCAACATGTAAGTTCTCGTTCTTTTCAATTAGTTTTTCTTTTTCTTTTTCTGTTCTTTCACCAACTCTAGGTTTGATAACACTGGGGACAGTGTTGTTTAAGTCTGGGGAAGGTAGTTACTAACTTTGTGGTTGTTTTTGAGAGTCAGTTCAAAACGTTTTATTGAGTCAAAATAGTCAGTTGGAGACAATGATCCTTCTTTTGGTTTAGTGGATCGTCTCTTTCAGTTGTGTGACCATTTTTCCAGAATCGATTTCAGAATCAGACTAATGGGAAATCCTAAGGCTGACCAGTTAACTAGAGACGTCTATTACTTTCAGCATAATCCGCCCAGGGTTCGAGCTAATTATGCGGCCTCCTTGGTGATTGGTGTTCATAGAGCTTGACTCCTCATTCATACCTGACAAGTGCTATCTCTGTTGAAAATAATGGTACTCCTCTCCTTCGATTATAAAAAAAATGTGGTAAAAAAAAAAAGAATGATTTGGGGTGATATGATAGTTCTTGAGTATAAGATGAGGAAATGAAATTCCAGTGAGTCAGTACTCAAGAGATGATCACCTGGAGCTCAAAAAGCAGCAGTCTGAGTCCCTTAGAACGGATGTAGAGGACGAGCGATCTCACGACCCTGTCTCCTCACAAGGAACAATAGTAGTGAAAGCACTGTTTTTGAGGTTCTGAATCGAATAAGTCTGGGGGAGATAAAGAGTACCAAAGGTTGTATGGTTCACTAGTCATAGTATAGTATGGGAATGAGTCTAGAAGGTTCTTGACATCGAGACCCAGCAATGAGGACTATCGGGTTATGTTGAGAAGTCGTGGATGAATTTGGGAGACTAGGAATGTCTATGGAGAAGTACATGGTGGTCTGGTTTTGAATTGGTTCTGCATTATGTGGCTTACTAGTTGAAAGGGATCGGTCTGGTACTCCAAAGGAAGGTAAGTTTCTGCGTTTACAAACCTCTTTCACATTCTTATTTTATGTTTTGCTTGAGGGCAAGCAAATGCTAAGTCTGGGGGAGTTGATATATCATGGTTTTTACCTTTTTTTTACCATGATATAAGTCTTTTTCATAGAGTCTTTTGGTGTTTTCCTATTGTTTTAGAGTCGTTGTAGGTCAATGATCGATTGGAGCATAATGAGAGCTTTTGGGAGATTTTGGAGCATTGTGAAAACAGAATCCAAAGCGATCAACTCGGATTTAACATGTTTTGCCTTGTGTCGATCGACACAATAGACTGTGTCGATCGACACACACATGTCTGACGAGAAGAAGACTGCAGATAGGTCAGAAGTTAGGCACTCGTTGGAGAACTTTCAACCAATGGATCAATCTGAAAATTTGACACAAGATAGAGAATCGAGTTAGCTTCTGTTACGAAGTTATTCCAACGGTTAGATCGAAAGTTATGCAAGTTTTAATGACGACATGTCAGCCTGCCCTTAACCGACCGGTTCGCTGAAAAAAAAAAGAAATTCCAGTTTTTCCTATTTTGATTTGGTTTTGTCATAGAGATTGAACCAAAAACGTGATAAGACCTATTTATTCTAGTTTTTAGCCATTGTTTAGGGATCATCCAGTTTTTCAATTGAGAATTGAGAGAGGAGATTTGCAGAGCCTTTAGGAGATTTCAGACTTTCAGAGTTTTCGAAACCCTTTTGTATCTCTAACTCTATCTTTTATGCAATTTATTTCATTCATTATGATTTCATCATCTATGTCTGAGTAGTTTGCTTGTTAGGATTTGGGAAGTTCTAGAGTTTGATGAGAAATTGATAAGATTGAAACCCTGTTAGGATTTATCTTTATGTTCTTCATCTAGATTGATTTAACTCTGATTTTAGGATTGATCAACTGAAATTGGATATCCTAGGTTGCTTTAATAGATGCGAAAGTATTGTTAACAACCTCATATAATCTTAGATGAGCAAAATTATCTATTCGCAAAGACATTTGGCTTAGTAATTTTGTGAACAATTGAACCTGAATTTAATGCTTGTCTTTATTCACTAAGTTTGCAAAGAAATTTGGAATTTAGGGATTTAGTCATAGATAATCTCTGCAACGAAAGTTGATTGGTTTTACATTCGTGTTTGAGCTCTAGAACTGCACTTAACAAATCCTAACCGTTTTGATCTCTGTGTCGATCGACACAGATACCTGTGTCGATGGACACGAATCAGTTTCGAATCATTCCTGCGAACAACCCATTGCCTAACTCTTTTGTCCAATTGATTACTTGAAACTTTATCATCTCTTACTTGTTTACTTTCTGTTTTTACTTCATTCATACACTTTTACTTAGCAAAATTTAAATTCATTAGTTGATTGTGTTATTCGATTCTCTGTAGATTCGACCCTTAAGTACTACATCGATCTCTTAATTTGAGAGAGTAGCTCAGGGCAAATTTGAGCATATCAAATTTTGGCGCCGTTGCCGGGGAATCGATATTACCAATCGATTTTTGATACTAGAATTTTGTCTAAGTTCTGACACAGTCAAGCTAATGACTTAAAACAAGCGCTTAGTGGGAGGCAACCCACTGGTAAGTCTACTTATTTTTGTTTGATTTTCTCTTTTGTTTACTAATTTTTAGTTTTGATTTTAAGTATTTCAGATTTCAAAAAAAAAAAAAAAGAGAGAGAAGACGAGAAAACCAATGTGTCGATCGACACACCTGCTTGTGTCGATCGACACGAGCTGCAACATGTAAGTTCTCGTTCTTTTCAATTAGTTTTTCTTTTTCTTTTTCTGTTCTTTCACCAACTCTAGGTTTGATAACACTGGGGACAGTGTTGTTTAAGTCTGGGGAAGGTAGTTACTAACTTTGTGGTTGTTTTTGAGAGTCAGTTCAAAACGTTTTATTGAGTCAAAATAGTCAGTTGGAGACAATGATCCTTCTTTTGGTTTAGTGGATCGTCTCTTTCAGTTGTGTGACCATTTTTCCAGAATCGATTTCAGAATCAGACTAATGGGAAATCCTAAGGCTGACCAGTTAACTAGAGACGTCTATTACTTTCAGCATAATCCGCCCAGGGTTCGAGCTAATTATGCGGCCTCCTTGGTGATTGGTGTTCATAGAGCTTGACTCCTCATTCATACCTGACAAGTGCTATCTCTGTTGAAAATAATGGTACTCCTCTCCTTCGATTATAAAAAAAATGTGGTAAAAAAAAAAAGAATGATTTGGGGTGATATGATAGTTCTTGAGTATAAGATGAGGAAATGAAATTCCAGTGAGTCAGTACTCAAGAGATGATCACCTGGAGCTCAAAAAGCAGCAGTCTGAGTCCCTTAGAACGGATGTAGAGGACGAGCGATCTCACGACCCTGTCTCCTCACAAGGAACAATAGTAGTGAAAGCACTGTTTTTGAGGTTCTGAATCGAATAAGTCTGGGGGAGATAAAGAGTACCAAAGGTTGTATGGTTCACTAGTCATAGTATAGTATGGGAATGAGTCTAGAAGGTTCTTGACATCGAGACCCAGCAATGAGGACTATCGGGTTATGTTGAGAAGTCGTGGATGAATTTGGGAGACTAGGAATGTCTATGGAGAAGTACATGGTGGTCTGGTTTTGAATTGGTTCTGCATTATGTGGCTTACTAGTTGAAAGGGATCGGTCTGGTACTCCAAAGGAAGGTAAGTTTCTGCGTTTACAAACCTCTTTCACATTCTTATTTTATGTTTTGCTTGAGGGCAAGCAAATGCTAAGTCTGGGGGAGTTGATATATCATGGTTTTTACCTTTTTTTTACCATGATATAAGTCTTTTTCATAGAGTCTTTTGGTGTTTTCCTATTGTTTTAGAGTCGTTGTAGGTCAATGATCGATTGGAGCATAATGAGAGCTTTTGGGAGATTTTGGAGCATTGTGAAAACAGAATCCAAAGCGATCAACTCGGATTTAACATGTTTTGCCTTGTGTCGATCGACACAATAGACTGTGTCGATCGACACACACATGTCTGACGAGAAGAAGACTGCAGATAGGTCAGAAGTTAGGCACTCGTTGGAGAACTTTCAACCAATGGATCAATCTGAAAATTTGACACAAGATAGAGAATCGAGTTAGCTTCTGTTACGAAGTTATTCCAACGGTTAGATCGAAAGTTATGCAAGTTTTAATGACGACATGTCAGCCTGCCCTTAACCGACCGGTTCGCTGAAAAAAAAAAGAAATTCCAGTTTTTCCTATTTTGATTTGGTTTTGTCATAGAGATTGAACCAAAAACGTGATAAGACCTATTTATTCTAGTTTTTAGCCATTGTTTAGGGATCATCCAGTTTTTCAATTGAGAATTGAGAGAGGAGATTTGCAGAGCCTTTAGGAGATTTCAGACTTTCAGAGTTTTCGAAACCCTTTTGTATCTCTAACTCTATCTTTTATGCAATTTATTTCATTCATTATGATTTCATCATCTATGTCTGAGTAGTTTGCTTGTTAGGATTTGGGAAGTTCTAGAGTTTGATGAGAAATTGATAAGATTGAAACCCTGTTAGGATTTATCTTTATGTTCTTCATCTAGATTGATTTAACTCTGATTTTAGGATTGATCAACTGAAATTGGATATCCTAGGTTGCTTTAATAGATGCGAAAGTATTGTTAACAACCTCATATAATCTTAGATGAGCAAAATTATCTATTCGCAAAGACATTTGGCTTAGTAATTTTGTGAACAATTGAACCTGAATTTAATGCTTGTCTTTATTCACTAAGTTTGCAAAGAAATTTGGAATTTAGGGATTTAGTCATAGATAATCTCTGCAACGAAAGTTGATTGGTTTTACATTCGTGTTTGAGCTCTAGAACTGCACTTAACAAATCCTAACCGTTTTGATCTCTGTGTCGATCGACACAGATACCTGTGTCGATGGACACGAATCAGTTTCGAATCATTCCTGCGAACAACCCATTGCCTAACTCTTTTGTCCAATTGATTACTTGAAACTTTATCATCTCTTACTTGTTTACTTTCTGTTTTTACTTCATTCATACACTTTTACTTAGCAAAATTTAAATTCATTAGTTGATTGTGTTATTCGATTCTCTGTAGATTCGACCCTTAAGTACTACATCGATCTCTTAATTTGAGAGAGTAGCTCAGGGCAAATTTGAGCATATCAAATTTTGGCGCCGTTGCCGGGGAATCGATATTACCAATCGATTTTTGATACTAGAATTTTGTCTAAGTTCTGACACAGTCAAGCTAATGACTTAAAACAAGCGCTTAGTGGGAGGCAACCCACTGGTAAGTCTACTTATTTTTGTTTGATTTTCTCTTTTGTTTACTAATTTTTAGTTTTGATTTTAAGTATTTCAGATTTCAAAAAAAAAAAAAAAGAGAGAGAAGACGAGAAAACCAATGTGTCGATCGACACACCTGCTTGTGTCGATCGACACGAGCTGCAACATGTAAGTTCTCGTTCTTTTCAATTAGTTTTTCTTTTTCTTTTTCTGTTCTTTCACCAACTCTAGGTTTGATAACACTGGGGACAGTGTTGTTTAAGTCTGGGGAAGGTAGTTACTAACTTTGTGGTTGTTTTTGAGAGTCAGTTCAAAACGTTTTATTGAGTCAAAATAGTCAGTTGGAGACAATGATCCTTCTTTTGGTTTACTGGATCGTCTCTTTCAGTTGTGTGACCATTTTTCCAGAATCGATTTCAGAATCAGACTAATGGGAAATCCTAAGGCTGACCAGTTAACTAGAGACGTCTATTACTTTCAGCATAATCCGCCCAGGGTTCGAGCTAATTATGCGGCCTCCTTGGTGATTGGTGTTCATAGAGCTTGACTCCTCATTCATACCTGACAAGTGCTATCTCTGTTGAAAATAATGGTACTCCTCTCCTTCGATTATAAAAAAAATGTGGTAAAAAAAAAAAGAATGATTTGGGGTGATATGATAGTTCTTGAGTATAAGATGAGGAAATGAAATTCCAGTGAGTCAGTACTCAAGAGATGATCACCTGGAGCTCAAAAAGCAGCAGTCTGAGTCCCTTAGAACGGATGTAGAGGACGAGCGATCTCACGACCCTGTCTCCTCACAAGGAACAATAGTAGTGAAAGCACTGTTTTTGAGGTTCTGAATCGAATAAGTCTGGGGGAGATAAAGAGTACCAAAGGTTGTATGGTTCACTAGTCATAGTATAGTATGGGAATGAGTCTAGAAGGTTCTTGACATCGAGACCCAGCAATGAGGACTATCGGGTTATGTTGAGAAGTCGTGGATGAATTTGGGAGACTAGGAATGTCTATGGAGAAGTACATGGTGGTCTGGTTTTGAATTGGTTCTGCATTATGTGGCTTACTAGTTGAAAGGGATCGGTCTGGTACTCCAAAGGAAGGTAAGTTTCTGCGTTTACAAACCTCTTTCACATTCTTATTTTATGTTTTGCTTGAGGGCAAGCAAATGCTAAGTCTGGGGGAGTTGATATATCATGGTTTTTACCTTTTTTTTACCATGATATAAGTCTTTTTCATAGAGTCTTTTGGTGTTTTCCTATTGTTTTAGAGTCGTTGTAGGTCAATGATCGATTGGAGCATAATGAGAGCTTTTGGGAGATTTTGGAGCATTGTGAAAACAGAATCCAAAGCGATCAACTCGGATTTAACATGTTTTGCCTTGTGTCGATCGACACAATAGACTGTGTCGATCGACACACACATGTCTGACGAGAAGAAGACTGCAGATAGGTCAGAAGTTAGGCACTCGTTGGAGAACTTTCAACCAATGGATCAATCTGAAAATTTGACACAAGATAGAGAATCGAGTTAGCTTCTGTTACGAAGTTATTCCAACGGTTAGATCGAAAGTTATGCAAGTTTTAATGACGACATGTCAGCCTGCCCTTAACCGACCGGTTCGCTGAAAAAAAAAAGAAATTCCAGTTTTTCCTATTTTGATTTGGTTTTGTCATAGAGATTGAACCAAAAACGTGATAAGACCTATTTATTCTAGTTTTTAGCCATTGTTTAGGGATCATCCAGTTTTTCAATTGAGAATTGAGAGAGGAGATTTGCAGAGCCTTTAGGAGATTTCAGACTTTCAGAGTTTTCGAAACCCTTTTGTATCTCTAACTCTATCTTTTATGCAATTTATTTCATTCATTATGATTTCATCATCTATGTCTGAGTAGTTTGCTTGTTAGGATTTGGGAAGTTCTAGAGTTTGATGAGAAATTGATAAGATTGAAACCCTGTTAGGATTTATCTTTATGTTCTTCATCTAGATTGATTTAACTCTGATTTTAGGATTGATCAACTGAAATTGGATATCCTAGGTTGCTTTAATAGATGCGAAAGTATTGTTAACAACCTCATATAATCTTAGATGAGCAAAATTATCTATTCGCAAAGACATTTGGCTTAGTAATTTTGTGAACAATTGAACCTGAATTTAATGCTTGTCTTTATTCACTAAGTTTGCAAAGAAATTTGGAATTTAGGGATTTAGTCATAGATAATCTCTGCAACGAAAGTTGATTGGTTTTACATTCGTGTTTGAGCTCTAGAACTGCACTTAACAAATCCTAACCGTTTTGATCTCTGTGTCGATCGACACAGATACCTGTGTCGATGGACACGAATCAGTTTCGAATCATTCCTGCGAACAACCCATTGCCTAACTCTTTTGTCCAATTGATTACTTGAAACTTTATCATCTCTTACTTGTTTACTTTCTGTTTTTACTTCATTCATACACTTTTACTTAGCAAAATTTGAATTCATTAGTTGATTGTGTTATTCGATTCTCTGTAGATTCGACCCTTAAGTACTACATCTTACATCGATCTCTTAATTTGAGAGAGTAGCTCAGGGCAAATTTGAGCATATCAAGAGCACTCCGATGCCAGTCTCCATTCTGGCATGAACTGACTATCAACCCGCCGACGACTATTTAGGATACTGTTTACCGCACTACATACTTCGCACGAAGTGAAGAGGAAGTCCGCGCCAAAAGAGGCAGAAAGACTAAACAAGCGAGCGAACCCGCTAAGGCTGCAAACCCTGCTACGCCGAAGAAGGGCAATCGAGACTTCATCCAGTATGAAAGGGGAGTTGCAGGAGCTCATAATTTCCAAGTAGAATCATCAGGTTACGGCCGAGGTCGAGGTCGCGGGCGAGGCCGCGGCAGAGGAAGCTACACCTGGACTAGGGACCAGAAGGAGTATGAGCAAAAGCTGTATTGCGAGTTCCACAAGACAAGCGGACACTCAACTGCAAAGTGCCGCGAACTGTGACGGCAGCTGATAGCAAAGCTGACTGGTGGCATTCTAAAGGGCGACGTCAGCCTGTCTAATTTTAGGCCAGAGGAAGTGAAAGCCCTCGCTAACACCGAACCAGAAGCGGGGAACCCCAGACGCCAACGCCACGACGATAATCCTGAAAACGGGGACCCGCATGACACTATCTACGTGATAATGGGGGGATCACAATACTGTGCTAACAACATCCCTGCAATCGAAGCGTACCAGCGACGCGCCGAGGTATGTGCTAACATATCCACGCCCGCAAAGTCTAAACTTCCCAGCGACCCTATTACCCTCGACGAACAAGAGGCTAAGGGTCTCGACCATCCACACAACGACCCTTTGGTAATCAACCTGACTTTCCACGATTTTAATGTTGCTCACGTTCTCATTGATACAGGAAGCTCGGTGGATGTCATCTTCAAGGACACGCTGGAGCGAATGAAGATTGACCTGTTAACAATCAGAAGACAACCCAAGCCCGTAACAAGCTTCTCTGGAGAAACGACCATGGTGTTGGGAACAATTCGCCTACCCGTCCAAGCTGGCAACGTCAAGAAGATGGTTGACTTCACAATGTCTGACCATCCTGCAATCTACAATATGATCATGGGAACTCCCTGGCTCAATCAGATGCGAGCTGTGCCTTCAACATATCACTTGTGCCTTAAGTTTCCGATGAGTCTCGGTGTAAAAACAATTTGGGAAAACCAGAAGGATTCTCACATGTGCTTCATGGCCAAGCATAAGCTGAGCAATATCGAAGACACGTAGGGCGACATCGCACCTCAAGGGTCAGAGAAGAGAGCAAGAACCAGCCCTGCGCAGATCAAAGACCTGACCAACCTTTTATAGCTGATACAGCTCCCAGATGGTCGCATGGACGAAGAGCGACCTACATGCGAGCATGTGGTCTCTGTGTGTATCGACGAGCAGCATCCAAAGAGATGTGTCGAAATCAGAGCAACACTTGATGAAGAGCTCAAGAAGGACATGCCTGGGATTGATATCAACATCACCAGCCATGAACTCAACATTGATTCAACATTCAAACCCGTGAAGCAGAAGAGGAGGAAGCTAGGTCCTGAGCGAGCAAAGGCTGTGAACGACGACGTCGAGAGACTTCTACGAGTTGGATCGATCGTTGAAGTCAAATAAACCGACTCGCTCGTCAACCCAGTCATGGTAAAGAAGAAAAATGAAAAGTCGTGCGTTTACGTGGACTTCACAGATCTGAACAAAGCCTGCCTAAAAGACAGCTTCCCTCTACCACTCATCGACCGCTTGGTAGAAGCAATAGCAGAGAACAAGCTGTTGACCTTCATGGATGCAATCTCCGGTTATAACCAAATTTTGATGCATCCTGACGATCGCGAGAAGACATCATTTATTACAGACCGCGGAATCTACTGCTACAAGGTGATGCCCTTCGGCCTGAAGAACGCTGGTGCAACATATCAACGACTCGTGAACAAGATGTTCCAAGGCCAACTGGGGAAGACCATGGAGGTCTATATCGATGATATGTTAGTGAAGTCCCTGGAGGAGAAGGACCACATCTCTCACCTTAAAGAATGCTTTAGCCAGCTCAATCTCCACAACATGAAGCTGAATCCAACGAAGTGTAGGTTCGCGATAACTTCAGCAGAATTCCTTGGGTATCTAGTTACCCATCTATGAATTGAAGCTAATCCTAAACAAATCAACGCGCTCATTCAGATGGCGTCACCAAGGAATAAGCGCGAAGTACAAAGGCTGACTGGGAGAGTGGCTGCGATCAATCGATTTTTCTCACGTTCCACTGACAAGTGCCTCCATTTCTATAACATGTTGTGGGGGGAAGAAACAGCTCGAGTGGACGGAGAAGTGTGATGACGCTTTCCAGCAGCTCAAGGAGTATCTCGCGACACCACCCATCCTCGCTTAGCCAGTGACTCGGGAACCTCTTTTCCTCTACATCGCCATTTCTGAAATGGCTGTCAGCGCCGTCCTTGTCCGCGAAGAACGAGGCAAACAGAAGCCTATCTTTTACGTCAGCAAGACTCTTACTGATGTTGAAACAAGATAGCCCCACCTGGAGAAGCTAGCACTATCCGTTCTCGTGGCATCACGAAAGCTAAGGCCTTACTTCCAATCTCACTCTATTGTTATCCTTAGCACTTTTTCGCTGCGTTCAGTTTTACACAACCAAAGTCAATCTGGCAGGTTGGCTAAGTGGGCCGTAGAGCTCAGCGAGTATGAGATCGAGTATAGAGGGCGAACATGCAACAAATCACAAGTGCTGGCAGACTTTTTCATCGAACTCTAAGAGGAAAGAGACCTGAAGGACGTACAGCCCGGGATTTGGGAGTTATACGTGGATGGTTGGTCTTCCAAAAACGGGTCTGGAGTAGGCATACGCTTAGCCTCACCAACATGCGAGATCCTTGAACAGTCCTTTTGTCTGGGCTTCAAGGCTTCCAACAACAAAGGGGATTATGAGGCAGTCATCGCTAGTATGCGACTTGCTCGAGGGCTTCGCATCGAGCACATCCGCGCATTTTGCAATTCACAGCTGGTGACTAGCCAGTTCAGCGGCGAGTATGCGACGAAAGACGAGCGTATGGAAGCTTATTTGAAGATAGTGAAGGATCTTGCTACAACATTCAAGGAGTTCACGCTTACACGAATTCCCCGAGGTGAAAATATCGACGCCGATGCATTGGCCAACCTTGCCTCCGCATTGACTCCCCCAGGAGATCCAGCCTTGCGGCGGGTTATTCCCGTCGAGTTCATCGAGTTCCCTAGCATTCAACAAGATGCAACACTCGCTATCTCTACATGACCTCAAGTCGCTAAATGGACACGCGCCATCGCGAAATCACCTGCAACAAGCAATGAAGACGTCGATTTGGCAGACGCTACTGACAACGCAGAACATGAGCACTCGTCAGCTCCAGCGGAACTCGAAGTCTCCGTCATCGAAGTCTCCATCGCCAAAATCTCTGCCACCAACGTCTCCGCTGCCGATCTCTCCACCGTCGGCGGCTCCAGTCAGCGCGAAGCAGTTTTGCTAGGAAGCCTCCCAGTTGATCCCGGGATCCCGACTGTTCCTATCCCAATTGATGAAGATGTTGGAGAACCCGAGTATGGTTGCAACAGGAAGTAGATGGACCAGATTCGTGAATACATTGCCGATGGGAAATTGCCAAGTAACAAATGGGCAGCTCGCAAGGTGCAGAAGCAAGCTGCTAGGTACGTCCTACAGGACGGCAATATCCTTAGACGGGGATTCTCTGTCCCTCTGCTCACATGTGTGGAGGGAAAGAAAGCCAGACAAGTTATGGAAGAAGTCCACAGCGGGTCTTGCGGCAATCATTCAGGTGGCAAAGCATTGGCAATTAAGATCAAGTGACATGGTCACTTCTAGCCTACGATAGTGGCCGATTGCGTTAAGTTTTCAGCCAAGTGCGAGAAATATCAGCGACATGCTCCAAAGATTCATCAGCCAACCGAGATGCTCTCTTCTGTCACTTCCCCCTATCCGTTCATGAGATGGGCCATGGATATCGTCGGACCATTGCATCCCTCCAAAAAGAAGCACTTCTTACTTGTTCTAACGACTACTTTTCTAAATGGGTGGAAGCTGAAGCTTATGCTAGTATCAAGGACGCCCAAGTTGAGAGTTTTGTCTGGAGAAATATCATATATTGTCATGGGGTACCTTACAAAATCGTTATTGACAACGACACCTAATTCATCCCCAACCGGTTCGAGACCTTTTATGCGAAGTGGGAAATTTGACTAAGCTAGTCTACGCCCCGCTACCCTCAAGGCAATAGGCAGGCAGAAACGATCAAGCGCTTGGATGAAAAGAAAGGTCGTTGGGCCGATAAGCTAGAAGGTGTATTATGGTCCCACCACACCACTCCACGCCGAGCAACGGGCAAGACTCTATTCGCCCTTGTCTACGGCACCGAATGTGTCATCACTTCGGAGATCTGTTCTCCCGGAGTACGACATCATCTCCTACCAGGAAATGAGGAGCTCAATCACTCAGTGCTCCTAGACGAATTGGATTCATTAACGAAAGGCATGATCAAGCACTCATCCGGATAACCAACTATCAAAATGCGGCCTCAAGATACTACAACTCCAAGGTCCGAGAAAGATGGTTCAGCGAGGGTGACTTAGTCTTGCGCGAAGTCTTCCAGAACACAGCGGAGCGCAACGCTGGCAAGCTCGGAGCTAACTGGGAATGGTTTTACAAAATCACCGCCATTGTCCGGCCAGGCGTCTACGAACTCACCACCATGACGAGCACACCAATCTTCTATTCCTGGAACGCGAAGCACTTGAAGCAGTACTATCACTTGTCTTCTTTACAGGCTTTCGCAACAAACTACGGGGCGACTTGATCCCTGCAAAGGCTACGTAGGCAGCTTGTCTCCGGACGAGTTCAGTTGCCCTCCTCCAAACAAAAGGGAGGGAGTGGGGTACATATACTCCCATCATTGAAAACTTCTTTGCTGGAACCGTCAGGCACTTGACACAAGTCTCACTGACCTCGCCAGCTACATCCCCTACGGGCTGTTCAAAGCTGACGCCAGTAAGTTTATTTTGCAACCCTTGCTGCTGGCCACAGCGATGATGTAAAAAATCGAACACAAGAACATCCATAATCGGATCCATAGCGCGCTATATAAGTACTAATGTTCAGCATTGGGGCAGACGAACCCAACTGATCATTCAGAAACCCAACAACATCGCTGGTACAAAGCAGCTGCCAATGGTTAATCGGTTTGTCGACCGAATGATCATTCTGAAAACCTGACAACATGTTGGTAAAAGCCAAAGGTGTGTTCGCTCTCGGATAGACGTGCTCAGAGGGCAGCACCACTCCAAAAACCCAACAACAATGTTGGTAGGAGCAAAGCGTAAGCGCATCAGCGACTTCGCTATGTTGCAATCACGAAATAGATCATTCCAAAAACATCTTGAGTGTAAACAACCACCAACTTACGGATGCATCTAAAGACTTAGTCAACAAAGCGAGTATCATTGCTCTCGAAAATTCCCATGACTTATCAAGGAGCAGAACGAGGTTAGCTCATGAGAAAGCAAGAAACAAAAACTGCATGTATTATAATCCTGCACTCGCTACAGTGCAAGGTAAACAAAATGATAGCGTGGATACAAACCATCCAATGTCATTACCGAAAGTTATGGTTAACAACAACCAAAAATCCAACGAAAAGTTATAAGCAAAAAATGAAAAATAAGCTAAGTCTGAAACAAGTCAAGTCTGAAATAGGAGGATCACTCGTCAATCACATCGGCATCCTCCTTCTCGTCGTCTTCATCGTCGACCTCCACGTCTCCGTCATCAGCGTCGCCTGCCCCGATGTCATCGACATTGCCTGCCTCGGTATCGCCCGACTCGGCATCGTCTGCGGTAGAAGTAGAAGCATCAGGAGTCTCTAGTACTCTCTTCACTTTGGCAACAAGATCCGCAAACATATTACGGGCATCGTAGATAGAGGTCTGCCGCTGTCACAGCTCCTCGATCTCGTCTTTTAGAGCTGGTGCCCTAGGTTGCTAAAGAAGCTTAATAAGTTCCAGATTCGCGTTGATCTCGGCGAGGTCCAACATGTCGTCCTTGACTCATCTCTCTCGTTGCCATCGGACCCGCGAGGAGGGGTGTTCGCGACCTCGGCATCGCGAGCTGGGTTCACCGCGTCTTCGTCTCCTTCGTTGAAGGACTCGCGAGGATTGGTCTTCGCAACCTCAACATCGCGAGCTGGGGTCACCACGTCTTCGTCTCTGTCATTGACATCGAACCCGTGAGGATTGTTCTTCGTGACCTCGGTGTCACGAGAAGGGTTCCTCGTAACCTCAGGAATTTCAGCATCGCGACCACCGACAATGGATTGATCTCTTATATCCACCAAATCGATCTACACATATCAAAATTAAAGATCAAAGGTCAAGGATTTACAATAGTTGACCAAAACGAAGTCTTATTCATCATCTTGTTTATCCTCAATGTAACAAAAACACAAAGGGAATTCTAGGAATCAACACTTCGGTAAATCTACTCCATCAACAATCAAAGCTTGATTCCCCTTAACAATCAACGTCATCTACTTCTTACCTAACTCACAAAACTTGTTCTTCATAAAAAAAAAATCAAGATCTTCAAGTTTGGGGTTCAAAAGCTATTGGAATCTAG
The DNA here is from genome assembly GCA_964056655.1 of Arabis hirsuta. NCBI lineage: Eukaryota > Viridiplantae > Streptophyta > Magnoliopsida > Brassicales > Brassicaceae > Arabis > Arabis hirsuta. Next base: position 23,747,545 of record OZ053298.1, on the reverse strand, counting down.
AGGAGACAACAAGCGAAACGCACCCACAAACAAAGGGTGAAGGACAGCGGCGAGGTCTCTTCGCGGCGACGGCGGCGTATTCGGGGTGAGCGAACGGCGGCAGAAGAAAAGGGCAGAAGAAAAGAGCAGAAGAAAAGAAGAAAAAATAAAATAAAATAAACAAAAATAAAATAAAATAAAATAAAATAATAAAATTTTCATCTGCGAGTCCGGGATCCCTCAACAACAATATAACTCCCAGAAATCATTTTCCCCGTTGCCTAAGGCGTCGTTGACAACTATGATCGAAACACATTGAATCTTGAAATCTCCACACACTAACGGCCCGAGCCAACAGCATCACGCTAACAGTAACATCATAACTTTGAACGACAACGTCGGCATTCAATAGCCTTAAACTCGATCCTATTATCACTAACATTATCGAGCTGGGGGCCTAATTGTTGGGGTTGAATTTCACCCGCTCAACATTGAGGTCTAAAGTTGTGCAAGGCGCATTGCATAGACATGGAGTGGCATTAACATATAAGATATTGTGCGGTTCTACTAAGTCACTTCCTAACAAGAGAATGAAGCAGCCCTCCTTTCTTAAGTCTTCTCCGCGCTGCGAAAAGGGAACCCTCTGAGTCATCTCTACACGCACCAGTGCCAGAGAAAACTTAGCGCCATCAATGTCACAATGCCAGCAAAGTCTTGGCGCCAGAGATGTCTCAATGCCAGTGAAGTCACAGCGCTAGCAACATCGCGCTGCCAGCAATGTCGTCGTGCTGCCAGTAATGTCGTCGTGCTGCCAGCAATGTCGTCGCGCTGCCGGCAATGACGTCGCTGCCCGTGAAGACATTGGCTACCACGAAGGCCAGAGGGCTCCCCGCACAAAAAGCCCGGCCCGATAACAAAGCCCGGCCCGATAATGAAGCCCACTTTGTTACGACCGACATGAAGAAAAAGAGAGTCTGCGAAGACTTAGGAAAGGAAGTTTATCCCTTAGGAAAAAGGCTTAGCCGACTTACGGGATTATATATATCGATGTACAAACCCTCGACAGGGGTATTTGCAACTTTGTTCACAAAAATCATACACAGCAATAACACACTTCTCTTTGCTCATCGTTTTCGTAGCTTAACATAAAAATTTCTGCTCCCTCTCGAAACCCTTACAAATCTAATTGTGCTAGTCTTGGTTCCCAGAACTACGATCGTGCTGAAGTCTTTGACGAACCGCGTGTAGAATTTGGCCAGGCCGTGAAAACTTCAGACATGATCAATGGTTGTGGGTGTGGGCCAGTCTTAAATGGCCGTGATCTTCTCCTCATCCACTTTTAGGCCCTGTGTGAACTAACAACAAAACCTAAAAAGACCAACTGATCAGTGCAGAAGATACACTTCTTGAGGTTAGCATATAAATGCTCTGACCGTAAGGTTTCTAACACCCTCTCAAGATGTGTCAAGTGTTCTTCCAAGTTAGTTCTGTAAACTAAGATGTCATCGAAGTAAACAACAACAAACTTATAGATGTATGCCCTTAGCACGTGGTTCATGAGCCGCATGAAGGTGCTCGACGCGTTGGTGAGGCCGAATGGCATGAATAGCCACTCGTAGAGACCACGCTTGGTCTTGAAGGCGGTCTTCCACTCGTCACCTTCCTTCATCCTCACTTGGTGGTAGCCACTCTTCAAATCAAGCTTTGAGAAGATGGTGGCACCACTGAGCTCGTCTAACATGTTGTCCATGCGGTATGGGATACCAGTACTTGATGGTTATGTTATTGATGGCTCGACAGTCTACGCACATCCTCCACGAGCCGTCCTTCTTGGGCACTAAGAGGACTGGGACTGCACAAGGGCTGAGGATTTCTCAAATGTAGCTTTACTTCATCAGCTCCTGGACTTGTCTCTCAAACTCCTTGGCCTATTCTGGGTTGACGCGATACGCTGGCTAGTTCGGTAAGGGGGCTCCGGGGACCAGATCGATCTGGTGTTTGATGCCTCGGGTTGGGGGCAGGCCAGCTGGTATCTCCTCGAGGAAGATATCTTTGAAGCGGTCTAGCAGCTGGCTGACTCCTTCCGGGAAGCTGGTCTCGTCGGGTCCTGTAAAATAACCTTCCTTAAAGACCATTAGTAGCACCTGCGTTTGTGCACTCAAAGACTTAAGGACTTGACCAAGGGAATTGTAATGGTTGGCTTTACTTAGCTTATTGGCTTTGGCTCCTTTGTCCATGGCAGTTAGAGTTCATGGACCTCAGACGGTGTGAGCGGAGCAAGGTTGTATCTTTTGCTATTGTGCACGAAGCTGTAGAGGTTGGTATGACCGTTGTGGAGTGTTTCCTTGTCAACTGGCTTGCATTGGGGAAACGTCACACAGGACTTCATCCGTATACTTGCCTATGCTTAACGGCACTAGGACTTGTTCCCCGATCTTCAACTCTACTTTGTCGTCTAGCCATCTTAGTCGGTATAGCCGCAGGTTCTTGGTTGTTTCGAGGCCTAACCTGTCAACCAAGTACTTGCTAGCAACATCAGTACACAAACCACAGTCAATTATTAAGCTACTACCTTTGATTGAACAGTGCATCGCGTATGGAAAATGTTCTCCCGTTGTATGGTCTCGGGTTCGAATAGTGCGCTAAGGGTCCTTCGAGTTACGAGGATTTGTCCAATGTCTGGATAGTCTGTGACTTCTTCTTTGGACTCCTTGGGCTCACCCTCGTGCTCGTATTGGGACTCATACTCGCCATCCTCTCCGAGGATCATAGCCTGTTGGTTTGGATACTCTCGGGAGTAGTGGCCCTTGCCTTTGCACTTGAAGCACATGATGTCTCGGGCTCGCTAGGCTTGAACTAAATTCGGACCGGTGCTGGTCACCTTGCTATGGTTGGGGGCCGGTCTCTTGAACTTGGAGGCCGGGTCGATCGCCTTTCCTTTGTCCGAGGTGCATTGAGTCGGTGGGTTCTAGTTAGGTTTGGAACAACTGATGGATACGTTTTTCATCTGATGTGTTGCTCGGCTTGGATGGCCACATGCAATAGCTCATCGAGATCACCTTAGGGTTGTCTCTCAACCTTTCGAGCTATGCGGTCTTGAAGGCCGTCCAAGAATTGGGCCATCAAGATCTCTTAGGAGTCTTTAACTTCCAGTCGGTTCTTCAAGGTCTCAAATTCCTTGTAGTATTCTTCAATGGTCTTGGTTTCTTGGGATAATTTTTAGAACCGCTTCTGGAGGTCTCCGTGGAAATACGTCGGGACGTATCTCTTCCGGAGCTGGTAGCTCATGTCGGCCCAAGTATGGATCGGAGGGAGCCTGCATCCCCGTCGGTTGGAAACCTCTCGGTTCCACTAGGCTAGGGCATTGTCCGTGAGCTGTGTGGAGGCCAGGGACACCTTACACATCTCCGAGTAGTTGTAGTACTCGAAGATGTACTCCATACGTCTCTCCCAATCCAGATAGGCTTCTGGATTGATCTTGCCGGCAAAGGTGGGCGGAACCAGCTTCAAATCCTTCCCTCCGTGCCATGGCTTGTCTTCTTCCCGGTTCGGACCTCATCTCGAGCTGTTGCGGTTCTGCTATGGTCTACCTTGTTCGCGATCCGGTCCGCGATGGTCACAGTTGCATGGGCCATCGTGGTATGGTATGCGATGGTTCTAATGAATATTGGGATCGTCAGGTTGGGGATAGACATTGTGTCCACGTGCCGGGTCGGCACTACTACCACCAGTCGTACTCCTGGTGTCGGGGTCCTGCCGATTCTCGATCTGGGCCACCCGGTTGGTAAGGACTTGGATAGCGGCCATAATCTTGGCCAAGGTCGGCTCGACTGGGTCTCCTATTTGTTTGGTAAAGTACCTGCAAAAAATGAGGAAGAGTATGATAGTTCTTCGAGACAGAAAACAAGGAACAATATGCGGGTCCGTTTAAGGAAATATTCAATGAATGCAAGTAATGAATGCGGAGATGATCGAATATGGAAAGTGCGATATGGGAGTGTTCGATTATGAAAGTGACAGTTGCGTTTTAAATGATACGAGTCAAGTGATATATATATATATATATATTTTTTAAATTTTCTTTTTAATATGCGAATAAAAACAATTGATAAACAAAGACAATTTATATATATATATGTATATATATATATATATATTTTTTTTTTAACGGAAAGAACTCAAGACAAAATGCAAGCAATTGATTTTTATATATTTTTTTCGAAAATGAAAACGAAATGAAACGAGTAAGGATTGATAGAACCGGATAGGAGTTTTGAAGCTCTAATACCAGATGATGCAACCTCGGTAGCTAAGGTGTGGCAACCGCAGAAAGATGGTCGCAGTGATTATGGCAATACAACCACAGTAAAGAGCCGACCAGTCTGGGATGAAACAACCGCGGTCCCTGAGGTTCACGCGTGGTAGATGGAAGATTTGGTCCAGCCACACGGCTCCTGACCTTAATCCGATAGAAAGAAAGTGCCAAAGCGAAGTGATGGATGGATCCGATGGCTGGCCGTACGGCTCTTGCGATTCGGACAGAATATAGTCGAGTGAATCGAAGGGTGGGTTGAACTCACCACAAGTCGGATAAAAACAACTCGATATAGATGATCACAACAAGAAATTCTCGAAATCTCTAAGTTGCAAGGGTTTTCTTATCAAAGAAAAAATGAAGCTTTATTATCAAAATTGGGTGTTTTTACACGATTGTGAGAGGGGACTTATATATATGTCCAAACAGCTTTGCTCTTTGAGGGGACTTGAATCAGATTACAATTTATTCGAATATAAGTAATGAATGTGGCGAACAAATGCCTTACGCTAAAATGGAAAGAAAACAATCGCAAAACCAAAATCAAAGAGTATAGAGCCGTTAGTTTTAATATCAAATCAAAGAATTTAAAAACTTACCTTAACTAGATTTGGGACCATTGTGGATCGCGTGTGTCTTCAAACGCGTGATGCCGAATAAGATAAGTATCCGTTGGTCGGATACGCGAGTTGATGCTCTGTCGGTTTAGTACCTTGACGCATCGGTCTGATCTTGGTCTTGGTCTTCCTGGGCGGTCTAGTCTTGGTCTTGATCGTCTTGGGCGGTCTGGTCTTGGTTTTCACCTTGGGAATGGACCTTTTGGTTGGACCGGGTTGCTAAATCTGCTTCAAGTTGGGCTAATAAAACCTCTACAGCTTCATTGATGTTCTCTTGAAGGGTCCGCTTGCCGAATCGAGTCACGGGTCTTTACCGCATGGTAGGAATAGTTGCGGATGCGGGTGCGGGTGCGGTGATGGTTTTGAGTGATGCAGCACACGCGATCTACAACGGTTCGATCCAACTAAGGTAACTTTTTAATTCAATTGATTTGTTTTTAAAACTAACGGATCTTTTTTTTTATTTGTGTTTGCGAGTTATTTTTGTTTCCTTTAGAAGTAAGGCATTTGTTCGCCACATTCATTATGTAGATTCGAATTAAATGTAATCTTATTCAAAGACCCCTCGAAGGGCAAAGCTGTTTGGACCCTATATAAGTCCCCTCACAGCCGCGTATATTTTTTTAACCAAGTATCAATAAAGAATCGAACTTTCTTCTTAAAGAAAACCCTTTGCAATTAGGAATCCGGTTGATTTCTAGTTGTTTCTGTCAGTATCGAGTTCTCTCCATCCGACTCGTGATGACCCTCGACCCACCCATCGATTCACTCAATCATCCCTCGTCCGAATCAAAAGAGTTGTACGACCAGCGATCGGATCCATCGTCCACATCGTTTCCACAATCCATTTCTATCGAATTAAAGTCAGGTGCCGTACGGTCGGGCCTAATCCATCGCCTTCCACCCGCGATCCTTCGAGACCGCGGTTGTATTCGCCTTAGACCAGTCGACCACTTCACCGCGGCCAACCTCTGCGGTTATCCTACCTTGGCTACCGAGGTTGCATCATCTAGTATCAGGTTCTTTCATTCCTTAACTGTTTTTATTTCATTTCATTCTCCTTTCCAAAAAAAAAATCAAAAGCATCCATCGTTTGCATATTTTGTTTCGATTCATTTCATTAGAAAATATATATATATATAAAAACCTTTTGTCATTTATACGTATCACCCACACGCGATCCGCCAACGGTCTTCTCATTTAATCGAACCTTCCATAATCGAACACCTCATTAATTGATCATTTCAAAACGCAAACGGTCACTTTTCTTGTTTGATCATATTCGCATTCACTACTCGCAAACCGAACATTCCTTAATTGGACCCACGTATTATTTACTTGTCTCTTTATTTTCTAACTGTCATACACTCTCATTGAATTGGCAGGTACCTAATCGGACCATGGGAGACGCAGTCAAGGCGACCCTGGCCCATGTTATGGCCACGATCCAAGGCCTTACCAACCGGATGGCCTAGATCAAGAATCGGCAGAACCACGACACCGAGAGCACGACTGGTGATAGTGGCACCAACCCGATCTACGCCAATCCTAACCGGAAAGGTGGCAACGACAACCATGCTTGTGAACACAACCCCGGTCCAAATCACGACGACCATCCCTACGATAACGGATAGGCCCGTGATCAAGCCGACCCATACCAGAACCGCAATGGCCCAAGACGAGGCCTGAACCAAGACGAAGAAGAACCATGGCACGGTTGGAAAGATCACAAGCTGAATTCACCAACCTTTACCTGGATAGGGAGAGACAAATGGAGTACATCTTCGAGTACTACAACTACTCGGAGATGCGCAAGGTGTCTCTGGCCTTCGCGCAGCTCACAGACAATGCCCTAGCCTGGTGGGACAGAGAAGTGTCCGACCGACGGAGACGCAGAGTGCCTCTGATCAACACGTGGGGGGGCATGAGTTATCAACTCCGAAAAAGATACGTTCTGACATATTTTCACCGCGACCTCCAGAAGCGGTTCTGGAAACTATCCCAAGGAGCCAAGACCATTGAAGTGTACTTCGAGGAGTTTGAAACCTTGAAGAACCGTCTGGATGTAGAAGATTCTCCCGAGACCTTAATGGCCCAGTTCCTGGACGGCCTTCAAGACCGTATCGCTTGTAAGGTCGAGAAACAACCGTACGGTGATCTAGATGAGCTACTCCACGCGGCCATCCAGGCCGAGCAACACATGAGGTGAAAGAACGCATCCATCAACCGTTCCAAGCCTAACTGGAACCCGCAGACTAATCGCAACCCCGACAAAGGGAAGGTGATCGACCCGTCCTCCATGTTCAAGAGACCGGCCCCAAACCTGGCAAGGTGGCCAGTACCGGACCAAGCCCGGCTCAAACCCAACGAGCCCGAGACATCATGTGCATCAAATGCAAAGGCAAGGGCAACTACTCCCGTGAGTGCCCGAACCAACGAGCTATGATCCTTCGAGAGGATGGGGAGTACGAGTCCCAGGACAAGACGAAGCAGAGGAGTCTGAGGAAGAAGTTATGGACTACCCAGACGTTGGAGAAATCCTTGTGACCCAAAGGAAACTTAGTGCCATGTTCGAACCCGAGACCATACAACGGGAGAACATTTTTCACACGCGATGCACCGTTCAATCCAAGGTATGTAGCGTAATCATTGATGGTGGCTTGTGTACTAACGTGGCTAGTAAGTATTTGGTTGACAGGTTAAACCTCAACACAACCAGGCACCCGTGGCCATACCGACTTAGATGGCTAGATGTCAAGGTGGAATTGAAGATTGGTGAGGAAGTCTTAGTACCGTTTAGCATCGGCAAGTATTCAGACGAGGTACTCTGTGATGTGGTCTCCATGCAAGCCGGCCACATCCTCCTAGGCCGACCATGGCAGTTTGATAAGGAGACTATTCACAACGGCCGCACCAACGTCTACAGCTTCGCGCACAATAGCAAAAAGCACAACCTTGCCCCGCTCACACCGTCCGAGGTCCATGATCTCCAATTGCCCATGGACAAAGGAGCCAAAGCCAACAAACTAAGTAAAACTACCCTTTTCATTTCCCTGAGTCAAGTTCTTAAATCATTAAACGCCCAAACGCAGGTGCTACTAATGATCTTTAAGGAAGGGTATTTTGCAGGAACGGACAAGACCAGCTACCCGAAGAGAGTCAGCCAACTGCTAGACTGCTTCAAGGACATCTTCACCGAGGAGATACCAGCTGACCTGCCCCCGACCCAAGGCATCGAACACCTGATCGATCTGGTCCTTGGAGCTCCCTTACCAAACCGACCGGCTTATCGAGTTAACCCGAAAGAGGCCAAAGAATTAGAATGGCAAGTCTAGGAGCTGATGAAGCAAGGCTACATTCGAGAGAGCCTCAGCCCCTATGCGGTCCCAGTCCTTTTAGTGCCCAAGAAGGACGAATCCTGGCAGGTGTGCGTGGACTGCCGCGCCATCAACAACATCACCGTCAAGTACCAGTATCCCATATCGCAACTGGATGACATGTTGGACGAGCTCAGTGGTGCCACGATCTTTTCAAAGATCGACCTGAAAAGTGGCTACCACCAAGTCCGAATGAAGGAAAACGACGAGTGGAAGGCCACCTTAAAGACCAAGCGTGGTCTCTACGAGTGGCTAGTCATGCCATTCGGCCTCACCAATGCACCGAGCACCTTTATGCGGCTCATGAACCACGTGCTAAGGGCATTCATTTGTAAGTTTGTCGTTGTTTATTTCGATGACATTTTGGTTTATAGCACTTGTTTGGAACACCACTTAATGCACCATGAGAAAGTGTTGGAGACCTTACAGTCCGAGCACTTATATGCCAACCTCAAGAAGTGCGTCTTCTAAACTGATCAATTGGTCTTTCTAGGCTTTGTAGTGAGTTTGCAGGGCCTAAAGGTGGATGAGGAGAAAATCAAGGCCATTCAAGACTGGCCCACTCCCACGACCATTTGTCATGTCCGAAGCTTTCACGGCCTGGCCACTTTGTACCGGCGGTTCGTCAAAGACTTCAGCACGATCGCAGCCCCCTTAACCTCGGTGATCAAGAAGGATGTTGCCTTCTCATGGGGCCCGAGCCAAGACGCAACCTTTCAGAAACTCAAGGATAGCCTTACCGCAGCACTGGTGTTGGTTTTGCCTAACTTTGACAAAAAAATTGAGGTTGAATGTGATGCATCAGGTACGGGCATTGGAGTGGTCCTGACCATGGAGGAAAAGATCATGGGGTTGATCACCTCAAGGGCCTTTATCCGGACGACCCAGACTTCAGGGAGCTCTACCAACAGTCCACCAAAGGCGCCCAGGGCTCCTACTACTAGCACGGAGGATTCCTTTTCAAAGGCAAACGGCTGTGCATCCCTTAGAGTTCCATGCGTGAACTAATCCTAGGCGAAGCACACGGAGGCGGCCTATTGGGACACTTCGAGATGAACAAAACCCGGAGCATCCTCGAAGAACATTTCTACTGGCCACACTAGAAGAGAGATGTGGAATGGTTTTGCAACAATTGCACCACCTGCCTTAGTGCCAAATCCAGGTCACATCCTCATGGTCTCTATAAACCTTTGCATGTTCCTGATATGTCGTGGATCGACTTGTCTATGGATTTTGTTGTAGGACTACCGCAAATCAATCACAAGGACGCAATCTTCGTGGTAGTTGACCGGTTCAGCAAGATGGCACATTTTATCCCGTTCAGCAAGACCAATGACGCCACCCAGATAGCCGACTTATTTTCAAAGAAGTGGTGAGAATACACGGGTTACCCCGAACCATCGTGTCCGACCGCGACCCAAAGTTCCTCGAACATTTCTAGAGGACATTGTGGAGAAAGCTCCTCTTCTCCACCTCTAGCCACTCGCAGACCGACGGCCAGACCGAGGCCACCAACCGGACACTCGGCACCATTCTACGAGCCACAGTCTGTAACAACCTAGGCAATTGGTTATATTGCATTCCCTTGGTCGAATTCGCTTATAACCGTGTTAGACACTCTACTACTAACCTATCTCCTTTCAAGATTGTGTATGGTTTTAAGCCACAGACTCTTTTAAACTTGGTGCCTATACCGCTACTGCATAACGACCAGATCAACCAGGACGGAGTAGCCAAGGCCGAGCTGTTTAAAAAGTTATATCAAAAAGCCAAAGAAAACATGGAGAAAAGGAATGCAAGGAACAAGAAGCATTCAGACCAGAATCGGAGAGAGCTCAACCTCGAACCGGGAGACTACGCCTGGATCCATATGAGGGAAGACCGATTCCCGAACATGTAGAAGAACAAGCTGTCACCCCGAGGCATTGGACCGTACCAAGTGGTCCGGAAGATCAATGACAATGCCTACGAGCTGAACCTTCAAGGTGAGTTTAACATCTCACCAATGTTTAATGTGGCTGACTTTGTGCATTATGAAGTAGATGAAACAGTTCTGAGGTCACAACCTTCTCAAAGGGGAGAGGATGATGCATCCCTCAAAACCTTCATCGCACCGACCGCCCCACCGTAGACCATTCCTACCATGCGGTCATGGCCCATGACCCGGTCCAACACGCGAACGATACAAGATAACATCAATGATGTAGTAGAGGTTCTACTCGTCGAGCTTTATACATAATTAACAGGACGGCCCAACAAAAAGGACGCGATCCAAGGCACGGACCAAGATCGGTCCGACCCAGACCAGCCTAACCCAGGACGGCCCGGTCAAGACTAGCCTGATCAAGGCCAAATCGGACCCACCGAAGCAACGGATCAACCTGATCGGGTCTTCTCGCATCATGCGGACCGCGAGCAACAGCCACTTACCTTGTTCAGTATCACACGCTTGAAGACCCACGTGATCCGCAATGGTCCGATCCAACTAAGGTAAGTTTTAATTCAATTGATTTGTTTTTAAAACTAACGGATCTTTTTCTTTGATTTGTGTTTGCGAGTTATTTTTGTTTCCTTTAAAAGTAAGGCATTTGTTTGCCATATTCATTACGTAGATTCAAAATAAATGTAATCTGATTCAAATATCCCTCAAGGGCAAAGCTATTCGAATCCTATATAAGTCCCCTCACAGCCGTGTATATTTTTTTAACCAAGTATCAATAAAGAATCGAACTTTCTTCTTAAAGAAAACCCCTTTACAATTAGGAATCCGGTTGATTTCTAGTTGTTTCTGTTAGTATCGAGTTGTCTCCATCCGATTCATGGTGACCATCAACCCACCCATCGACTCACTCGATCATCCCTCGTTCAAATCGAAAGAGTCATACGGCCAGCGTTTGGATCCATCGTCCATATCATTTCTGCAATCCATTGCTATGGGATTAAAGTCATGTGCCGTATGGCCGGGCCTAATCCATTGCCTTCCACCCGTGACCCTTCGAGATCGCGGTTGTATTCACCTCAGACCAGTCGGCCACTTCACCGCGGCCAACCTCTGCGGTAATCCTACCTTGGCTACCGACGTTGCATCATAGGGGCTGAGGCTCTCTCGGATATAGCCTTGCTTCATCAGCTTTTGGACTTGTCATTCTAATTGTTTGGCCTCCTCCGGGTTGACTCGATAGACCGGTCTGTTCGATAAGGGAGCTCCAGAGACCAGATCGATCTGGTGTTCGATGCCTCAGGTCGGGGGCAGGATGGTCGATTCGGGAAAGGAGCTCCAAAGACCAGATCGATCTGGTGTTCGATGCCTCGGGTCAGGGGCAGGCCGGCTGGTATCTCCTTAGGGAAGATGTCCTTGAAGCGGTCTAGCAGTTGGCTGACTCCTTCCGGGTAGCTGGTCTCGTCCGTTACTGCAAAATACCCTTCCTTAAAGATCATTAGTAGCACCTGTGTTTGGGCGTTTAATGATTTAAGAACTTGACTCGGGGAAATGAAAAGGGTAGTTTTACTTAGCTTGTTAGCTTTGGCTCCTTTGTCCATGGCCAATTGGAGATCATGGACCTCGGACGGTGTGAGCGGGGAAAGGTTGTGCTTCTTGCTGTTGTGCACGAAGCTGTAGAAGTTGGTGAAGCCGTTGTGAAGCGTCTCTTTGACGAACTGCCACGTCGGCCTCAGAGGAAGTGGCCGGTTTGCATCGGGACCACGTCACAGAGTACCTCGTCCGCATACTTGCCGATGCTAAATGGTACTAAGACTTGCTCACCAATCTTAAATTCCACGTTGTTGTCTTGCCATCTAAGTCGGTATGGCCGCGGGTGCTTGGTTGTTTTGAGGTCTAACCTTTCAACCAAATACTTACTAGCCACGTTAGTTGATGTGCAAAAAACTTCGATGTGAGGGTTTGTATGCAAATAGGTTTTAAATTTATAACCCTAGGAAACTGCAAGTGCACAGTGAAGACAATTGTAGTACTTAGGGTCGATCCACTGAGGACTAAGTGATGAATGCACTATAAATCTATATGATGCGAATTAAGCTAACGAAAATATTATTTGGTTTTTGGGGTTTTGTGGAAACAAATCACAAAGCAATAAATGTAAAGGGATAGATATCAATTAAGATTAGAATTCTAGCAATTCACAAAACATATGCAAAACACAAGCAATCAATTTAGGATTTTAATACTAGTTGTTCTAGAACTCATATCACTAAGGTAAGGTTATCCCACTGTCGTGACGTAACTAACCTTCTACATTTTGCACCTTAATAGACTCAAATATCACAGGTTATTACAAGGTGAAAACATGATTTATGCTCAAGATTGATTGTTCACTAGACTCCTTAACTAACCTATCGAATTGTTAAGATGCCTAGCTCATCGAATACTAGGTTCGGAGATATAACAAGCTTTTGGAGAGTATATCAACCTAAGATCAGTCCCTGGGTAGCTAAGCCAGTTTGTGCTTTGAGTATAAATAAAGATGAAGAATCAATTCTAGAATAAAACTCTAAACGATTAAGTATGTGATGACATAAAATTAAGAAAGTGCATAGAAATCAAATCAAAGCTAATACTCTAACATGTTTTGCAACACGTATTAGCAAGAGTAAAGCACATAGACATAGTATAAATTTTTGATCTACAAAGCGTAAGGGATTAGATCTCATCTCTTTGCAATAGGGCAAAGTCGAACTACCCTTAAAGGCTTCTAGAATCAAATATGCATTAAGAACAAGAGAAAAACGAAATACATGTTTAGGTATTGATTTAGGCAGTTATGGCCGGCTGCTTAAGTTCCTAGAGATGCTAAAAGCAAGTATATATAGGGGTTTGAGGAGGCTTAAGTCGGCTAGGTCTTCTTCGAGCAAAAACGTCTTTTTAGTCGAAACTAAGGCGATACCGGTCACAATAATGGTCAGGCTTCGTGACCGGTATTAGAGGCTTTTATGGTGCTTCTAAAAGGTCAGAAAAGGTTTGGATCATCGGCCTATGGGCGGCCCGGTGCTTGAATCCATTCTGCACTCACTTTACTTCGAAGGCATATTGACATGTCCTCAGTGTTATGGGTGTATCTTCCAAAATACAGCTCCAATTGATAAAATTATAACTCTATTGGAAAGCTAACTCAAATGGCTATCCCCATTCCATGTTTAGTTAAATTTCCAATTGATTTGATCCTCCTTTCATCAGTGAACTTCTGGCGTATACGTTCTGTCCTGTTTGAGAATGTGCATTATCTTCAAGATAAAATGACTTGGCTTAGTTCCTTTGCTTTGATGAGTTGCTGCATCATAGATAACACTCTTTTTGCTCCATTTTACATATTTTTGATGATAAAACCTGTTAAGACCTTAAAATCTATATATACGAGAAAACTATCTCTTTTGGTCGAAAAGCTTTATTAATATATGTAAAAACTATAGTAAAATAGATAGTAAAAGTGGTAAAATATAGGGTATATCAACTCTCCCAGACTTATCTTTTGCTTGTTCTCAAGCAAACAATCGTCAAGAATTGAGAAGAGGTTTGAAATTCGGAGGAACTCACATAACCTTTGGATCGTTCCATCAAATTCTAAACTTCTAATCCACATGAAACAAGATTAGCCCATAGACGTTGTCATTTTCTTCCATCACGAATTCGCAGCATGTCCATACTCTAAATCTCTATCTCTGCAAAAATCTCAACTTCAAATCAATTGACTCTTTCTACTCTCTTAGATTTAATGAAAACTTCCCATCAAGAACACAATTCAAGGAAGACGGCGCTAGGCATTGGGAAAGGCTGATTTTAATGGTAAGGTTAAGAGTGTTTAGGGTTACCATAGACTCCGGGTGCGAGATATTATGCAAAATCGCAAGAGAGAATGGACCTATTGATGTCCACAATTTCCCAACCACTTCTTCACGTCTTTTTCCCCCAGCCTTAGATTTTTCTCTGGGAATCACTTGAAATCTCTTCTACTCGTCTCTTCTTTTGTATCATGACATTTCTTGGGTTTTCTTTGGACATAAGACACTGAGAATTATCGTTTTCCTTTCCCTTAGATTTTCTTTCTTTTTCTTTCCTTTTTTTTCTTTTTCTTTTGAAAGGGGGAAAACAATATATGTAACGCCCGTGAACCAAAAAGGGGATTTTTGGTTGGGTGTGTCGATCGACACTGGCGTGTATGTCGATCGACATGGGTGTTTTGACTTGTGCGAAGTCGGATAGTTAGAGGTGTGTTGATCGATACGAGTGGTGTCTGTCGATCGACATGGGGTAAAATTAGACCGACCGGTTTGGGTCCAATTGTCCGGTTCGGCAGAATGGTTTAGGAGAAACCCTAGAGTTGTATAAAAGGTGTGAACAGTCAGGTTGTCTGTTCTTTTGGCCATTTTTCAGAAAGAAAACAGAGAGATTGAAGGGAGAATAAAAAATCTTAGGGCTTGAGTGATTGTTTGGAGATTTCTTGAGAAGAATTGCGTGTGTGACTTTTTGAAACGAGGAAGGACTGTTGCTAGGCTAATTTCGGGTCTGAGGGGATGGAATCAGAGGCTGTTCGTGTCCGTTCTTTGTGTTCTTCGTCGTTCTTCTTCCTTTCAATCCTTCTCGAGGTGAGTGTGTGATTGTAGGTTTACATGGGTGTAAGGAATGGATAGAATGCGTTTGCTTGGTGGATTTCGTGTTTTTTTTTATTGTAATCGTGCAGGAGACTCGACGAATCGCGACGGAATCGAGCCATGAGAGGATAGGCTCGATTCTAGGTTCTGCGATGTCGTGTCGATCGACACCAGGGTGGTGTGTCGATCGACACGGGGCATCCTGTCGATCAACACCTAGTGGTTGTGTCGATCAACACGAGGGAGTCTGTCGATCGACACCTAGAGGTTGTGTCGATCGACACAGAGTTCCTGTTGGTTCGTGTTGCTTGTTTCGTGAATGCTTGTGTATGCTCATCCTTGTATTGTATTCATTGTTTATACTTACGTATAAATAGCCTGCAGACGGGATGACCGCGTCGCTGAGTATTTATGATAATACTCACGCAACTCTTTTTGCCATGTGTTGCAGGTAAAGAGAAAATGTGATCGTGGAATCATGGCCAGGAAGAGGAGATGATCTAGGGTCTCATTTGATGTCTGTGTTGTTAGAATTGCTAGGCTGCTAGTAGTTCTGGAATTTGTTATCGTTGTCATTGGGTTGGAATTTGAATATTTGGTTTAATGGAGTTGATTGGAATGAACGGTTAGGGATTAATTAAGTATAGGATTTATTGATTGATGTTTTATGGATTATGTTTATTGTTTCTACGTTGCTTGCTGTGTTGGCCCAATTGAGGGTTATTATCTGTGAATATAATAATCTGAAGGGAAATTTTTAAATTTTTGGGTCGGGTCATTTCATTTTGGTATCAGAGCACTTATGGTTCTAGGGCGGGTGCAATTGATTGATTGAGTGATAATTGATTGATTGCTATGTGGGTATGGAGTCCTAGATCATCTCTTTCGACCCTTCAATGAGATTCCACGGTATGTATTTGTTTGATTTTCTGTTGTTCTAGTACTTAGTAATCTGCTGGTGAATGCAGAGTGATGGTTAGAGGTGCTAGAGGCAGAGGTCGTGGGGGCGGTGGAGGCCGAGGTGGTCGTGGTGGGCGCGGGCGAGGACTACAGGTTGAGTCTGATGCCGCGAGTGTGGCCCAGGAGACCACGCAGGAGCAGGTGGCAGACTCGCGAGCGTTTCAGGAGGGGTCTGTGGTTGAAACTGCTACGGGTGCCAGCGTGAGGGCTGGTGGGGCCAGTGTGGGTCCCGAGGTAGCTGGTGGTGCGAGGGGCCCGGATGGGGGTGCTCCCGTAGGTGTGGCCCAAGACCGAGATGATCGTTTGGCGGGTTTGCTGCAGTTGATTCAGGAGCGGTTACCAGGTGGGGTACCGGCTCCGGGTCAGGCTTTGGGAGTTCAGCCAGGTGGGGTTGATGTGCAGCCAGTTGTGGCTGGGGTTCAGCCGA
Source organism: Arabis hirsuta (assembly GCA_964056655.1). Lineage (NCBI taxonomy): Eukaryota > Viridiplantae > Streptophyta > Magnoliopsida > Brassicales > Brassicaceae > Arabis > Arabis hirsuta. The sequence continues at coordinate 23,731,267 of OZ053298.1, read as the reverse complement.
GAGTGGCTGGTGTGTAGCCGGGAGTGGCGGTTGCAGAGGAGCTTCCATCCTACCTAAGGTTGATAGAGCAGATGCAGAGGATTGGCACCGGGTTTTTCTCGGGTGGTGCCAAGCCTGAGGATGCCGATGAGTGGCGGCGGAGGTTGGAGCGTAACTTTCATTCTATCACGTGTCCAGAGGGATACCGAGTTGATCTGGCAGTCCATTATCTGGATGGTGACGCGCATCTCTGGTGGAGAGGCGTTGAGGCCAGGTGAGTACAGGCCGAGATGGTCTGGAAGGATTTCTTAGCTGAGTTCAATGCCAAGTATTTCCCGTAGGAGGCGGTGGACAGGATGGAGTTGAGGTTTCTGAACTTGACTCTGGGAGAGCGGACGGTGAGGGAGTTTGATTTGGAGTTCAGCCGACTCCTGGTATATGCTGGTAGGAGCATGGAAGGCGAGCAGGCCCAGGTGAGGAGGTTCCTCGGGGGACTTCAAGCGGAGTTGAGGACTCACTGCAGGGCGAGTAAGTTCGCCACGAGGGCAGAGCTGGTTGAGACTGCTGCGGCGATTGAGGAGGACCTTAGAGAGCAGGCTGTGGTGGTTGGTCCACCGGTGCAGCAGCAGCAACAGAGCAGGGCGCAGCAGCAGGTGGTTTCGGGCTGAGGCGGCAAGCCTGCGCAGGGTCAGAAAAGGAAGTGGGAGAGCACTTCAGGAGCCAGCCAGAGAGGTCAGGGTAGTTCGGGATGCTACGGGTGCGGTGGCACGGGCCACAAGGTGGCGGATTATCCAAAAAGGAGAGAGGAGCGGGCGGCTCAGGTTTGTTATCACTGCAGGAAGCCGGGGCATATCAAGCCCATGTGTCTTAAGCTTCAGCAGATGGCGGTGGCAACAGTGCAACCATTGGCGGTCCAGCCCTTGGCTCAGATCGCAGCGGCATCGCGGGTGTTCACGTCGGCGGAGGCGGGTGGTTCTAGCGCCAGACCGATCACAGGTATATTTCAGACTTGTTCTTTTAAATTCTTGAGGTATTTGAATTTAGTCTGTTTGAAATTGTGAGTATGCGTTAGAGTGTCGGGTCTTAAAGCACATGAGATTTGTACAGGGACCTTAGTTGTGGGTGGATGTTAGTCCCACGTGTTGTTTGATTTGGGAGCTCTGAATAGCTTCATTACTCCGGAGTGTACGGAGGGCAGTGGGATCCGGAGTAATTCCGGAGAGCAGACAGGAGTAGTTAAGGTTGCTGGTGGCAAGTCGTTAGCTACTTTCGGGCGGGCTCATGGTGTGGATGTTCTGGTGGTGGGAGAGTCGATGCCAGCAGACCTGGTTATTAGTCTAGTGGAGCTGTACGATGTTATCTTGGGTATGGATTGGTTGGATTGGTACATAGTGCATCTGGATTGTCATCGAGGACGTGTTGTGTTCGAGCGGGAGACAGGAAGGTTTGTGTATCAGGGGGTGAGACCGACTTCCGGAAGTTTCGTGATCTCAGCGATACAGGCCGAACAGTTGATTGAGAAGGGCTGTGAGGCGTATGTGGCGATGATAGTAATGCCGGAGACTGTTGGAGAGGTTACAGTTGGGGATATTCGGGTCGTTTGGGATTTTCAGGATGTGTTTCAATCGTTATTGGGATTGCCACCGTCGCGGTCGGATCCATTTACGATTGAGTTGGAGCCTAGGACGACTCCTATATCCAAGGCGCCATACCGAATGGCTCCAGCAGAGATGGCAGAGCTGAAGAAGCAGCTGGATAATCTGTTGGGTAAGGGTTTCATCTGGCCTAGTGTTTCACCGTGGGGAGCGCCGGTGTTGTTCGTGAAGAAGAAGGATGGGAGTTTCCGGTTGTGTATCGATTACCGGGAGCTTAACCGAGTCACTGTAAAGAACATGTATCCTCTGCCGCGCATTGATGAGTTGTTGGATCAGTTGCGAGGGGCTACTTGGTTCTCCAAGATTGACTTGGCGTCGGGTTACCATCAGATTCCAATTGATGAGGCGGATATTAGGAAGACGGCCTTTCGGACGAGGTACGGGCATTATGAGTTTGTGGTGATGCTATTCGGGTTGACAAATGCGCCAGCAGCGTTCATGCGGTTGATGAACGGGGTATTCCAGGAGTATCTGGATGTGTTCGTGATCATCTTCATAGATGATATCCTGGTATATTCGAGGAGTCCGGAGGAGCACGAGGAGTCCGGAGGAGCACGAGCTGCATTTAAAGTTGGTTTTGGAGAAGCTGCGGGAGCAGAAGCTGTATGCGAAGTTGAGTAAGTGCAGTTTCTTGCAGCGAGAGATGAGCTTTCTTGGTCACGTTGTGTCTGCAGAGGGGGTTTCTGTAGATCCGGCTAAGATCGAGTCTATCAGAGGTTGGCCTAGATCGAGGAGTGCCACCGAGATCAGGAGTTTTCTTGGGTTAGCGGGTTATTATCGGAGGTTCGTCAAGGGGTTTGCGAGTATGGCGCAGTCGATGACGAAGCTGACAGGGAAGGATGTTCTGTTTGTGTGGTCTTCAGCTTGCGAGGAGAGTTTCGGGAAGCTAAAGGAGATGCTGACTAGTACACCAGTTTTGGCGTTACCCGAGCCGGGTGAGCCGTATGTGGTGTATACAGATGCGTCAGGAGTTGGGTTGGGGTGTGTGTTGATGCAGCAAGGTAAGGTTATTGCGTATGCTTCGAGGCAGTTGAGGAAGCATGAGTGCAATTACCCTACCCATGATCTGGAGTTGGCTGCGGTGATTTTTGCACTTAAGATTTGGAGGTCCTATCTGTATGGCGGGAAGGTGCAGGTATTCACAGACCACAAGAGTCTGAAGTATTTCTTCACTCAACCGGAGCTAAACCAGAGACAGAGGCGGTGGATGGAGTTAGTTGCAGACTATGACCTAGAGATTGGGTACCATCCAGGTAAGGCTAACCTGGTTGTAGATGCGTTGAGTCGGAAAAGGGTTGCTTCAGATCAGGAGCGGGATGTGGAGGCTCTAGTGAGCGAGATCAGTACTTTGAGGTTGTGTGTGATCTCATAGGAGCCGTTGGGGTTAGAGGCGGCTAATCAGGCAGATCTGTTGAGCAGGATTCGAGTTGCTCAGGAGAAGGATCAGGGTTTGAGCGAAGCTTCTAAGGCGGCCGGTTCAGAGTATGTGATCTCAGCGAGTGGGATGATACTGGTAAACGGGCGGGTATGTGTACCCAATGACGAGGATTTGAGGCATCAGATCCTGAGAGAGGCTCATTCGAGCACGTTATCGATTCATCCGGGAGCGACCAAGATGTACCGTGACCTGAAGCGGTATTATCACTGGGTCGGGATGAAGAGGGATGTAGCTAGCTGGATTGCAGTGTGCAATGTATGTCAGCTGGTGAAGGTTGAGCATCAGGTTCCGAGTGGTATGCTGCAGAGTTTGCCCATTCCGGAGTGGAAGTGAGATATGATTACCATGGATTTTGTGACGGGGTTGCCGGTGTCACGGATTTTTGATGCTATTTGGGTTATTGTGGATCTTCTGACCAAGTCAGCACATTTTCTAACCATCAAAAAGACTGATGGAGCGGCAGTTTTGGCTAGGAAGTATGTGCGGGAGATTGTGAAGCTGCATGGTGTGCCAGCGGGTATTGTGTCAGACCGGGATCCGAGATTTACTTCAGATTTTTGGAGGGCATTTCAGGCAGAGATGGGCACTAAGGTGCATATGAGTACAGCGTACCATCCTCAGACAGATGGGCAGTCAGAGAGGACGATTCAGACATTGGAGGATCTGTTGAGGATGTGTGTGCTTGATTATGGTGGTCATTGGGTGGATCATCTGAACCTGGTTGAGTTTGCATACAACAACAATTACCACGCGAGTATTGGGATGGCTCCATATGAGGCTCTGTATGGGAGGCCATGTAGGACACTTCTTTGCTGGACTCAAGTGGGGGAGAGGAGCATGTTTGGTGCAGATTTTGTTCAGGAGACGACGGAGAAGATGTATGTCTTGAGGCTGAACATGAGAGAGGCTCAGGATCGACAGAAGAGTTACGTCGATAGGAGACGAAAAGAGCTGGAGTTTGAGCTGGAAGATATGGTGTATCTCAAGGCAGCTATGTTGAGGGGTCCTAACAGATCCATTTCGGAGAATAAGCTGAGTTCGAGGTTTATGGGTCCGTTCAGGGTTGTGGAGTGGGTCAGACCGGTGGCTTATCGGTTGGAGTTACCTCACAGTATGAAGGCTTTTTACAAAGTCTTCCATGTTTTGAGGTTGCGGAAGTGTCTACATGAGTCCGAGGAGGTGATGGCTAGGATTCAGAGGATCTTCAGCCCAACATGATGTTGGCGGCGAGGCCTGTGAGGATTCTCGAGAGGAGAGTCAAGGTTATACGCCGGAAGAGTATACCGTTGGTGAGAGTCGTATGGGACTGTGATGGTATTGAGGAGGAGACTTGGGAACCAGAAGCGTCGATGAAGAGGAAGTTCTCGAAGTGGTTCGAGAAGCAAGCGGTGGCTTGAGCTCTTTTTCTGGTTTTCAGAGTCTGTATTAGCATGTTGATATGGATGTAACGAGTATGCATTTTGAGATTTAATAAGATGAGTTTGCCTTATTAAATGTGTGTTTAAGACGTGTGTTCTTATGGGATGACTAGTGATGTCATGGATTGTGATGACTGGTAGGTCATGTGGAAGTCTAGCGGGAGAAGTTCTACGTGAGTTAGAGTTTGCCTATCGGCTAGGATGGCTAGGAATAGAAGTTCTATGTGGCTTGAGCTTGTTCATGTTCCAGGAGTGGCTGGAAATGAGATTGTTCATGTTCCAGAAGTGCCTGGAAATGAGATTGTTCATGTTCCAGGAGTGGCTGGAAATGAGATTGTTCAAGTTCCAGGAGTGGCTGGAAATGAGATTGTTCATGTTCCAGTAGTGGCTGGAAATGAGACTGTACATGTTCCAGGAGTGGCTGGAAATGGAAGCTCTATGCGCGTTAGAACCTGTCTACTTCCTAGGGAGAGTCTGGAAAAGAGGTTTTTTGTGAGTTAGAATTGTCTTTTCCAGGGACTCTGTGAAACACCCTGGTGATTAAGTTGTTTCGGATGAACACGAGAGGTGATTTCAGTCGACAGGTGCCTAAGATGCATGTTACAGAATGATTGCCCAAGGGGTAGTGATTCTCCTGGGTATACTTGAGGGGACAGTGATGTTCTCTCCGGGGGAAAGTGGTTCCCTTGCATATACTTTGAGGGGCCAAAACCTCTCCAGGGGATGTGTGATTCCTCTCCAGCCGCGCTCAAGGGACTGTGTGTCCTGAGAGTGAGAGGGGCTGGAGCATACCGAGAGCTGGATGGATGGCGGTCTTGAAGGTAGTGGGGTATGATATACTTCGACAGCTCAAAGGGTGACAATCCTGAGAGCAGAGTGTTGTATATAGATATGAGTATGAGCAATAGTATCTATAATGTGGTTGTAAGCATGAGACTGGATGAACTTTGAGGATCGGGAGTGGATCTCAGGTGGTGCTGACCGGGTTGGGTCAGGATTGCAGCCGTGGCGAAACGGTGCAATGTGGCTAGTATGAGCCTAGTAGAGCTCGGGGATGAGGTGAGATCTCGAGTGGTGCTGACCGGGTTGGGTCAGGAGGGTGTGGTGGATGTCGAGTCTAGGGTTGTTGCTTACATTTAGAACTTGGTTCGGATGACTCTGGTAGCATATGTAGCGCCGTAGGTCGTACATATTCTTGTTTGATTGTTGTGCGATCTTTTGGTTCAATTTAGGGTCAACGGTTGGTTGTGCATGTTCTTGTTTGATTGTTGGGCAATCAATCGGGCAGCCCTAATCCGGACCAGGGGCGTTGCATCATTGATGTTTCTGGGAGAATCTGGTCGGGTTTTAGGCTGGGGTATTAACCTTAGTGAAACGGAGTTGCGTGATTCAAGGTCGAATCTGTGTTAGTGGGGGAGAATTGTAACGCCCGTAAACCAAAAAGGGGATTTTTGGTTGGGTGTGTCGATCGACACAGGCGTGTATGTTGATCGACACGGGTGTTTTAACTTGTGCGAAGTCGGATATTTGGAGGTGTGTCGATCGACACGAGTGGTGTCTATCGATCAACACGGGGTAAAATTGGACCGACCGGTTTGGGTCCAATTGTCCGGTTCGGCGGAGTAGTTTAGGGGAAACCTTAGGGTTGTATAAAAGGTGTGAACAGTCGGGTTGTCTGTTCTTTTGGCCGTTTTTCACAAAGAAAACAGAGAGATTGAAGGGAGAATCAGAAATCTTAGGGTTTGAGTGATTGTTGGGAGATTTCTTGAGGAGAATTGCGTGTGTGACTTTTTGGAATGAGGAAGGACTGTTGCTGGGCTGATTTCGGGTCTGAGGGGACGGAATCAGAGGCTGTTCGTGTCTGTTCTTCGTGTTCTTCGTCGTTTTTCTTCCGTTCAATCCTTTTCGAGGTGAGTGCGTGACTGTAGGTTTACATGGGTGTAAGGAATGGATAGAATGCGTTTGTTTGGTGGATTTCATGTGTTTTGTGATTGTAATCGTGCAGGAGACTCGACGAATCGCGACGGAATCGATCCATAAGAGGATAGGCTCCATTCTAGGTTCTACGATGTCGTGTCGATCGACACAAGGGTGGTGTGTCGATCGACACGGGGCATCCTGTCGATCAACACCTAGTGGTTGTGTCGATCGACATGGGGGAGTCTGTCGATCGACACCTAGAGTTTGTGTCGATCGACACAGAGTTCCTGTTGGTTCATGTTGATTGTTTCGTGAATGCTTGTGTATGCTCATCCTAGTATTGTACTCATTGTTTATGCTTATGTATAAATAGCCTGTAGGCGGGATGACCGTGTCGCTGAGTATTTATGATAATACTCACGCAACCCTTTTTGCCATGTGTTGCAGGTAAAGAGAAAATGTGATCGTGGAATCATGGCCAGGAAGAGGAGATGATCTAGGGTCTCATTTGATGTCTCTGTTGTTAGAATTGCTAGGCTGCTAGTAGTTTTGGAATTTGTTATCGTTGTCATTGGATTGGAATTTGAATATTTGGTTTAATGGAGTTGATTGGATTGAACAGTTAGGGATTAATTAAGTATGGGATTTATTGATTGATGTTTTATGGATTATGTTTATTGTTTCCGCGTTGCTTGCTGTGTTGGCCCAATTGAGAGTTATTATATGTGAAGATAATTATCTGAAGGGAAATTTTTAAATTTTTGGGTCGGGTCGTTTCAATATCTCTTTGACATGAGCCAAGTATAGGCACGAAATGTTACCATGTTTTAAGTATCCAAGGAATGGCCAAACTCTTTGTAATTCGATCTTTGTACTCCACCGTTCTTTACCAAATTGTCGCATCTCTTAGTGATTGGAAAATTGCGTCGATCATTTTCTCTCTGACGTTTTTGCACATATCTGCAAGTATTAAACTAAAAGAGAATACATGAGGTTTGAAAGAAGGTAAAGGATTTTTAGGTAGGGTACCAACTAAAAATGAGCTGGCCATTCATGACAACAAAGAGTGGTAAAAGAGTATAAAATATCATGAATGTGTGATTCGTTTCCTTGATCTAACATTCTTAATAAGAAGGGATCAAAAATCATATTAGTAGTCCGAATAGAGAACCAAAATCATATCCATCAAAAAGTTGCAAGTATAAATTTTCTGGGTCGAAGCTCCATCATGAGGTTTCTGAATCGATTGTCATGAACAAACCCTGCAACAATGGTTACATAGTCTTCGAAATCAAAACGTCAATCCTAGAAAAGTGTCATAATTCCTATCATATTCTTTTTAATAAAACGATTTTTTTTATTTGAAAATAAATTTTGAAAAATCCTTTTAAAAACATAAAAACCAAACACTAACAAACATGTTAGTAACAACAATCCCCCAGTCTTAACTTACACCATCTCTGGTGTAAAATTAAATCAAATTAAGGGAGTAATGATGAAAATTATTTGAAAAGAAGAATCAAAAAGATAGAGATTAGAATGATAGTACTGGTGAGCTTAGATATTTTCGGCAAAAATCTTAGGTTATCGCGATCAATCTTAGATCTTCGTTGTTTTTGAGCATTGGGTATCCCGTATGAATCAAAACCATGATTTGTATTTCCAATGTCTTCTCTTTCTATCACATCTCTTTTGAATGGTGGATAATTCTTAAGACGATCGAATTGTGCGACCACAATGAAATCTCTTGGAAATCCTGTTTAATAGCAACATATTCTGGCAAAAACACTTGAAATCACTTGTTAAATTCATCTTGGATCTTAGTTCTCAATACAATTGTATTGAATTCCAAGTTCAAGGGAAGGAATAATAGATATTAAACAAAAAGAAATCAAATTGTTAAAAACTATCAATCTAAGTGAAATCAATGAATATGTCAAGATGTGAAAATCATGTTTAAAACCATTTAAATCTAACCGATATTTTAATTTCTAATGCAAAATTTCATGAATCATATAATTTTTAGTTAAATAATCATGAATATGCAAAAATACATTGGTTCTTAAAAATTATGCGTAAAAAAATGGTTGGAAAATAATTAAAAGAGTAAAAAAGGAAAAATTAACCTCTTTTGACCAAACGGTTAGGTGGTCGGCTCGGTGGTTTGAATTGGTGGCTCGGTGGTCCATGTCTCGTAACTCTAATGGTGTGGGGACGCGGTTTAATCAATTCTAGTCTAGGTGTCAGGTGGCTAATCGCGGGCAAGGATGGTCGAGTTGTGGCTCGGGTCCAAGGCGGTTCGTGGCACGAGACGGGGGTTGGTGGAGTTGGAGTCGCAGGATGAGGTTATAACGGTCGTGGCACCAGTCGGCAGTGTAGGCAGGTATCGGGTTGCGTTGTGTCGCGGGACGGGTTGGGATGGTCGGGAAGGACGCGGGTCGGTGGGGATCGCAGGAAGGAAATGGTCGGTACGGGAAGGCGCGGGAATGCCCCGATACCAATCGGGCTTGGTGACCAACACGTGTGCCCGGTATTGGGCTCGCGGGTCGCGTGCGGGTTGGTCGCTGTTCGAGGTAATTGGTACCAAATATCGGTCGCGATTTCAGACCGATATGCATGACCGATATTCGGTCACTGGTGATGCGGGGCGATCGGGACGTGATACCGGTCGAGGATGCGGGCTGATAGCTGGTCCGGTATGGGCCTCGGTCGCGGGAAAGGGTGCGTTGGTCGTGGTCCATGCGATTTTTCTTCGAGCTTTTTCTTCGTCTATACACATCGGGTTTGAGATCCGGAAGATGCTACGGATTATTGAGAACGAGATCTTTCCAATGTTATGAATATGGTAGCCTGGTTCATCGTGGCTTGATCTGTGAAAAAGCTTGAAGTTGCGGCTTTGTAACCTTCCTTGACGGTCTTGTTCAATCGGTCATAACTTGCTAACCGTAATAGCAAATCATGTTCTGCTTTTTCCTATAGCTTCATAAGACTGTCTCCTTTGTGCATACGAAAAAAGTCCGGGCTGATATAGTGCTCCGTTCAGTCCATGAACTGAACAAGTCATGTTCTATCTCCTTTTCATCGTTCTTCTTAAAAACACATTTGTTTGTATTTTTAAAATTTTTTTGTAAAAGCCTGAAAATTCATAGATATATAAAATAATGAATAAAAATGTTTAGAAAAATAAAATCAAATCCAAAAACTTAGAATAATAAAATCAAAAACATAAATATGGGTTGCCTCCCATAAAGCACTTGTTTTAAGTCTTATAGCTCGACTCCTTGGATTTTTAGGATTGTGGAAGGTCTTCTAAAGGCTTGAGGTTGCCTTTAGCATGTAAATGAGGTCTCCTTAAGTCGTGTTCTCCATCTTCATCAATTTGGTTGGGCTCATTGATCGACAGTTCTGTTTTCTTTGAAGGGTTGTATCGAGTTTGTTTAGCTCGAAATCCCGGCGGTGCGGTATAATGATAGACATGAGTGTCTATGTTAGTGAAGGATATCCATCTTAGAGAATAGTCCATGATAGCTCCAGTAGTTGCCAAGAATGATCTTCCAAGGATGAAAGGTGTTGAACAATCGTTCATAGTCACCACTTCGAAGTCTACCGGAACAATGCAGTCTCCAATATTCAAGGGGTAATTGAAAATTTCTCCCAATGTAAGTGTAGATGCACCATTGGCGAGTGCAATTCTTGTTCGTGATGGCCGAAGGTTGGTGATCTTCATTATTCTCACAAGAGATTCCGAAATAACGTTGATTCCGGCTCCTGAATCTCCAAGTGCATTGTCAAAGTTGAAACCACAAATAGAACAAGAGATGGTGAAAGGACCTGGATGGAGGGTCTTTCAAAGGATATTAAAGTACTTTTGAGGATTCCTAGCTCGATCAAATAGCTCCTCAATCATGAAATCTTCTTCTTTGCTTTGTGAGAAACACTTTCTCAAAGATGGTCTTTCTCTCCATGCTTCTTCAAAGGACAACTCTTGAGGGAGTTCTTTCACAAGAGAATCGAATACTTGTAGCATCTCATCATTTATAGAATGTGTCCTCTTGGTGGACCTCTCGGCAAACATGAATCCTTTAGGGGGAGGTTTTACCGAAATTCTCGCTGTGAGCTTTCCTTGGCTCGTATTCACCTTCTTCAATGGTCTTGAGACTTCGTCTTTGTCTTGATTAGAGGTGGAATCATCCTCTTTAAGGGCAGTAAGAGTACAGCAATTAGCATTAGGTGTAGAATCTTCTTCTATTGTTTCCAATCAAAGGCAAACTTGCACCGTTTCTTCGATTTTCTTCAAACGATCGTCTAGTTGCTTCACACGGTTGGAGGTACCGATTGCTTATCCTTTTAGTGAGGTGGTCTTCACAATAAGATCATTAAAATGTCCCGCCAAAGAGAATTTAACATCCTCAATTGCATGAGCATGTTGCGCTTGTCCTTCCGTAAGAGTAAGTATCGTAAACAATGCTTCTTGATGAGTAACTTTGGTCTCCTCCAATGCTTTCTCGGCTTTGTGGGCTTTGATAGCAGTGACATTGAGGCATGTATCAAGTTCTTCTAAGTTCCCATTAGAGCTTGAGGTCTCCGTTTCAAAACTCTCCCAAAGACTATCAAGGCTACGCTTGAAACCATGAAGTTTTTCGCGCATCGTCTTGAAGATTGTCGGAGTGTTTCTTTTGTATTTCTTTAAGGTGGACCAAGCATGAGGTGTTCTCTTGGATTTGAGTAGCAAGGTTGTTTAATCTCTGATCAAAAGTCGAGATTAAAGTGTCCATCTTGGTGTCGACCTCTCGAAAGATGTGTTTGGTAGCTTCCATGAGGCGATGCATCAAGGCTTCTCCTTCGTCTTCTCGCCGGTTTGAGTGGGGACGGTGGTGGGACTGTGGTGATGGTGGCGGACATATATTATGAGGATCAGGGCGACTTTCTCCTCCATAAGCTTCCCAAGGCCGATACAAGGTTGGATTGTATCGATTGTTGTGAGAAAGTGGCAGTTGATGGAATTCATAAGGCATGGGGATGTAATCTCCAACTTCTTCACGAGGGTAAGGGCTCGCCATTCTCCTTGGATTGTGATGCTCCATCGATGGATCTCTGAAACACACAAAGATAAAACCAAAAAAAAAAGGAAAAATTAAAAAGAAGGAAACATTAAAGAAGGAAAAATTAGAAAGCAAAAACAAAACTTAGACTTAATCTTTATCAAAAATTTGTAGGCAATCAAACAAAAGTCCCGGCAACAGCGCCAAAAACTTGATGTGCATAAAACTTCGATGTGAGAGTTTGTATGCAAGTAGGTTTTAAATTTATAACCCTAGGAAACTGCAAGTGCACAGTGAAGACAATTGTAGTACTTAGGGGTTGATCCACTGAGGACTAAGTGATGAATGCGCTACAAATCTATATGATATGAATTAAGCTAAGTAAACATATTATTTGGTTTTTGGGGTTTTATGGAAGCAAATAACAAAGCGATAAAGTTAAAGGGATTGATATCAATTAAGATTATGATTCATGCAATTCACGAAACATATGCAAAACACAAGCAATCGATTTAGGATTTTAATACTAGTTGTTCAAGAACTCATATCACTAAGGTAAGATCATCCCACTGTCGTGACGTAACTAACCTTCTACGTTTTGCACCCTAATAGACTCAACTATCGCAGGTTATTACAAGGTGAAAACATGTTTATGCTCAAGATTGATTGTTCACTAGACTCCTTAACTAACTTATCGAATTGTTAAGATGCCTAGCTCATCGAATACTAGGTCTGGAGATATAACAAGCTTTTGGAGAGTATATAAACCTAAGATCAGTCCCTGGGTAGCTAATCCAGTTCGTGCTTTGAGTATAAATAAGGATAAAGAATCAATTCTAGAATAAAACTCTAAACGATTAAGTATGTGATGACATAGAATTAAGAAAGTGCATAGAAATCAAATCAAAGCTAATACTCTAAAATGTTTTGCAACACGTAGCAACAAGATTAAAGCACATAGACATAGTATAAATCGTTGATCTACAAAGCGTAAGGGATTAGATCTCATCTCTTTGCATTAAGAACTAGAGAAAAACGAAATACATGTTTAGGTATTGATGGCCGGCTGCTTACGTTCCTATAGAGGTTAAAAGCAAGTATATATAGGGGTTTAAGGAGGCTTAAGTCGCTAGGTCTTCTTCGGGCAAAAACTTCTTTTTAGTCGAAACTAAGACAATACCGGTCACAATAACAGTCGGGCTTCGTGACCGGTATTAGAGGCTTCTATGGCGCTTCTACAAGGTTCGTAAAAGTCTGGATCATCGGCCCTGAAACAATCCAACCCATAAAATTTAAATTTTTTCCCTTCCGGATTATTATTATTACAAATAATAATCCTCAACGGGTCATCACACGCAATGCAAAACAGTTAAACAATTAAACAAATTCAATAAATCTCATACTCTACTGAATCCTAACCAGTTCAATTCAATAAACCAATATCAATAACCAATAAACCAATCAAACCAATATCCCATAACAATAAACAGTGGTTCTAGAATCACTAACACCCTAGCAATTCTAACACAATGACCACAAAATCAAGACACTAGATCATCTCCTCTTCCCGGCCATGATTCCACGATCACAATTTCTCTTTACCTGCATCACATAGCAAAAATAGATGTGTGAGTATTATCACAAATACTCAGTGAGACAGTCATCCCGTCTACACCCTATACACACAGGCATAAGCAGTGATACAATACCAGGATGAACAATCAACAATGCATCACACATTAACCAACGAGAAAACAACACGTTCAATATGTCAAACTGACGGCAATCAAAATTGTGTGTCGATCGACACACAACCCAGAAACGCAGAAAACCCATAAAAATCGAACCCAACCACCATGGATCGATTCCTAATCACATATATCTATTTCCTACATAAAATCCACCAAACAAACAACAAACAAACACATCCTATCAATTCCTTTACCCAGATAAGCCTACGGTCACGCACTCACCTCGATTTGGAAAGAAAAAGGGGAAGAACACGACGAAGAACGCGAAGAACACTCCTTCAAATCCAAGAATTCTCTCCCCAATCACGATCTACCAGCCCCGAAACTCCTTTCCAGAGCTTCACAATCACTCAAACGAGATATCAGAATCGAGAATGCGAAGAATTCAACGATGAACCTTCGATTCCTCTCAATTCTCTCACCAATCTCTTTCTCTACACAACCCTTCTGATTTCTGCCAAAAAAATGGACAAAACACGTCTCCACTCCTTAAATACCCGAGCCCTAGGGTTCCCTAACTCGATCGCCCAAACCAAGCGATCAAAAACCGAACCTGTTGGTTCAATTTTAACCCGTGTCGATCGACACACCACACTGGTGTCGATCGACACAATTCTAGAACACGACTTCTCATAAGTCAAAAACACTCGTGTCGATCGACACACACACACCCTGTGTCGATCGACACACCAACCAAAAATTCACTTTTTGGTTCACGGACGTTACAATTCTCCCCCACTAACACCGATTCGACCTCGAATCACGCGATGCCATCTCTCTAAGGTTAACACTCCCATCTAAAACCCGATCAGACTCACCTGGAAACATCAATGCTGCAACGCTCCCTGTTCCGGATTAGGGCTGCCCGATTGATCGCACAACAATCAAATAAGAACATGCACGACCAACCGTTGACCCAGAATTGGACCAAATGATCGCGCAACAATTAAACAAGAACATGCACGACCAATAGCGCTACATATGCTACCAGGGTCGTCCGAACCGAGGTTCTAACGTAAGTAAAACCCCTAGACTAGACGTCCAAACCACACTCGATCCCCGAGCTCCGCTAGCCTAATACTAGCCACATTGCCGTTGGGGTTAGAGGCAGCTAACAAGGCAGATTTGCTAAGCATAATTCGGATAGCTCAGGAGAAGGATCAGGGTTTGAGTGATTCTTCTAAGGTTGCAGGTTCAGAGTATTTGGTCTCGGTAAATGGGACGATATTGGTGAATAGACGGGTTTACGTACCCAAGGGTGAGGATCTGAGGTAGGATATCCTGAGGGAGGCTCATTCGAGTATGTTATCGATTCATCCGGGAGCGACCAAGATGCATCGTGATCTAAAGCAGTATTATCACTGGGTTGGGATAAAGAGGGATTTCGCTAACTTGGTTGCAGCGTGCAACGTATGCCAGTTAGTGAAGGCTGAGCATCAGGTTCTAAGTGGTATGTTGCAGAGTTTGCTTATTCCGGAGTGGAAGTGGGATATAATTACCATGGATTTTGTGACAGGATTGCCAGTGTCGCGGACCTATGATATGATTTGGGTGATTGTGGATCGTCTGACCAAGTCAGCACATTTTCTTGCCATCAAGAAGACCGACGGAGCGGCAATGTTGGCTAGGAAGTATGTGCGGGAGATAGTGAGGCTGCACGAGGTGCCAGCGAGTATTGTGTCAGACCGGGATCCGAGGTTTACTTCAGAGTTATGGAGGGCGTTCTAGGCTGAGATAGGCGCTAAGGTTGATATGAGCATAGCGTATCATCCTCAGATGGATGGACAGTCTGAGAGGACGATTTAGACATTAGAGGACCCGCTGAGGATGTGTTTGCTGGATTATGGTAGTCATTGGGCGGATCATCTGAACCTGGTGGAGTTTGTGTACAACAATAGCTACTAGGCGTGTATTGGATGGTTGCATCTGAGGCTCTGTATGGGAGGCCATGCCATACACCATTATGCTGGACTCAAGTGGGGGAGAGGAGCATGTTTGGTGTGGATTTTGTTCAGGAGACGACGGAGAAGATCCGTGTCTTGAGGCTGAACATGAGGGAGGCTCAAGATCAGCAGAAGAGTTATGTCGATAAGAGACGGAAAGAGCTGGAGTTTGAGCTGGGAGGTCTGATGTATCTTAAGGCTGCGATGTTGAGGGGTCTTAACAGATCCATTTTAGAGAATAAGCTAAGTCCGCGGTTTATGGGCCCATTCAAGGTTGTAAAACGGGTGGGGCCAGTAGCTTATCAGTAGTTACCTCAGAGTATGAAGGTTTTTCATAAGGTCTTCCATGTGTCGATGCTACGAAAGTGCCTACATGAGTCTGAGGAGGTGTTGGCTAGGATTCCGGAGGATCTTCAGCCCAACATGACTTGGGCGGCGAGGCCTGTGAGGATTCTCGAGAGGAGAGTCAAGGTGATGCACCGGAAGAGGATACCGTTGGGGAGAATCGTGTGGGACTGTGACCGTATTGAGGAGGTGACTTGGGAACCAGAAGCGAGGATGAAGGCATTGTACTCGAAGTGGTTCGAGAAGCAATCGGTGGCTTGAGTGTCTTTTTCTGGTTTTCAGAGTCTGTATAGCATGTTGCTATGAGTTTGATGTATTTTTCGTTTTGTGTTGTAACGATTATACATTGGTGAGATTTAATAAGATGGGTTTCCTTATTAAATGTGTTTATAAGATGCGATTTTTATGGTATAACTTGTGAAGTCATGGGTTGTGATGACTGGTAGGTCATGTGTTTTGATGACTGATGGGGGTCATGTGGAGGCCTAGCGATAGATGTTCTATGGGAGTTAGAGCTTGTCTATTGGCTAGGGAGCTAGAAATAGAAGTTATAAGTGAGTAGGTCTGTCTATTTTCTAGTGAGGCTTGGAATGGAAGTTCTATGTGAGTTAGAGCTGTCCATGTCCTAGGAGGAGTATATGGGGATGGAGGTTCTATGTGAGTTAGGACTTGACTATTCCCTAGATGGAGATGGGAAATAGAGGTTTTATGTGAGTTAGAACCTGTCTATTTCCTAGGGGGAGTCTGGAAACAGAAATCTTATGTGAGTTAGGACTGTCTTTTCCAGGGACTTTGATGGAACACCCTGGTGATTAGGTTATTTCGGATGGCCTATTGATTGGCCATGAGGTGACATCCCGGGATAGGGAGTGTCAGGATGGAACCATGAGAGGTGATTTTGGTCGACAGGTGCTTATGATGCATGTTACAGAGTGATTGCTCCATGGAATAGTGGGTCTCCTAATTATACTTGAGGGGACAGTGAGGTTCTCTCCATGGGATAGTGGGTTCCCTGCATATACTTTGAGGGACAGGGATCTCTCTTGAGGATGTGTGATTCCTCTGCAGCCGATAGCTTGACGGACTGTGTGTCCCGAGAGTGGGAGGGCCTAGAGCATACCGAGAGCTGGATGGACGGCGGTCCTGAAGGTGGGAGGGGTATGATATACATCGAGAGCTCGAAAAGTGATGACCTTGAGAGTGTGAGTGGTGTATATAGATATGAGTATGAGCAATAGTGTCTGTAGTGTGATCGTAAGTATGAGACTAGATGAGCTTCAGGGATCGGGAGTGGATCTCAGGTAGTGCTGACCAGGTTTGGTGAGGATTGCAGCCGTGGCGAGACGGTGCAATGTGGCTAGTATAAAACTAGTGGAGCTCGGGGATCGGGTGTGATCTCGAGGGGTGCTGGCCGGGTGGTCAGGAGTGTTGATAAGGAGGTGTAAGTGGATGTCTAGTCTAGGGTTTTTACTTGCGTTGAGAACCTTGGGTTAGACGACCCTGGTAAACATATGTAGCGGCTTGGGTCGTGCATGTTTTTGTTTGAATGTTGTACGTTCAATCAGGCAGCCCTAATCTGGATCACGGAGCACTGCAATGTTGATGTTCCAGGAGATTCTGGTCGGGTTTTGAACGGGAGTGTCAACCTTAGGGAGATGGTGTTGCGTGATTCGAGGTCGAATCCGTGTTAGTGGAGGAGAATTGTAACGACCGCGAACCAATTTCTGTGGATTTTGGTCGTGTGTCGATCGACGCAAGGTGAATTGAACCAGACCGGTTCGATTTCAATTTTGGGTTCGGCGGGTCAGTTTAGGGATTCCTAGGGTTGGTATATAAAGTGCAAAATAGATGTGTTGTGGCCGATTTTGGGTTGTTCTTGAGCAGATATCAGAGAGTTTCAGAGAGAAATCGGTGTGTTTAAGAGATTTTAGTGTTTGTGAGGATCAAAGAGCATGTTGGGGCTGTGTCTCTGTGTTTTGGGAGTGAGGATTTCGGATTTGGAGGCTGTGTTCTTTGCGTTCTTCGTGAATCCTCATTATTTTCCTTCCAGAATCGAGGTGAGTGCGTGACCGTAGGTTTATCTAGGTAAAAGGCTGATAGAATGCGTTTTCCTGTGATGTTTTTGTGTGGATTTTGTGTTGACTGCCTGCAGGGATTGATGCAATTCGATCCAGGATCAATCCATGAAAGGATAGGTTCGAGCCTGGCATCTGTGATGTTGTGTCGATCGACGCTATTGCTCTGCGTCAATCGACACACAAGACAGTGCATCGATCGACACACTGGCTGAGGCATCGATCGGCACCTAGAGGTTATGTTGATCGACGTAGGTCAATCCATCCATCGACACATGGTGGTTGTGTCAATCGACGCATGTCTGTTCGAGGTAGACTTGTGTGTTCTGTTCGTGCGTTGCGTGTTGTGTGTTCACCCTGGTATTTTTATTGATTCTTATGACTGTGTGTATAACCTGTAGACGGGATGACCGTCTCACTGAGTATTTGTGATAATACTCACGCATCTCTCGTATTTCGTGGCTGTTGAGTGATTCTGGAACTGCTGTTTAGTTGCATTTGGTTGTTGTTCGAATTGAATATTGGTTATTGGTTTGAACTGTTTAGCGATTCAATAAGTATGGGATTATTGGTTGATGATGGTTTTAATTGTTTAGTCATTTATTATTCCGCGTTGCTTGTGTTGACCCGTTGAAGATTATTATTTGTGATAATAATAATCTGAAGGAAAATATTTTTCAAAATTTTACGGGTTGGGTTGTTTCAATACCCCTCAGCAAGATCATCTTGCTATCCTTCCTCTGTCACAGAGTTAATTAATGTCCTCTCCAAAGGATCCGTAGGATGCATCTCATTGAAAACTTCCTGTGCGAGGTTGGTAAATCCATCTACATAGAATGTCTGGCAATCTATAGTAGGTCTCTTCATCACCTTGTCACATTCAACGTAATTTTACCCCCCTTAACAACAATCAATACACCAGTTGTTGCCAAGAACGATCGTCCCAAAATTAGAGGATCTTTGGGTTCCTCACCATATTGCAAAACCACGAAATCTGTAGGGATGAAGCAATCTCCAACCCTGATTGGAACATCCTTTAAAAAACCTTCTGGGATCCTTACTAATCTGTCTACGAGGATAAGAGAGATCCTTGTTGGATGGAAATCAGTCATTCCAAGGCTGACAGCAACGGAGTGTGGCATCAAATTGACACGTGAGCCTAAATCACAAAGAGATCTTGGAAACCTCTCTCAAAATATCAAGCAATCCAACACAAAGCTCCCAGCAACTCCTTCCTCAAGACCCAAATTCTTGGTAACCATTCTCTTCACGTATCGTAAGATTATCAGAGTAGTTTTAATGGAATCAATCAATGGAATCTCAACAACAAGCTTATCCATGATAGCTTTGCACCTAGCATCCTCCAGTTCTTACTTAGACTTCTTCTGACTCCTAGGATAAGGTACGTTTGGCTTGTAAATTCGTGCATCTGCATTTGCTGAAGTCTTTATAAAATCTGGGTTCGTCTGGATTGTACGTCGATCGACACAAGGCTTCTGTGTCGAGGTTGTGTCGAGCTCGGTCGATGCTTGTCCGATTGCATATTTTCCTTCATCGAGAACATTAAGGTGCGTCGATCGACGTAGGGTCTGGAACATAGATTTCATCTTCTTCAATCTCCATAAGCTCATCGATTTGCTCGGTAGTAAGACCCTTCTTTAGAATTGGCTCCAACTTCCTTCCACTCCTTGTCGTGATAGTAGCGACATTGTGTTTTGTATTCATGTCTGTTCTTGATGGGAGAAATCCTTCTTGCCTTCTTGCATTCTCAACGGTTTGAACAACTTGAGTATCCAATTTTGACATGGGTGTTCAAAGCTTCAAATTTCCCATTCAAGTCTTGATACATAACATCCATCTTCCCGTTGAAGCTCACAAACATCTTATGTTTTCCCACTAAGATCTACTCCAAGATTTTATCTCATTATCCGAAGATTGAGCAGGAGGCATCTGATAAGAAGAAGAAACATAGTTCCTTGTGTAGCTGCTGCTCTGAAACGGCTTCTGATACTCGGTCTTCTGATACTACGGTTTTGGAGTGTAGCTACGGGAACCTTGATTTCCCATGAACGTGGTTTTCTAGTTATTTCCATTGTAGCCTCTGTTCCCTTGCTGATTACCAAATCTTTGACCCTGAAAACCGTTCCCATTGATGTAATTGACATCATCTTCACCCTGTTATTCCTCTTGATAGAAAGTTTCTACCTCTTGAGCAAACTGAACCGAGTTTTTCCCTACTAGAAGGTTATGTACATAATCCAACTTAGCCTTCACCTCAGCAATTTGACCTCCATCCATGTTTTCACCAAGCCTCTTCCTTTCGAAATCTGCATTCTTGGTACTATAGCTAGAAGCCAAGTACTCTATCAGCACAAGATCATCTTCTGGATATCTTGTATAGAAGTTTCCATTACTCGCAGCATCCAGCGCCATCTGGTACCTCTAATCTATCCCTCTGAAGAATATACCCAACAGTTGAACATCACTAAAGCCGTGATGAGGACAATCTCTCTAATAAGCTTTGAATCTCACCCAAGAAGCCTTGAATGCTTCAGTCGGTCCTTGTTTAAACGTAGAGATCTTCGTCCTCAAATCCTTAGATCTTCGTCCTCAAATGACCTTGCTACTTCAAAGAAATTGTTGAAGAAGGCATTCTTAGTAGCTTCCCAAGTAGTGAAGAATCCGGTTCTAACTTCTTCAGCCAATAAGTTGCTTCTCCACCAAGGGAGGAAGGGAAAAGCTTGCAGTAGAGGTAATCATTCGACACTCCATTTGCTTTAATGCTCGATGGAAAATCCTCGAACCTCTCAATGTGGTCCATGGGGTGTTCCAATGGAAGACCATGGAAGGGATGTTAAGCCATAAGAGCGTAGTATGCAAGCTTCAACTCAAAGTCATTCCTCTGGAAAGCAGGGGGGAGAATCGCAGCCCTGTTAGCATAAAACTCATCGGGCCAGTTGTATTTCCCAAAGTGCACTGGCGCCTAGCATTCTTTTGTTGCACTACTATTGCATTCTCCTGCTGTTCCACAGTTGTTGGTTCAACAATCATAGCTCCTTCAGCATTAGGTCTCTGCCCTTGAGCATTGCGCCTGTTTTTTTGGTGATCTTGCAGAAAACCATCTTTCCCTCGATTAAACACTAGCGGATTAACCATCTTGACTGGCTTTTTCGTTCTGTTTGCACGCTCTAACTTTCCTATCTCTAGATTGAGATCGACTAGCTCCTTGTCCTGGTTGCTCTTGGTAGCGCGATTAGGCATACACCTGAAACAAACAAGAAAATGAGATAAAGTGCGTAAGTAACAAAACAAAAATTAAAACTTAGACAAAATTCTAAAAGCAAAAATCGATTGGTAATATCGATTCCTCGGCGACAGCGCCAAAATTTGATATGCTCAAATTTACCCTGAGCTACTCTCTCAAATTAAGAGATCGTAGTAGTACTTAGGGATCGAATCCACATGGAACCGTAATCACAAAAAAGAATTTGAATTCAAATTAAGCTAAGAAACAATGTAAGATGTAAATTAAATGACAAAGCAAGCAGATGATGATTAGTGTGCTTTAAAATCAATTGGACAAAAGGTTAATTCTCATGTATGTATCGAAATTGAAGAATGAAATACTGTCAGGATGATTATTTAGTGCGGTTCTAGAACTCGAAACACAAATGTAAACCAATCAACATTCATTGCAAAGATTATCTATGACAAAATCCCTTAATTCCAAATTTATTTGCAAATTCAATGAATAAAAACAAGCATTAATGTTCAGGTTCGATTGTTCACAAAATCACTAAGCTAAATTTCTTTGCAAATAGTCATTTTGCTCATCTAAGATTTTAGGTTGTTAACAATACTTTCGCATCTATTAATTCAACCTAGGGTATCTAATTCTAGGTGATCAATCCTAAAATCAGAGTTAAAGCAATCAAGATGAAGAACAAGTAGAATATATCCAAACAGTAATCCAAATCTAACAATTTGTCATCAACCCTTGAATTCTCCAAAACCTAACTAGCAAATTACTCAGACATAGATGAAGAAAACATTATGAGATGAATAAATTGCATAAAAGAGATAGAAAAAAGATACAAAGAGTTCGAAATCTCTCTAATGTTTGTCTGAGTAATTTGTGCAGATTTGTCTCCCAAAAAGGTCTCAAATCAATCTCTCTCTTTTTGTCTCAATAGAAAATAAGATCATATCCTCCAAAGTTAGGAGAAAACTATAAATAATATACAAAAGTCAGTTTGGGCACTTTTGTTAACACTTGAAACTTCTGGTCCAAAAAGGAAATCTTCAAAATTTATAAAATCGCGATTTATCCTCTTCAGGCATGTGTCGATCTACACACAAAGCCTGTATCGATCGACGCAGGATGGAAATATCTACTCCGACTTCATGATTTCGGCTACTCTTTCCACAATGCTCCAAAGTCTCCAATTATGCTCCAAACGTCAATGAACCTACAAATACTTGAAAAGACTAAAAAAATACCAAAAAGACTCTATAAAAAAGAATATATCATGGCCAAAAACCGGTAAAAATCATGATATATTAGACATCGACCGTGTCGCGTCCTTGTGATATAATGCGTTTTTAGCGCATTCTAACCTTTGTTTGGTAGGTTTTTATCGAATTTTTCGCTCCACTTTGAGTCATTCTAGGTCTAAAATACAGCTGGAATTGAGGATTGGAACTTGCAATTGGATTTGGTGAAAAAGGAAGGAATCTGGATCTTTTTGGAATATTCTGAAGAAAGGGAGCACCCGCACCAGAAGAGGAAGCACCTGCTCCCAGAAGATCCACTTTTGGATATTTTCATTAAACCTAATTTCGCCAACTAGGGTTTCCATATTTTGATCCCAGCCGCCTCCAGACCTATATTTAAGGATTTTTCAAGACTCTTTTGAGGGGAGAGCCGCATATTCACGTTTTGAACAACAAAAAGAGAGAAAACACAAGTGAGAGAGAGATTTGATACTTGCTTTTAGAGTTGTAAGCTTGAGGATTGCCTTCCACGTTTTGGAGAAGATTTCTAAACTCTTATCTTTTCTATTTTCAATGAAGTTTCTTATCTTATTTGCTGCTGTTGTTTGCTTGAATATGTGTGAGTAATCCCCTTTGTTAGGTTGAGGGTTCGATGGGATTAGATATCCATGAAACATCATTCGATATCTCCATCTAATGTCGATCA
The DNA here is from genome assembly GCA_964056655.1 of Arabis hirsuta. NCBI lineage: Eukaryota > Viridiplantae > Streptophyta > Magnoliopsida > Brassicales > Brassicaceae > Arabis > Arabis hirsuta. Next base: position 23,708,501 of record OZ053298.1, on the reverse strand, counting down.
TATTGCCTAGACTAGATTGATCACCTAGCCTCTGATTTTAAGTTGAATTTACTCATCAAAAGTGTTGTAAATTGTTGGAATTGACTTAGATGGGCGAGTTGTCTTTAGCCAACGACAGTTGAAGCTAAAGTAACACATGAACAAATTGATCCTATACGTTTAATGCTCATCATTCCTTGTAACCTCAAATGACAGTTTAGGGTGTTAGATTGATTGTTGAAGTTGTTGATGCTACGACAGTGGATTAGCTTAAATTTATGATTGAGTTCTAGATTGGTTCATAACTTGATAACCTGAATGATTGCTTGGTTCTTGATGATCTAATCCCTGGGATTTATCCCTTGACCTAACGCCTTTCCTTTTATTGTTTACACCGAAGTTTACTTTTGTTTGCTTTGATAAATTGTGACACTTAAAACAACTTTGAATTGCTTAGCTGAATTTGTATCCTATAAGATTAGAGTGTATTGCTGGTCCCTTAACGAACCTAAACTATTCTATATCGGATTAGTGAATCTAGGTTTAATCTTTGAAACCGACAAAAGGACTTTCATCAAATTGGCGCCGTTGCAACGGGGACCAACTCGATACATCTAATTTTTGTTTACGATTTCAGACTAAGTACTAAACTCGTTCTTTTGTTTCTTTTGCGTGTGTTTCAGGTGTATGAACTCGAGGACAACAAGGCGTAATTGCGAAATTCCCCTTGTAACTTTGAGTAACCCGGAACTCGCGAGACTAGAACAAGAAAACAGACGCACAAGGCCTAATCTTGTCAACATGGGCGGACAAGGCGAAATTGATATGGTTGTGGAGCTGCAGAGGTTGCAAGAGCAGATGGCTCAGATGCAACAGCAGCACACACGGGAACAACAGCAGCAACGCGCACATGAGCAGCAGCGTGCCATTGGGGATATGGATAATCCCCATGCTTTCTATCAGAACCGAGCTGTTATTGTTCCACCTGCTGTTGAGAGGCAAGATTATGAGATAAACCCTCAGATGATATTGTTGGTCAAGCAGCACTCGTTCCATGGACTGCCTGCAGAAATTTCGATGGACCATATAGAAAACTTCGAGGAGATCTGCTCCACGACGAGTTCTAATGGGATGAACCCGGATTTCATGAAGTGCAAGCTTTTCCCTTTTTCACTCGCGGACAAAGTTTCCCGTTGGCTCAAGTCTCTACCAGCTGGATCCATCACGACTTGGGTACAATGTAGAGCAGCGTTCTTGGACCACTTCTACACCAAATCTAAGACTGCGAGCCTGAGGAACAAGATCTCCTCTTTCCAGCAACATTCAGGAGAGAAGGCATGGGAACGGTTCAAAGAGTACAAGAGAGAGTGTCCACACCATGGGTTTACCGATGAAAACTTGCTGGGTATCTTCTATGATGGTGTTGATTGGGATTACAGGAATGCTTTGAATGCTGCGAGTGATGGTAATTTTATGGCTAAGACCAGAGAGGGTGCGTATAAGCTCATCGAGAACTTGGCTGTGAGTTCTAGTAACAAGTCGCAGGAGTATGACAGGACCACAAAATCTAGTGGAATGGATTCCCAAAAGATTGATGACCTTACTGCTAAGGTCAACTTGTTGCTCAAAGGGAACCAAAGGACGGTTCACTTTGTAGATGAGAATGGTGAACCATTTTCTGAGGAGATGGGTGAAGAAGGAGTCACCCAGAACTATAGGAATCACCCAAACCAAGGTCAGAATCAGTTTCAAGAGGGAGTTCAACAGAAACCACAATTTTCTAACTTTCAGGCTCCTGCGAGCTCTGAAAGTACTTCTCAAGATAAACTCAAGGTTATGATGCAACAGCTAATGGCTAATCAACAGAAGTCTGCCACCAAAATCAAAACACAGGTAGACGCTATGTACTCGGACCTCAATGGTAAACTTGAAGCTGTTTGCAACCACGTGAAGAGGCTTGACATTCAGGTAGCTCAGATCTCGGCATCAGCTAAGCGACCACCAGGGACTCTTCTATGAAAAGTTGAAACAAATCCCAGAGAACACTGCAATGTGATATTAGTTCAGAGTGAGGTGGAGACTATCTCAGCATCGCTTACACAAGAGACAACAGAAGAGGCTGTCGAATCATTACCATACATCCCTAGGATCCCATACCCTCAAAGACTGAAATATGAGATTGGTGAAAAGAAGCTGGCTGAGTTTAATAAGATGGTGAGTGAGCTTCCTCCTGAATTCTCCTTTGAAGAGGCATTTAGAGTTGATCCTGCATATCGCGAGTTTTCCAAGGATACCAAGAAGAGTCTCACGGTAGTCAAGGCTCTCTTTGATGAAGCAAGGAATACATCATCTCCAATGAAGCAGTTGCCAAAGCTAGAAGACCCTGGGAAGTTTGTTGGTCTATGCTCCATTGCAAGAGTTGAATTTAAAGAATCTCTCTGCGATTCTGGGTCTTCTATCAATCTCATATCCAAGGCTATTGCAAAAAAGCTTGGGATTACTACGATGAGAGCTACTAATATATCTCTTAAGTTTGCAGACTCTTCCACCAAGGTTCCACAAGGTACTATTCATGATTTACATGTTCAAGTTGGAAATTGTCTTGTTCCTACTGACTTTCAGGTGGTGGAGATGAGCGAAGATCCTGGGATACCTTTGATTCTTGGAAGACCGTTTCTGGGGACAGTGGGTGCAGTTGTAGATTTTCCTAATAGAAGAGTCTCGTTCTCTAATATTGACAAGCAGGTCTTCTACAAAGCTATACCCACTAATGAAGCAGCCAAACTTGCATCATGTGTTACTGTTATCAATGGAGATAAGCTGCAAATTGTGACAAAGAGAGATTTCAATGATAAGAGTGAGGTCAAGGAAGTCCTAGATGGAGACCCTCTTATCAGAACGAAAAAGACTAGTTAAAAGAGCAGGGTACAGGGGAAGGTGACGAGCCAAAGAATCAAGGGTGATTCTCATATGGTTTTAGAACCTCAGAGACGTGTTGGTGACACGATTGAGTACAAGGTGAAGTCCAAAGGGATTTCGAAACCTTTCTCCAAGGTTAGAGCTATTCTCACATCTGAGCTGAAAGAGAAAGGTGAAGAAGCTGTGAAAGCTATGTTGAGCAAGGTTCTGAAGTTAAAGTTTACGGATTGGAGAACTTGTTTTGGAGAAAGTTCTCATGCGCATCTTCCTGACTTACACATGAAATCTAAGTCAAGCTAAAGACTTTAAACAAGCGCTTAGTGGGAGGCAACCCACCGGTACGTTTTCTAACTTTTTCAATTTGATTTCTTTTATTACTAGCTTTGAATTTAAGTTTTGAGTTTTCAGGTTTTTGAAAAAAAAAAAAAAAAATTGTTATGGAATATGCAAGGAGGATCGATCGATCCCCTCAGCTAGATCGATCGATCGATCCGGAATGAGGAATTCAACACGGAGACCATCGGTCAATCTCAGGATCGATCTGCACATCGATCCGCTGCCAAGTTCAAAAAACCCAGAAGGAGCACCTGCTCCCCATGAGAGCACCCAAGCCAGATCGCTCGATCCTTTCAGTTGGATCGGTCGATCCATGATGATGAGATAAAAAGCCATTCTAGCGGTTAACCTCAGGATCGATCTGCACGTCTATCCAATTTCCAGAAGGAGCACCTGTTCCCCACTATAAAGCACCTGCTCTCCAGGGTAAAAATTCGAAATTCGGATTTAGGCCCACGAAGAAGTTATTTCTATGCTTTTATTTTATGTTTTTCCTTATGATTTTTTATTTCTTTCCACTCTCTCTTTTCTTATTCTCACACCGAGACGGTGTGAAGTAAGTCTGGGGGGAGTTGCTACTAATGAATTTTATTTTGGTTGTTTTCTATTTTCTTATGTCCTGTTTGAGTCTATTTTTCGTTGGTTTTATTGAGTCAAAACTTTGTAGGGAATTAGGACCTTATCTTATGATGATGTTTGAACTATTTGTGTTTAACTTTCTCTCTAGTGACCATTTCTTCAGAGCATGGGTACAAGGAACAGCTGGAACACTTCAATACATTATCTTACATGTTTCATATTGACCGAAAATTCCTCTCGCTATTGGCACTAGATTAGGGAAATGAATTATATTCAGGACTCCTTATTCTTTTTATCACTTTTGTTGTTCCTGAATAGCTAGCTCATTTTTAGTTAGTACCCTCCTTAACCCTAACCTCTTTTCAAACCCCTTGCATTCTTGTTACTTCATTTTCATATGTGCAGCATATGCGCAAAAAGGCCGGAGAGAATCGGGTTGACACTGCCTTTAAATCTTTCTTTCTGAAGAACAAGAGCACCTGCTCCCGCAATAGAACACCTGCTCCCGCAATAGAGCACCTGCTCCTATTTCCAGAAGATGGTTTTACAACGAAGTGGAACAAAAATCCACGAAGGAGGAATTATATTGATGAGCTCCACTTGGGTATGTACAACAACTCTGATATTTTCGTGTTTGAGAGACATACACTTGTAATCAAAACCCTCTTCATCATCATCTTTTCTTAAAAAAAAAAAAAAAAAAAAAAACAGATGATGAAGAGTGGTGAATCTGTAAAATAGGAAGTGTCTCTCTGCACAGCGAGTATAGCCAAGGTGGATGATGGTTAGATGAGACGTTTGAGAGGTTGGAAGAAAGAAAGAGTGGTTTAGACAATGTGGAATATCAACGGACCTATTCTCTCTTGTAATTTTGTGTGATATCCTGCATCCTCTACGAAACATCGGGTAACCCTTAAACACTTTAAACACCTTGAACTCCACCTTTAAATGGCCTTATACCCTTTAGCGTCGTCTATCCTAAATGGTGCCTTTAGCGAGACCCTCACGCAACTTTGAATGCGTTGAGTTTGTGTTTGGGAAATGGAACTTGGTTGAGAAATGTGTTGAGGAGTGTTGGTGATGCTTTGTTATTCGTAATCTGGATTATGTGGTCTGCAGATTGAATGTTTTAAACCTGGTTCACTGAGGATTAAAGAGTTCCCGCGTTTTCAAACCTTTCTCCTTCACTTGGTATTGAATTTGTTTGAGGACAAGTAAAGATCTAAGTCTAGTGGAATTGATATAATGCGTTTTTGGCGCATTCTAACCTTTGTTTGGTAGGTTTTTTCGAGTTTTTCGTTTCACTTTGAGTCATTCTAGGTCTAAAATACAGCTGGAATGGAGGATTGGAACTTGCAATTGGATTTGGTGAAAAAGGAAGGAATCTGGATCTTTTTGGAATATTCTGAAGAAAAGGAGCACCCGCACCAGAAGAGGGAGCACCTGCTCCCAGAAGATCCACTTGAATATTTTTGGATATTTTCATTAAACATAATTTCGCCAACTAGGGTTTCCATATTTTGATCCCAGCCACCCCCAGACCTATATTTAAGGATTTTTCAAGACTCGTTTGAGGGGAAAGTCGCATATTCACGTTTTGAACAACAAAAAGAGAGAAAACACAAGTGAGAGAGAGATTTGATACTTGCTTTTAGAGTTGTAAGCTTGAGGATTGCCTTCCACGTTTTGGAGAAGATTTCTAAACTCTTATCTTTTCTATTTTCAATGAAGTTTCTTATCTTATTTGCTGATGTTGTTTGCTTGAATATGTGCGAGTAATCCCCTTTGTTAGGTTGAGGGTTCGATGGGATTAGATATCCATGAACTAAGCATAGATAGGTTTTGAAACATCATTCGATATCTCCATCTAATGTCGATCATATTGCCTAGACTAGATTGATCACCTAGCCTCTGATTTTAGGTTGAATTTACTCATCAAAAGTGTTGTAAATTATTGGAATTGACTTAGATGGGCGAGTTGTCTTTAGCCAACGACAGTTGAAGCTAAAGCAACACGTGAACAAATTGATCCTATACGTTTAATGCTCATCATTCTTTGTAACCTCAAACAAAAGTTTAGGGTGTTAGATTGATTGTTGAAGTTGTTGATACCACGACAGTGGATTAGCTTAAATTTATGATTGAGTTCTAGATTGGTTCATAACTTGATAACCTGAATAATTGCTTGGTTCTTGATGATTTAATCCCTGAGATTTATCCCTTGACCTAACGCCTTTCCTTTTATTGTTTACACCGAATTTTACTTTTGTTTGCTTTGATAAATTGTGACACTTAAAACAACTTTGAATTGCTTAGCTGAATTTGTATCCTATAAGATTAGAGTGTATTGCTGGTCCCTTAACGAACCTAAACTATTCTACATCGGATTAGTGAATCTAGGTTTAATCTTTGAAACCGACAAAAGGACTTTCATCACCTTGCTCCATCGTACCATGTCTCCTGTCGCATCCCCAATCAACTGACCACGTCGTGTCCCAAACACTGGTCATGTTCGTTGACCGGTATTACTGATCGGTGTTGTGACACACCGCATCGTGACCACGACCGTCCGGAGCCTATGTCGCCACAACCTGAGCCGCCCCCTTACCGAACCGTGCCGCGTCAATGAATCACATTTATTTTTAATTTTGAATCATCATGAATTCATCTTCTTTATTCTTAATTCATATCATTATTAAGAAGATTATTAGATTCATGAAATTTTTGCATTAGAAATTTCACAATTTGGTTAGATTAAATTGGCTTTTAAATAATTTACACATAGCATATTCATTCATTGATTTCACTTAGATTAATGATTTTAAGCAATTTGGATTCATTCATGTATTTATTTTTGTTTCTTATCTATTTTTATTATCCTTGGACTTAGAACTCATTACACATGTGTTGGGAACTTTGCTCCAAGGTGCACTGAACAAGTGATTTCAAGTCTTTTCGCAAGGATATGTTGCTCTTGAACAGGATTTTCAGCAAGGGATTTCATTGTTGACGCACAATTCAATCGTCTTAAGCATAAATCCAACCATACAACGGAGATGTGAACAAAAAGAGAAGCAACAAGGACCACCATGCCTCATTCAACCATTCATGGGACACAATACGACTATGCTTGAAGAAGAATCCAATCAGTCCGAGCCAATTTTCAGATTTCATCATCTACGCTCACAGATGGATCACACCGAGCACTTTCATGGTACAACTACCAAAATACTCGAGCAAATGGACTCAAACTTCACAACCTAACCTAAAAGTCAGGTTTCCTGATGACTTTTCAATAGATATCGAGAGAATATCAAGCAATTTTTATAAGGCCTGATACACACCTTCTAGCGAGCCGAATCCAGCTCTACATGGACTGTATGCTTAACCGTTCGAGCATTGATGATGAAACTTCACCAGTAGCTTCACAACACTCTATAATTCAGCAAATTTTTTATATGGTTTGAGAAAAATATCTCAGATTTGAAGATACCCTGTATAGATCTTTTGATGACCAAAAATCACTACCGTGGTACAATTGCCTTTCTATGAGGAACTAGTTGTTGGAACCTTGCGAAACCTTGTTTCTCCATACATGGAAAACATCTTGGAGTCGTCACATCACCTTTTGTTTGAGCAAATCACAAACCCAAGCCATATCCACCATTACGATCAAATTATCCAAAAACCGGTAAAATCGTTTTATTCTCTATCTTTTCCATTATTATTTCAAATAAGCTTTCAGCATTGTACCTTAATTTGATTTGTTTTTACACCGGATGGTGTAAGTTAAGTCTGGGGGATTGTTGTTTACTAATATATTTGTTCGTGTTTGGATTCTCCTATGCACAAGAATCGAAGAGCCGCATTGTAACTTTAGTCACTCAGAATGGAAGCTCTCTACCATGTTAGCTCGGATTTCATAGCGACTTAAGCTTGCGTGTCATTGCCTTCTGATGATCAGCTTTTTCCCTACTTTAAATTTCAAAACCTCAGATGCTAACTCGACGTATAATAATGAGGTTCGTTCAAAGGGACCAGCAATACAGTTTAATCTTTTGGGATACAATTTCAGCTAAGCGATCAAGTTGGTTTAAGTTGTCACTAATAGCAAGCAATTATGTGAATTCGGTTTAAACAAATGATAATAAAAATGTTAGGTCAAGGGAAGATATCTTAGGGATTAGATCATCTGGAACCAAGCAATTATTCAGGATATCAATTAAGAACCAATCTAGAACTCAATCATAAAAATAGGAAGATCCACTGTCATGGCATCAACCACTTCATCAATCAATCTAACACCCTAAACTGTCGTTTGAGATTACAAAGAATGATGAGCATTATAGAGGATGGGATCGATTTTTTCACAACTCGCCTTCACTTCAACTGTCGTTGGCTAAGGACAAATCGCCCATCTATGTTATTTCAAGAAATTTACAACACTTTTGATGAGTAAATTAAACCTAAAATCAGAGGCTAGGTGATCACGCTAGTCTAGGCATTTAGAACAACAATAGATAGAGATATAAATGTATTTCAAATCCTATTTATGCTTAGTTCATGAATCCCTAATCCCTTCGAACCCTTATCCTAACTTGGAAGACTACTCGCACATGATAGATCAAAAGACAGCAAGTGAGATAAAAGAATTCATAGATAGATTAATGAAAAAGGTAAAGAGTTTAGAAATCTTCTCCAAAGGATGGAAGACAATCTTCAAATCTCACAAAAACTCAAAACAATGTATCAAATCTCTCTCTCACATGTTCTCCTTGTTTCTCTCTGTTATTTTCTGCCTCCTCTGAAAAAGGCTCGATAAAAGACTTAAAAATAGGTCTGGGGGCGGCTGGGATCCATTAGGGCAACCCTAGGTGGCAAAAATAGGTTTAAATGAATGTATCCAAAAATGGATCTTCTGCAGAGCAAGTCTGGCGATCAAGAGCAGGTGCTCCCTTCTTCAAAATCTTCAAAAAGTTCTAGTTTCCCTCCATTTTTGCTAAGTCCTTTCATGAGTTCCAATCCTCCATTCTAGCCACCTTTGGACCTAAAATGACTCAAAGACTCGATAAAAACCAACAAAATAAAGGTTAGAATGCGCCAAAAATGCATTATATCAATTCTCCCAGACTTAGATCTTTGTTTGTCCTCAAACAAATTCAAGACTAGGTGAAAGAGAAAGGTTTGAAAACGTGAGAAATCTCTCATCCTCAGTGAACCGAGTTAATAACCTTCGATCTGCAGACCACATAATCCAGATTACGAATAGCAAAGCTTTACCAAAACTCCTCAACACATTCTCAACCTAGTCTCATTTCCCAAACACAAATTCAACGCATTCAAAGTTGCGTGAGGTTCACCCTAAAGGCACCATTTAGGGTTAGACAATGCTAAGGGATTTAAGGCCATTTAGAGGTGGAGTTCAAAGTGTTTAAGTATTTAAGGGTTACCCAACGCTCGTAGAGGATGCAGGATATCGCACAAAATTGCAAGAGAGAATGGGTCCGTTTGTATTCCACATTCTCTAAACCACTCTTTCTTTCTTCCAATCTCTCTAACTTCTCATCTAGTCATCATTCTCCTTGGGTATACTCACTGTGCAAAAAGACACTTTTTCTATTTTACAAACTTACCACTCTTCATCATCAGTTTTTTTTTTCTTGAAAAAGAGTTTAAGATGATGATGAAGAGGGTTTCAATTACAAGCATGTGTCTCTCAAACACGAAGATAATCAGAGTTGTTGTACATACCCAAGTGGAGCTCGTTATTACCATTCTGTAACACCCGTGTTCCGCGGATTGACCACCGCGGAATGAAATGTTCGAAGTGATCAAGCTGTATCTGAGCCATGAGGGGCAGTTGGGTCAACGAGAAATGAAAAGTCAAGGTTAGACTGAGTTGGGCGGTTGAATCTGAGCTGTGTAGAGTTTTCGGAGTCGCGGTCTATTTTCAGACAAGACGGTTACCGTGGTCGGGTACGCACAGGATGGTTACCGCAGTCCATTTCGGACAAGGCAATTACACGTTAGACTGTCGCACTGAGTTGGGAAATATTTTAAGGCGTTGCGCGGGAACGGTTACTGGCTTGTGACGCGACACGTGACTTTTAATGAGAAAATACGGGAATGGTTATAACTGGTCTGGGGGACGCAGAAGATAGCGGGAGCGATTATCTGGGCGGTTTTGCGGCAGTTACTGGGTTTTTATGTGCGAAACTAAGCCATTTGCAGAGGCACGCAGAGAGAAAAAGAGGAAAGGCTCGAGAGATTCTGGAAAGACCCGAGTGTGGGTAACAGTGATCGTATTGGTGCGTGTCGACGATCGAGTCTATAGGTAGATCGATCGGGTCTGTGGGTAGACTGATCGGGTGCGAGTTGATTGTTCAATATGGTTAATACCGAAGGAGTCTAATGATCGCAGGGAGAACTGAAAGGGAGACTCGTGAGAGAATTTGAGGAGAATTGATAAGGAAACCTAGAGTGGATCCGAGAGAGATCGGAGCGTATGGGTAGATTGTGATCGAAGTGTATGGGTACATCGCGGGTCTGTGGGTAGGCCGGCCGAGATTGAGTTGATCGTTCGAGTTTCTGGGGAAACGCGATCAAGGCTAAGGGTTGTACAACCGTGTTTCCACGAATCTGGATGAGCGGCGGCAAGTATTCATCGAGTAGTCGCAGTAAGCGAAGTCTCTGAGAATGGCAGAGACATCTGGAAACATCGTCAAGTATTGATGATGGGTGTCGACGATTAGACAACGTTGGGCAAATTTCTAAGGGATTCTCGAGAAGTGTCGAGAGATCAGCAAGGGCTTGCGAGTATTCTGTGGAGAAACCCAAAACTATGGAATGTGGTGCATAAATAGTGATCTATGCCACCTCTCTTGTTACACGGTCATGTGGGGATGGTTGGCTGAGTGACTAAGTAATAAGGTGAGGCGGTGAAGTGGAGAGTGCTCGGGAAGGTAAGGATAAGCAAGTAAATTCGGGAAAGAGGAGCCAGGTGGCTGCGAAAACAGGTAAATGGGCGATCCGATATCGGCAAGGGACAAGGTATGTGTTAACGTTCTGTTGCTTATGATAGCTTAAGTATTGTTAAGCATAAATGCTAAGTGGTTGGCCTGATTTATTATTGTTACTATTGGAGTTGTTGTGGTAAACCTCTTCGAGGAGTTTATGGAAATAGGCAAAAATTGATAGAGGTTCGGTCACAGCTTTGGCCGGGTAGGAAATCTGGTCTAATATATAAATGGCCAAGTCTGGCCGAGACAGAGTGATCCGCGGTAAGGAAAACTGGGTTGGGGCGTTTCAATTTGGTATCAGAGCATTTACGGTTCTAAGACGGGTCTTGAATGGAAATGGGACTTGTCTAGAAGGCTTAGACGCAAAAAAAGCTAAGGAAAAGCATGGATGGATTTATCAAGTGACTTGGTCCAAGAGTGATGAAGGGAAATTGTGACTGCATGGGTTAAGTGTGAGCTTGTGGGAATAATAGAGTGAGTTGTTCTCACATGGGGAAAGTCATGGAAATGACTAAGTACGAAGAGTAGTCAATGAATCCGAGTTCAAAAGTGGGGAATAGGAAGGATTGACTAAGAAACCGTTGGTGCTAAAAAAAAGGATAGTGAGCGGTGGATATAGGAAAGAAGTTAATCTTCAAAGGAAATGGAGATTCTCGAATGGAATTGTTTAAGGCATTAGAGTTTCCGAAAGAGTGAAGAGGGGGAGACTTCACAAGAAGGATTTTGACCGTTATGTTTGATAGTGATCTTAGATTATGGAAACGGAAAGAAGACTAAAGGAGTAGTCTGGATGACTAAAGTCGATCATCATGGTTTTGGTGCGGTTCGAGAGTTGAGATCTATTGGAACAAGAGATTTGGAGTCAAGTGTTCTCGCAAAAAACTTGTTCAGGGATCAAGAAACTAATCGAAAGTACTAGTTGCTGTGGATGATGGGTTGTAGTCTGAGGGATCAAGAATTGTTCTTACACTGTTTCACTTAGCCTATAGTTGCTTGTCATGGTTCCTCTGTCGGTTTGATTTGGTCTCGGTGATTGATTCATTTTACTTGAGAATCTAGACTTGACATGCTTGAGGGGGCTACGATGCTCGTTAAGGCTTGTCCGGTTTTGGATAATTACGCGTGACAAGTTTCTGTTCATGACTTGCATTATAGACTATTGGAATCGAATGTTAGAAGATGACTATATGACTAAGATAATGATAGCCGTAGTGATGACTAAGAGAAGTCTAACCGAAAGTTATTAAAGGTTGAGACTAAGCTGGGTTGTTGGTGCACTTTGGAAGTTCAAGGCCATATGTGAGGACATCCTTAGAAACCATATGTGTTCGCTAAGGCATGACTGATAAGTTGATCTCAAAAGCTGGTTGAGTTTTCTGAGATAAGATTGACAGGCCAGTAGAACTTGTCAAGGTTATAACCGCAATGCGCGATATGTTCGACAAAAGCAACGATGTTGTCTTTGGGAACCAAGTAAATTGCCAAAGCACACAGTTAAAAGGTCCTTGAGAACTAGGTGAGATTGTCAAGGCGTGAATGGCATGGTATAACCTTGGGAGCGTGGGTAAGTTTGCCAAGTCATAATATGTGATAACTATCTCGATGGGTGATCCATTCTATCCGAGAGTCTAGATCAGGCAACACGCTTAGGGGCAACGATGCTCGCTAAGGCTTGCATGATTGCTGGAAGACGGCTCGGGGGCTTTGGGTAACTATGCAAGGAGTGTGTGAATGCGCCCTTGCCAAGACACTATCTGTGATCGCGTCGGTGGGAACCAGTGAGGGTTTGCCATCGCGTGTCTCTATGCGTCGATGGGAACCAGTGAGGGTTTGCAATCGCGTATCTGTGTTCGTCGGTGGAAACCAGTGAGGGTTTGCCATCTCATGTCTGTGTGCGTCGGTGGGAATGAGTGAAGGTTTGCCATCGCGTAACTGTGACTCAGTCGGTGGAAACCATGAGGGTTTGCCATCGCGTATTTATGACTGTGATGATGGAAACCGTGATAGTTTGCCATGGAATAACTATGACCTTGTCAATGGAAACCGTGAAGGTTTGCCATCGAGTGTCTCTGATTGCGTGGGTGGTACTATGCGAGTTAGTAGAGATCATGTATCTGTCATAACGACCCTGGGAACAATTTGGTTATACAAGGCATGTAAGAGCAAGCATCAATTTGGTTATACAAGGCTGGTTAGGATCGGGCCGGTCTTGATCTGGGCATCGTATCGCATCCTGTTGAATGGGCCGGACCGTTAAGTCCACGTCGTGTTTGGCGAGCAGGGCCTCTACCGCGTCGTTGATGTTTTCTTGCAAGGTTTGAATGTTTCTTAGTCTGTTCGTTCCGTTTCTCCATGTTCTCCTTAACCCGTTGATAGAGCTTTTTGAGTAAATCGGCCTTGGCCACTCCATTCTGGTTGATTTGATCCTTTCGCGGGAGTGGTATAAGGGCTAGGTCGAGGGGGAGTCTGCGGCTTAAAACCAAACACGATCTCAAAAGGAGACAAGTTAGTAGAAGAGTGTCTCACGCGATTATAAGCAAACTCGACCAAAGGAAGATAATCTAGCCAATTTCTCAAATTGTTACCGATGGTTGCTCGTAAAAGCGTGCCTAAAGTCCGATTGGTCGCCTCGGTTTGGCCATCAGTTTGAGGATGGGCCGTGGTGGAGAAGAGAAGCTTGGTTCCGAGCTTACTCCACAAGGTTCTCCAGAAATGTCCGAGGAACTTTGGATCGCGGTCGGATACGATGGTCCGGGGTAGTCCATGTAATCTCACAACTTCTTTGAAGAACAGGTCGGCTATTTGCGTAGCATCGTTGGTCTTGTTACATGAAATGAAATGGGCCATCTTGCTGAACCGATCCACGACAACAAAAACGAAGTCCTTGTGTTGGATCTTTGGTAGTCCTACAACAAAATCCATAGACAAGTCGATCCACGGCATATCAGGAATAGGTAAAAGCGTATAAAGACCGTGAGGATGTGACCTGGATTTTGCGCTAAGGCATGTGGTGCACTTGGAACAGAACCATTCCACGTCTTGTCGTTGGTGAGGCCAGAAGAAGTGTTCCTCGAGAATGCTTTGGGTTTTCTCCATGCCGAAGTGTCCCATAAGGCCGCCTCCATGGGCCTCGCTTAGGATTAGCTCACGCATCGAACTTCGGGGAATGCACAGCTTCTTGTCCCGAAAAAAAAAACCATCTTGCTTGTAATAGGGACCAAGGGCACCTTTGGTGCATCGGGTGTAGAGCCCTGCAAATTCTGGATCATCCGCGTAGAGCTCCTTGAGATGTTCGAACCCCATTATCTTGGACTCCATTGTAGAGATAAGGGCGTATCTCCTGGATAGGGCGTCGACTACTACGTTCTCTTTGCCTTTCTTGTACTTGATCACGTACGGGAACGTCTCCACAAACTCAAGCCATCTGGCGTGTCGCTTCTTGAGATTGGTTTGGCCTCGGAGGTACTTGAGTGTCTCGTGATCGGTATGCATCACGAACTCCTTGCTGAGCAGGTAGTGTTGCCAAGTCTCCAATGATCTCACCAAGGCATACAGCTCCTTGTCGTAGGTGGGATAGTTGAGGGTGGCTCGGTTGAGTTTCTCGTTGAAGAAGGCAACCGGTCTGCCTCTTTGCGTCAGAACTGCTCCAATGCCCGTACCTGATGCATCACATTCAACCTCAAACATTTGGTCAAAGTTAGGCAAATTTAATACCGGGGCGTTGGTAAGGCTATCCTTGAGCCGTTGGAATGCCGCATCTTGGCTTGGTCCCCATGAGAAGGCTACGTCCTTCTTGATCACCAAGGTGATTGGGGCGGCTATCGTGCTAAAGTCCTTAACAAAACACCGGTAAAAACTGTCCAGGCCATGAAAGCTTCGGACTTGACCGATGGTGGTGGGTGTTGGCCATTCTTGGATGGCTTTGATCTTCTCATCGTCCACCTTTAGACCCTGCGCACTCACAACAAAGCCTAGGAAAACCAATTGATTAGTGCAAAAGACGCACTTCTTGAGATTGGCATATAAGTGCTCAGACCGCAAGGTCTCCAACACTTTCTCAAGGTGCATTAAGTGGTATTCCAAACAGGTGCTATAAACAAGAATGTCATCGAAATAAACAACGACAAACTTACAAATGTATGCCCTTAGCACGTGGTTCATTAGTCGCATGAAGGTGCTCAGCGCGTTGGTGAGACCGAACGACATCACAAGCCACTCGTAAAGGCCTTGCTTGGTCTTGAAGGCGGTCTTCCACTCGTCACCTTCCTTCATTCTCACTTGGTGGTAGCTATTTTTCAAATCGATCTTGGAGAAGATCGTGGCACCACTGAGCTCGTATAACATGTTGTCGAGTCGCGGTATAGGATGCCGGTACTTGACGGTAATGTTGTTGATGGCGCGGCAGTCCACGCACATCCGCCAAGACCCGTCCTTCTTGGGCACTAAAAGGACTAGGACCGCACAGGGGCTGAGGCTCTCTCGGATGTAGCTCCTTGGTTTCCTCCGGGTTGACACGGTAAGCCGGTCGATTCGGTAGGGGAGCTCCGGAGACGAGATCGATCTGGTGTTGGATACCGTGGGTTGGGTGTAGGCCGGCGGGTATCTCGTCAGGGAAGATGTCCTTGAAACGGTCCAGCAACCGTTGGACTCCTTCGGGATAGCTGGTCTCGTCGGGTTCTGCAAAATAACCTTCCTTAAAGATCATTAGTAGCACATGCGTTTGTGCGTTCAATGATTTAAGAACTTGACCAGGGGTAATAAAAAGATTGGTTCGACTTAGCTTATTGGCCTGTGCTCCTTGGTCCATGGCCATTTGAAGTTCATGGACTTCGGTCGGGGTGAGCGAGGCAAGGTTGTGCTTCTTGCCGTTGTGCGCGAAACTGTAGAACTTGGTGCGGCCATTGTGAAGCGTTTCCTTATCAAACTGCCACGGTCGGCCTAGGAAGATGTGGCCGGCTTGCATCGGGACCACGTCGCAGAGTACCTCATCCGCATACTTGCCGATGCTAAACGGTACTAGGACTTGCTCACCGATCTTCAACTCCACCTTATCGTCGAGCCATCTAAGTCGGTATGGCCGCGGGTGTTTGGTTGTTGTGAGGTTAAGCCTGTCAACCAAATACTTACTAGCCACATTAGTACATGAGCCTCCATCAATGATTATGCTACATACCTTGGATTGAACGGTGCAACGCGTGTGAAAGATGTTCTCCCGTTGGATGGTCTCGGGTTCGAACAAGGTGCTAAGGGTTCTCCGGGCTACGAGGATTTCTCCTACGTCCGGATAGTCCATAATTTCCATCTCGGACTCCTGATGTCATGGGTTATTCAAGCTTTAAATTTATAACCCTAGATAAAGCTGCAAGTGTACAGGCAAACGCAGTAGTACTTAGGGGTCGATCCACAGAGACTAGAGATGATACGCTACGAATTTATGTGATGCAAATTAAGCTAAGACAAAATATGATTTTGGTTTTTTGGTTCTGTGATAGCAATTATAAAGCAAAGAAAGTAAAAACAAGGATAAATCAATAAGAGAAAAGCGTTAGGCATTAGATAATTCGCAGAGACTCATGAAACACATAAAGATATCGGGTTTTAAAGATCGTTCTATAACTCAAATCACTAATGTAAGGTCATCCCACTGTCGTGACGTAACTAACCATCTACGTTTTCTACCCTAATAGACTCAACTATCGGAGGTTATTATAAGGTGATAACATGCTTTAAGTGTAAGTTCGATTGTTCATACTACTCCATAACTAACCTTTCGAATTGTTATGACGCAGTACTCACCAAATATTAGTTCAGGCAATATAACAAGCTTTTGGAGAGTATATCAACCTAAGATCAGTTCGCAAGATGGCCAAAAAAGCAAACAGCATTACGATCGAATAGAGGTGAAGAATCCACTAGATAAACCCTAACAAAGTTCGATATTCAATTATGCATAAACATGAAATCTTTGAATGCCTAAAACCTAACAAGTAATTTACTCAGACATGATTGAAGTAACAATAAAGCAACAAGGATAGGCATGAATCATCATAGATAATCTGAATTCAAAGAGTAAGAGATAAGAAATCTTCTCTATATCGAAGTACAAAGGGAGATCTGCTCCTAGAATCCAAATATAATGAAGAACAAAGATGAAAACGTGTTTAGTGTTTAGAGAAGAGATAGGCGGCTGCCTAGGGCTCCCTAGTCGTGCCCTCTAGCTGCTTATTGATGCTTATTCTCCTAAAGAGGCTAAAAACAAGTATATATACGTGTAGGATCTTCTAGGGCTTTAGTTTAGGACAAAATGGTCTTTTACGTCAAAAATGCTCCAACGTTGGGCCAAGTAACGGACGGGCCTCTAGGCCAGTGTTGGAGTCTTATTTGGACCTTCATGAGTGCTGTCAACGGTCTGTAACATCGGTCCACGGACTGGCCCGGTGCTTGACTTGATTTTGCACTTGTTTCACTTCAGAGGCAATTTGACGTGTCTTCAGTAAACCGAGCGTATCTTTCTTCTCACAGCTCCAAATGATATGATTCAAATTCCTTTGTGAATCTAACTCAAAGATCTATCTTCTGACCAAGTTTCATACAATTCAAAATTGACTCGATCCTCCGTTTACTGCTAAACTTCTGGCGTATATGTTCTGTCCAACTTAGTAGATTGTAGTACCTTGTGAATCCTTTGGTCTTGATGATGTCTTTGGATTATGAACGTTTTTGTAACTTGGTTTACCCGTCTTTTGGCCTTTTTAGCTCCATTTTTCTTGATTTCCCTATTAAGACTCTAAAACTACAAATACGAGGAAAACTACCTCTTTTGGCTGAAAAGCTTTATAAAGTGCGTAGAAAATATAGTAAAATAGATAGTAAAAGTGGTAAAATATGGGACATATCAACTCCCCCTGACTTAAACCTGGCTTGTCCTCAAGCCAAATTCAAGTACAGAAAAGAGGTTTGAAAACGCAGAAACTTACCTTCCCTTGGAGTACCAGACCGACCCTTTCAACTAGTAAGCCACATAATGCATAAACAACTCAAATTCAGACCACCATGTACTTCTCCATAGACATTCGCAGCCTCCCAAATTCATCCACGACTTTTCAACATAACTTGCTAGTCATCATTGCTGGGTCTTGTCCCAGATCTCAATGCCAAAAACTTTCTAGACTCATTCCCATACTATACCATGACTAATGAACCATACAACTCTTGGTACTCTTTCTCTCCCCTAGACTTATTTGATTTTCTACTCTCTTTTTTTTTTTAGAATGTTGAGACTCAAAAGCAGCACTTTCACTACTGTTGTTCCTTGTGAGGAGACAAGGTCATGAGATCGCTCGTCCTCTACATCCATTATAAGGGACTCAAACTGCTGGCTTTTGAGCTTCGGGTGATCATCTCTTGAGTACTGACTCAGTGGAATTTTATTTCCTCATCTTATACTCAAAAACTATCATATCACTCCAATCATATATTTTTTTTTTAGAACAAGGGAGAGGAGTACCATTACTTTCAACAGAGATTGCACTTTTCAGGTATGAATGAGGAGTCAATCTCTATGAACATCAATCACCGAGGAGACCGCATAATTAGCTCGAACTTGGCGGATTATGCTGGAAGTAACAAATGTCTCTAGTTAACTGGTCAGCCTTAGGATTTTTCATTAGTCTGACTCTAAAATCGATCCTGGAAAAATGGTCACTAATCTGAAAAAGACAATCCACTAAACCAAAAGAAGGGTCATCATTTCCAACTGACTATTTTGACTCAATAAAACGTTTTAATTTTTTTGAAAACCTCCTTTTAAAAACATAAAAACCAATCACGAACAAACGTGTTAGTAAACAACAATCCCCCAGACTTAAATTACACCGCCCCCGGTGTAAAAGAAATCAAATTAAGGGAGTATGGTGAAAAATAAAAATAAAATTGAAATTAGAAAAGTTAGAGAATAGAACGAAGTTACCGGTTATAGACAAAAAGTCTTGAAGATCGAAAAATGTCCCATTTTCGGTTGGTATGAAGCATCTTTGGACTCGGCTATCTCCAGGGGTGAATGAACACTCCTAAAAGCTTCCTTATGTCCTTAGAAACAGTTCATCTCAAGGTTTCATCGGCTGGTTCCTCATCGTTTGAAAATTGGCTCACGGTATAGTGATTTTGGTCACCGGAAGAAGCTCATGGGCCATCTTTCAAACCTTGAAGTTTTTCTCGAGCCATATTGAAAATTCACCGAGTTATAAGGTATTTTAAAGCTCGTGGTGAAGTTCCAACACTTTTTCTCCTACGGTTTTGCGTATGGTCCTGGAATGGGGCGATTCGATTCGCCGGAAGGGTAGTATTGAGCCATCTGCAAAACAGGTATCGGGGTCGCGTATCGGTCGGGGTATCAGTCGGTTTAGTCGACCGATATCGAGACTAAAACAGACACGGGACGACGGGATGGTCGGGTGGCATCGGGACGGTCGAGACACGAGACGGATTAGGACAGAATGGGACGGGATCGTCGGTATTGGGCACGCGTACCGGACCGAGTGTCGGTCGGTACCGCGGGCGATATCGTGTCGCAGGAAGGTGGATCGTGTGCCAGTCCGAGTACCGGTGGTACCGCGGGTCGGTATTCCGAGGCGTGTGTCGCGGGTCGAGGCAAAACATGCCGAGTACCGGTCACGATTTATGACCGGCACGCGTGACCGGTACTGGGTCACTCGTGTCGTGGGGTGATCGGGACGCGATACCGGTCGAGGACGTGGGTCGGTATCGGGTCCCGTATGGCCTCGTGTCGCGGTAAGGGTATCGTGTTGCGGTTCACGCAGTTTTTCGTCGAGCATTTTGTTCGTCTATACACATCGGATTTGAGATCCGAAAGATGCTACGGATTCATGAGAACGAGATCTTTCCAATGGTATGAAGATTGTAGCCTGGTTCATGGTGGCTGGAACTGTGAAAAAGCTTGAAGTTGCGGCTTCGTAACCTTCCTAGACGGTCTTGTTCAATCGGTCATAACTTTCAGACCGTAATACCAAATTAAGTTCTGCTTTTTTCTGTAGCTTCGTATGACTGTCTACTATAGTCTCACCAAATTTCAGATTTTTCTGGGTTGGTTTGGTAATTCTTTTGTGCCTTAAACCAGAACGGGTCTTGTCCTATCTCCTTCTCTTCTTCCTTCTCCAAAACAAACATTTTTTTGTAAAATTCATGATTAGAAAAACCAATAAGTAATAAAACTTTAAAAATTAAAACCATGATTAAAATTTGAAATTAGAGACTCTAAAAAAAATAAAACCAAATATGGGTTGCCTCCCATAAAGCGCTTGTTTTAAGTCTTTTAGCTCAACTCCTTTTCCTTTTAAGCATAGGATGGCTCCAATAAAGGAATTGGGACTCCTTTAGCTTCTCTACACTTTGGACTGCATGGCTTAAGACTCCATCTATTAGCATCTTGTTGGCTTTCATAAAGAACAATCGGACCGTGAAAAAATTTCACCATATTGTTGACTTTTTCTTCGATGAATTCTTCATCTTTCTCATTCAAATCCGTGGGGATCATAATTATGAAGTTGGAGAAAAAGTTCGAGGACCTTTTGTGTTTCATCTCGACATGAACCACATCTTCTTCACGTTCCTTAGATACCAAGATCGAATTTGCAATATTGGGCGTCTCTTTGCCTTTTGGTCTTGTCGGTTTGACAACATCCTTATGTATGGTTGGAGGGGCTGAAATTTTGAGGTCTTGGATCTCCTTAATCGAATCACCTGGATCTATATAAAAGGTTTCATTAGTGTACATATTGATACAAAAAGAAACCTTACCTTGTAGGGTTGGATAGATCACTCCTTTGTCAAGTTTAGAGAGAGAGATTTGGTGATTTGTAGAATCCACAAATTCTCCATCGGTTTCAAGGAATGGTGAACCAAGATTTAAAGGCTTGTGAGGGTCATCTTTAGTCTCCAAAATGTTAAAGCTTGTTATAAGCTCCTCTCCTTCATCGCACATGTCATCCAATTCAACATCCGTGATGCATGTTTCGTCTTCTTGGAGATCTCTTGTAAGCATCTCTCCAAGATGAACCAAACGCGCCTCGGTGCTTTGAAGTGGAGCAACAAGAGCTTCTAATTTTTCTCTAAGAGCTGACAAAGAATTCTTGATCTCATATTCAAAATTTTTGAATTCTCCCTTGAGTTGAGCCACAAACAATTCTAGTTTATCGTCTAGGGTAATTGAAAAGGCGTGATCTTGGAGTTGTTGTGGTGGCTGTGGATACTTGCAGTGATGGTAATGATAGGCATCCTCACGCTCATAAGCCTCCCAAGGTTGTTGTTGGTACATATGAGCATTGCACCGAGTATTGTTGAAGTATGGCGGTTGATGATACTCATGAGGCATTGGGTTATAATCCCCAATGGTTTCATGGTAGTAAGAGCTCGCCATTCTCCTAGGGTAGAGGTTGTAGTGTTCCATTGATGACTCTCTGAAACACTCACAAAAACAAAAAAACAAAAAAACAAAAACGAAAAATCAAAAGTAAATAAAGAAAAACAATTCTTACACTTAATCTTTATCAAAAACTCGTAGGTAACAAATTAGTCCCCGGGAACGGCGCCAAAAACTTGATGTCATGGGTTATTCAAGCTTTAAATTTATAACCCTAGATAAAGCTGCAAGTGCACAGGCAAACGCAGTAGTACTTAGGGGTCGATCCACAGAGACTAGAGATGATACGCTACAAATTTATGTGATGCAAATTAAGCTAAGACAAAATATGATTTTAGTTTTTTGGTTTTATGATAGCAATTATAAAGCAAAGAAAGTAAAAGCAAGGATAAATCAATAAGATAAAAGCGTTAGGCATTAGACAATTCGCAGAGACTCATGAAACACATAAAGATATCGGGTTTTAAAGATTGTTCTAGAACTCAAATCACTAATGTAAGGACATCCCACTGTCGTGACGTAACTAACCATCTACATTTTTTACCCTAATAGACTCAACTATCGCAGGTTATTATAAGGTGAAAACATGCTTTAAGTGTAAGTTCAATTGTTCATACTACTCCATAACTAACTTTTCGAATTGTTATGACGCAATACTCACCAAATATTAGTTCAGGCATTATAACAAGCTTTTGGAGAGTATATCAACCTAAGATTAGTTCGCAAGATGGCCAAAAAAGCAAACAGCATTACGATCAAATAGAGGTGAAGAATCCACTAGATAAACCCTAACAAAGTTCGATATTCAATTATGCATAAACATGGAATCTTTGAATGCCTAAAACCTAACAAGTAATTTACTCAGACATGATTGAAGTAACAACAAAGCAACAAGTACAGGCACAAATTGAAATGACCCGACCCAAAATTTCAAAAAAATTTCTCTCCAGATTATTATCATCACAGATAATAATCTTCAATGGGTCAACAACCAAGCAATGCGGAACAATAAAACATCAACGACATATTCCAATTTAACAATCCCATACTTTATTAAATATCCAACCTAGTTCATCCAATCAACCAATATCAATAAACCGTATCTAGTGACTAACAACCTAACAATTCCATAGAAATACAATCCAAGTGAGACCCTAAATCATCTCTTCTTCCTCGCCACGATTCCACGATCACAATTTCTCTTTACCTGCAACACATGGCAAAAAGAGTTGCGTGAGTATTATCACAAATACTCAGCGACGCGGTCATCCCGTCTACAGGCTATTTAAATACAAGTACAAACAACCAACACAATACCAGGATGATCACAGAACAAGCATACACGACCAAGCAATAAAACAAGTCCAGAATACACCATGTCGATCGACAGGACTCACTGTGTCGATCGACACAACCACTAGGTGTCGATGATAAGTGACCCCGTGTCGATCGACAGGATCCACTGTGTCGATCGACACAACCACTAGGTGTCGAAGAACACAGGCCCTGTGTCGATCGACACACCACCTCTGTGTCGATCGACACGACGTCGCAGAACCCGGAATCGAGTCAATCCTCACACGACTCGAATCTGATGCGATCCGTCGAGTCTCCTGCACAAATCCACATACAAACACACGGAAACCACCAAGCAATCATATTCCATTGGTCCCCTATACTCATACGAGCCTACGGTCACGCACTCACCTTGATTGGGATTGAAAAAGGATGAAGAACGCGAAGAACGAGCAAAGAACACCAAGACAGCCTCTGATTCCGTCCACACAGACCTGAAATCAGCACAGCAACAACCTCTTTCTCGTTCTATCTCCACTCACGATCAATTCTCCTCCAGGAATCTCCCAACAATCACTCCAGCCCTAAGATTTCTGATTCACTCTTCTCTCTCTTAGCTTTTCTTCTAAAAACGGCCAAAAAGGAAGACAAACCCGTCTGATCCTTTAAATACCCAAACCCTAGGGTTCCCTAAATCGGCCCGTCAAACCGGACAATTAAAACGGACCTGACGGTCTGATTTAACCCGTGTCGATCGATATACACCACCCGTGTTGATCGACATAACGCCCCAAACCCGACTTCTCCTAAGTCCAAAACACATATGTCGATCGATACACCACACCTGTGTCGATCGACACCACCAAAAATCCACTTTTTGGTTCACGGGCGTTACAATTCTCCCCCACTAACACGGATTCGACCTCGAATCCTGCGACACCGTCGCACTATGGTCACAAATACTGGACTCGAACCCGGCTGACCCTTCGAGACCACACTCGAACCACATCACCCCGTCTCACTAAAGTTCGCACTTCCGTCTAAAACCCGACCAGATTCCCCCCGGAATATCACGATGCAACGTCCTCTGGTCCCGATCAGGGCTGCCCGATTAACCGCCCAACAATCAAACAAGAACATGCACGACCAATCGTTGACCCCGAATTGGACCAAATGATCGCACAACAATCAAACAAGAATATGTACGACCAACGGCGTTACCTATACTACCAAGGTTGTCCGAACCTGGTTCCAAACGTTAGCATAACCTTAGATTCGACATCCAATCCACTCTCTTGTCCCTCGCTCAACACCACTCAAGATCACACCTGATCCCCGAGCTCTACCAGGCTCACACTAGCCACATTGCACCGTCTCCCCACGGCTGCAATCCTGACCCCACTCGGTCAGCACCACCTGGGATCCACTCCCAATCCCCAAAGCTCATCCAATCTCATACTCACAACCACGCTCAGACGCTACCGCTCCTAACTCATACTCATAACTCATAAACATATACACCACACATATGCTCGCAGGATCATCACCCCTTGAGCGACAGTGTGCAGGAGACCCACCGGTCCCCTGGAGAGACCCACTATCCCTCCATGTATATATATAGGGAACCCACCCGTCCCCTAGGGAGAACCACTAACTCTCGAGTATATGCAGAGAACCCACCCGTCCTCTGGAGAGATCCACTATCCCTTAGTATACACGAACCCACCCGTTCCCTGGAGCAATACTCTGAAACGTGCATCATAAGCACCTGTCGACCAGAATCACCTTCCGTGGTCATCCGAAACAACCCAATCACCAGGGTGTTTCACAGAGTCCCTGGAAAGACAGTCCTAACTCACTTAAGACTTCTACTCCAGACTCCCCCTAGGAAATATGCAGGTTCTAACTCACATAAAACCCCTATTTCCCAGTGCCATCTGGGGAATCACAAGTCCTAACTCACATAGAACCTTATCCCCAGATAATCCTACTAGAACATGGACAGCCCTAACTCACATAGAACTTCCATTTCTAGTCTCCCTAGCTGATAAACAAGCTCTAACTCACATAGAACTCTATCGCTAGACCACCACATGACCTACCAGTCATCACAAACCCATGACATCACCAGTCATACCATAAGAATTCACATCTTATAACACATTTAATAAGGCAAACTCATCTTATTAAATCTCAAATTGTATACTCGTTACATCCACCACGAAATACAAATATCACAATCATAGCAACATGGTAATACAGACTCTGAAAACCAGAAAAGAACTCAAGCCACCGCTTGCTTCTCGAACCACTTCGAGAACTTCCTCTTCATCGACGCTTCTGGTTCCCAAGTCTCCTCCTCAATACCGTCACAGTCCCATACGACTCTCACCAACGGTATACTCTTCCGGCGCAGCACCTTGATCCTCCTCTCGAGAATCCTCACAGGCCTCGCCGCCAACGTCATGTTGGGCTGAAGATCCTCTGGAATCCTCGCCAACACCTCCTCAGACTCATGCAGACACTTCCGTAGCATCGAAACATGGAAGACCTGGTGAAAAGCCTTCATACTCTGAGGTAACTCCAATCTATAAGCTACCGGTTTGACCCGCTCCACCACTCTGAACGGACCCATAAACCTCGGACTCAGCTTATTCTCTGAAATGGATCTGTTAGGATCCCTCAACATAGCTGCCTTGAGATACACCATATCTCCGAGCTCAAACTCCAGCTCTTTCCGTCTCCTATCGGCGTAACTCTTCTGCCGATCCTGAGCCTCTCTCATGTTCAGCCTCAAGACACGGATCTTCTCCATCGTCTCCTGAACAAAGTCTGCACCAAACATGCTCCTCTCCCCCACTTGAGTCCAGCATAATGGTGTCCTACACGGCCTCCCATACAGAGCCTCATATGGAGCCATCCCAATACTCGCCTGATAGCTGTTGTTGTACGCAAACTCTACCAGGTTCAGATGATCCGCCCAATGACCACCATAATCCAGTACACACATCCTCAGCAAATCCTCCAATGTCTGAATCGTCCTCTCAGACTGCCCATCCGTCTGAGGATGATACGCGGTACTCATATGCACCTTAGTGCCCTCCAGAACTCTGAAGTGAATCTCAGATCCGTGTCTGACATAATACTTGCTGGCACCCCGTGCAGCCTCAATATCTCACGCACATACTTCCTAGCCAACACCACCGCTCCGTCGGTCTTCTTGATGGCCAGAAAATGTGCTGACTTGGTCAGACGATCCACAATAACCCATATCGCATCATAGGTCCGTGACACTGGCAATCCCGTCACAAAATCCATCGTAATCATATCCCACTTCCACTCTGGAATAGGCAAACTCTGCAATAATCCGCTCGGAACCTGATGCTCAGCCTTCACCAGTTGACACACGTTGCACGCTGCAACCCAGCTAACTACATCCCTCTTCATCCCGACCCAGTGATAATACCGTTTTAAGTCCTGATACATCTTGGTCGCTCCTGGATGAATCGATAACATACTCGAATAAGCCTCCCTCAGGATCTCTTGCCTCAGATCCTCATCTTTGGGTACACAAACCCGCCCGTTCACCAGTATCATCCCACTCGCTGAGACCACATACTCTGAACCGGCCGCCTGAGAAGCATCAATCAAACCCTGATCCTTCTCCTGTGCAACCCGAATCCTGCTCAACAGATCTGCCTGGTTAGCTGCCTCTAACCCCAACGGCTCCTGTGAGATCACACATAGCCTCAACGTGCTGATCTCGCTCACCAGAGCCTCCATATCTCGCTCCTGATCTGAAGCTGTCCTCTTTCGACTCAACGCATCCGCAACCAGATTAGCCTTACCCGGATGGTACCCAATTTCCAGGTCATAGTCTGCAACTAACTCCATCCAGCGCCTCTGTCTCTGGTTCAGTTCCGGCTGAGTGAAGAAATACTTCAGACTCTTATGGTCTGTGAATATCTGCACCTTCCCGCCATACAGATAAGACCTCCAGATCTTAAGTGCAAAGATAACTGTGGCTAACTCCAAGTCGTGGGTAGGGTAATTGCACTCGTGCTTCCTCAACTGCCTTGAAGCATACGCAATAACCTTCCCCTGCTGCATCAGCACACAACCCAGAACAACTCCCGAAGCGTCTATATACACCACATAAGGCTCACCCGGCTTTGGTAACGCCAAAACAGGTGTACTGGTCAGCATCTCCTTCAGCTTCCCAAAACTCTCCTCACAAGCTGAAGACCAAATAAAAGGGACATCCTTCCCTGTTAGCTTCGTCATCGACTGCGCCGTACTCGCGAATCCCTTGACGAACCTCCGGTAATAACCTGCCAACCCAAGAAAACTCCTGATCTCGGTGGCGTTCCTCGGTCTAGGCCAACCTCTCATAGCCTCTATCTTACCCGGATCCACAGACACTCCCTCTGCAGACACAACGTGGCCAAGAAAGCTCATCTCTTGCTGCCAGAAACTGCACTTACTCAGCTTCGCGTACAGCTTCTGCTCCCGCAGCTTCTCCAACACCAACCTCAAATGCACCTCGTGCTCTTCCGGACTCCTCGAGTATACCAGGATATCATCTATGAAGATGATCACGAACACGTCCAGATACTCCTGGAACACCCCGTTCATCAACCGCATGAACGTTGCTGGGGCATTCGTCAACCCAAACGGCATCACTACAAACTCATAGTGTCCGTACCTCGTTCAAAAGGCCGTCTTCCTGACGTCCGCCTCATCGATCGGAATCTGATGGTAGCCCGACGCCAAGTCTATCTTGGAGAACCAAGTAGCACCTCGCAACTGATCCAATAACTCATCAATGCGTGGCAGAGGATACCTGTTCTTCACAGTGACTCGGTTAAGCCCCCGGTAGTCGATACACAACTGGAAACTCCCATCCTTCTTTTTCACAAACAACACCGGTGCTCCCCACGGTGAAACACTAGGCCGGATGAAACCCTTCCCCAACAGATCATCCAGCTGCTTCTTCAGCTCTGCCATCTCTGCTGGAGCCATACGGTAAGGTGCCTTGGATATCGGAGCTGTTCTGGGTTCCAACTCAATCGTAAATGGATCCGACCGCGACGGTGGCAAACCCAACAACGATTGGAACACATCCTGAAAATCCCGAACGACCTGGATATCCCCAACTGCAACCTCTCCAACAGTCTCTGGCATCACTATCGTCGCCAGATACGCCTCACAGCCTTTCTCAATCAACTGCTCGGCCTGTATCGATGAAATCATAAAACTTCCGGAAGTCGGTCTCACCCCCTGAAACACCAACCTCCCAGCCTCCCGCTCAAACACTACACATCCTCGATGACAATCCAGATGGACCCTGTACCGATCCAGCCAATCCATCCTCAGGATGACATCGTACAGCTCCACCGGACTAATAACCAGGTCTGCTGGCATCAACTCTCCTGCCACCAGAACGTCTACACCTCGAGCCCGCCTAAAAGTAGCTAACGTCCTCCCACCAGCAACCTTAACTACTCCCGGCTGCTCACCAGAATCGCTCCGGATCCCGCTGCCCTCCACACACTCCGGAGTGATGAAGCTATCCGTAGCTCCCGAATCGAACAACATGTGGGACTCACTTCCGCCCACAACTAAGGTCCCTGCACAATCCCATGTGCTTTAAGACCCGACACTCTAACGCAGACACACAATCCAACTAGACTAAAATAAATTACCACAAGAATTTAAAAGACAAGTCTGAATTAGTACCTGTGATCGGTCTGGCGCTAGAACCACCCGCCTCAGCCGCCGTGAAAACCCACGGCGTCGCTACAATCTGAGCCAAAGGCTGCACTGCCGCCACAGCCATCTGCTGTAACTTCGGACACTTGGGCTTAATGTGCCCGGGCTCCCTGCAGTGAAAGCACACCTGTGCTACCCGAGTCTCTCTCCTCGTCGGATAGTTTGCCACCTTGTGGCCCATGCTACCACACCCGTAGCATCCTGAACCACCCTGACTGGCCCCGGAAGTACTCTCCCACTTCCTCTTTTGTCCCCGTGCCTGCTTGCCGCCCCTGCTCGAACCACTCAGCTGCTGAGAGTGCACCGGTGGACTAACCACCACAACCTGCTCCCTGAGATCCTCCTCAATCGCAGCCGCAGTCTCCACCAGCTCCGCCCTCGAGGCAAACCTATTCGCCCTGCAAAGAGTCCTCAACTCACCTCGAAGTCCCCCGAGGAACCTCCTCACCTGGGCCTGCTCGCCCTCCATGCCTCTACCAGCATGCACCAGGAGTCTACTGAACTCCAAATCGAACTTCCTCACGGTCCGATCCCCCTGAGTCAGGTTCAGAAACCTCGACTCCATCCTGTCCACCGCCTCCTGCGGGAAATACTTGGCATTAAACTCAGCCAAGAAATCTTCCCAGACCATCTCGGCCTGCACCCGCCTAGCCTCAACGCCTCTCCACCAGAGATGCGCATCACCATCCAAATAGTGCACTGCTAGGTCTACTCTGTATCCCTCTGGACACCTGATTGAGCGAAAGTTACGCTCTAACCTCCGCCGCCACTCATCGACCTCCTCAGGCTTGGCACCACCCGAGAAAAACCCGGTGCCAATCCTCTGCATCTGCTCCATCATCCTCAGATACGATGGAAGCTCCTCCGCAACCGCCACAACCGGCTGCACCCCAGCCACACCCGGCTGAACACCCGCCACTACTGGCTGACCACCAGCCACTCCCGGCTGAACCCCAGCCTCCACTGGCTCTACTCCTGGAGCCTGACCCGGAGCCGGTACCCCACCTGGTAACCGCTCAAGGATCAACTGCAGCAAAACCGCCAGGCGATCATCTTGGTCCTGAGCCACACCTGCGGGAGCACCCCCACCTGGGCCTGCCGCACCAGCAACTACACCGGGACCCACACTAGCCCCATCAGCCCTCACACTGACACTCGTAGAAGCCGGACCCACGGACCCCTCCTGAAACGCATGAGAGTCTGCCACCTGCTCCTGCGTGGTCTCCTGGACCACACTCGCGGCTACCGACTCACTCTCGAGCCCTCGCCCGCGCCCATGACCAGCACGACCTCCACGGCCCCCACGACCTCTGCCTCTAGCACCACTAGCCATACTTCTGCACTCACAGCAGATTACTAAGTACTAGAACAAAAACAGAAATCATACAACACTTACTGTGGAATCTCATTGAAGGCTCGGAAGAGATGATCTAAGACTCCATACCCACACAATAATCAATCAATTAACTTCCTAATCAATCAATTGCACCCGCCCTAGAACCGTTAGGGCTCTGATACCAAACTGAAACGACCCGACCCAAAATTTTAAAAAAATTTCCCTCCAGATTATTATCATCACAGATAATAATCCTCAATGAGCCAACAACCAAGCAATGCGGAACAATAAAACATCAATGACATATTCCAATTTAACAATCCCATACTTTATTAAATATCCAACCCAGTTCAACCAATCAACCAATATCAATAAACCGTATCTAGTGACTAACAACCTAACAATTCCATAGAATACAATCCAAGTGAGACCTTAAATCATCTCTTCTTCCTCGCCACGATTCCACGATCACAATTTCTCTTTACCTGCAACACATGGCAAAAAGAGTTGCGTGAGTATTATCACAAATACTCAGCGACGCGGTCATCCCGTCTATAGGCTATTTAAATACAAGTACAAACAACCAACACAATACCAGGATGATCATAGAACAAGCATACACGACCAAGCAATAAAACCAGTCCAGAATACACCGTGTCGATCGACAGGACTCACTATGTCGATCGACACAACCACTAGGTGTCGATGATAAGTGACCCCGTGTCGATCGACAGGATCCACTGTGTCGATCGACACAACCACTAGGTGTCGAAGAACACAGGCCCCGTGTCGATCGACACACCACCTCTGTGTCGATCGACACGACGTCGCAGAACCCGGAATCGAGTCAATCCTCACACGACTCGAATCTGATGCGATCCGTCGAGTCTCCTGCACAAATCCACACACAAACACACGGAAACCACCAAGCAATCATATTCCACTGGTCCCCTATACTCATACGAGCTTACGGTCACGCACTCACCTTGATTGGGATTGAAAAAGGATGAAGAACGCGAAGAACGAGCGAAGAACACCAAGACAGCCTCTGATTCCGTCCACACAGACCCGAAATCAGCACAGCAACAACCTCTTTCTCGTTCTATCTCCACTCACGATCAATCCTCCTCCAGGAATCTCCCAACAATCACTCCAGCCCTAAGATTTCTGATTCACTCTTCTCTCCCTCAGCTTTTCTTCTGAAAACGGCCAAAAAGGAAGACAAACCCGTCTGATCCTTTAAATACCCGAACCCTAGGGTTCCCTAAACCGGCCCGCCAAACCAGACAATTAAAACGAACCTAACGGTCTGATTTAACCCATGTCGATCGATATACACCACCCGTGTCGATCGACATAACGCCCCAAACCCGATTTCTCCTAAGTCCAAAACACACATGTCGATCGATACACCACACCTGTGTCGATCGACACCACCGAAAATCCACTTTTTGGTTCACGGGCGTTACACGAATCATCATAGATAAACTGAATTCAAAGAGTAAGAGATAAGAAATCTTCTCTTTATCGAAGTACAAAGGGAGATCTCCTCCTAGAATCCAAATCCAATGAAGAACAAAGATGAAAACGTGTTTAGTGTTTAGAGAAGAGATAGGTGGCTGCCTAGGGCTCCCTAGTCATGCCCTCTTGACTGCTTATTGATGCTTATTCTCCTAAAGAGGCGAAAAACAAGTATATATAGGTGTAGGATCTTGTAGGGCTTTAGTTTAGGACAAAAGAGTCTTTTACGTCAAAATTGCTCCAACGTTGGGCCAAGTAACAGACGGGTCTCTAGGCCAGTCTTGGAGTCTTCTTTCGGCCTTCATGAGTGCTGTCAATGGTCTGTAACATCGGTCCACGGACTGGCCCGGTGCTTGACTTGATTTTGCACTTGTTTCACTTCAGAGGTAGTTTGACGTGTCTTCAGTAAACCGAGCGTATCTTTCTTCTCACAGCTCCAAATGATATGATTCAAATTCCTTTGTGAAGCTAACTCAAAGATATATCTTCTGACCAAGTTTCATACAATTCCAAATTGATTCGATTCTCCATTTACTGCTAAACTTCTGGCGTATATGTTCTGTCCAACTTAGTAGATTGTGGTACCTTGTGAATTCTTTGGTCTTGATGATGTCGTTGGCTTATGAAATTTTTTGTAACTTGGTTTACACCTCTTTTGGCCCTTTTAGCTCCATTTAGCTTGATTTCCCTATTAAGACTCTAAAACTACAAATACGAGGAAAACTACTTCTTTTGGCTGAAAAGCTTTATAAAGTGCGTAGAAAATATAGTAAAATAGATAGTAAAAGTGGTAAAATATGGGACATATCATAGCCAGATATGCCTCACACCCTTTCTCGATCAACTGTCCGGCTTGGATAGCTGACAGGATCAAACCGCTTGGTGAAGTCTGAATCCCCTGAAACACGACCCTTGCATCACCTTTCTCAAACCAAATACGCCTTCGGTGGCAGTCCAAATGTGCCTTATACCTTTCGAGCCAATCCATGCCCAATATCACCTCATAGGACTGAACCCAACAAATCCTCAAATTTGCTGGCATGTCGATCCTATCGATCATCACCAAGATGTTCCTGACCATCCCGTAGGTCATCATCACTTGGCCTCCTGCCGCTTGGACCATTCCAAAATGATCCCCTGGTTCATTCATGAACCCACCCTTTCCTACCAAACTCGGGTTAACAAAACAATGTGTCGCTCCCGAATTGAACAACACATGGATTGCCAATCCGCCCATACAAACCGTCCCTACACATTCGTATAGAATGCTAAGAACACAACCTAACAAACGACAAACTCAAATGACAAACGACAAACGACACTCGCAAACCATTTCACAAACTCAAACAAATTTACCAAATAAATGATAAATTACTAACCAGAGATCGGTCGCGAAGAACTTGGAGCAATAGCATCCCCAGCGATAGCGTACACCCTCGGCATCACGGCTGTCCCAACCGCCGGCCTCTTCGCTGCTGGCTGACTCCCACTCTGCTAAACCAGCTTTGGACAATTGGGCCTAATGTGCCTCTCACCGTAGTTGTAGTACGTCTTCTGAACCGTGCACTCACTCAGCCTATGTTCCGTGCTGCCACAACGGAAACATCCTCCAGATGCCATCCTACACAAACCAGGATGCACCTTCCCGCACTGCTGACACGCAATCCGGGTAGTGGCCGCCTTACCCCCACCCTTTTGCTTATCCCATTTTCATTTCGGTCTGGATACATTCCCACTCTTAGTTTGCGGTGCTGCTGGAACCGCTAACTTCACCTCACCGCGTAGCCTTGCCTCTTCTTCCAACCCGGATTCCAAGGTTGCCTTCTTCTCTACCAGCTCGGTTAGAGTAGTAAAGTTGGACATCCCGACACGGTTACGGAGGTCAATCCGCATCGCCCTCCTGAACCAACGGATACGAGCCTCCTCACCATCCACGTGTCGTCCAGCATACTTCAGCAGTCTGTTGAACACAACCTCGAGCTCTCTGATGGTCATAGTACCCTGACGCAGCTCCAAGAACTCAGTCTCCAAACGATCAGACGCTTCCGGTGAAAAGTACATGGCTTAAAACTCACCACATAAAGTAGCCCATGAACAATCAGGGTTTGCCATCCTCGCGGATACACCCATCCACCAATCATAGGCCTTCTTACCCAAGAAATGGACCGCAATGTCCTTCTTGTACCCCTCCGGACAACGAATGGATACGAAGTTTCTCTCCACTCTCGATCTCCACTCGTCCGCCTCAACTGGATCAGAACCACCCTTTAACTTCTTGGCTCCCAGCTTAACCATGTGCTCCATCATGGACAAGTAGGACGGAACCATCGTAGCCGCCGCATCAACCACTGCCGGCTATACCACCTCCACTGGTGGCATCACACCTGAAGGCGCTAAGGCAACATTCGGCATCCTCGCCAAGAGCTGGGCCAGCACGCCCATCACTCACTCCACATCCTCTGTAGTCAGAGCAGCTGTAGGCTGACCATTCGCTGCATTGTCACCCGCACTGTTGTTTCCCATGTCCTCAACACTACGATCCTCCACTAGATCAGAACTCCTTGCTGCCTCTGTACCACTCGTAGTGGCAGTCGGCGCAACATTCCTTGCCTTTTAACCGTTACCTCTAGCCATCTACAAACCAAACCAGATGATATACTAAGTTAGTTCACGACTAACTTAGCAACACACCCATAAACAACGAGACTTTATGTGAGACAGCGCTGGGAGGATGGATTCTACACCCCACAAACCCATTTATGAAATATAAAACAATCCTAGAATGAACCGCACTTTGATACCAACTTGTAACGCCCCAACCCCGATATTCTACCCGCGGTAAGGGAATTATCGAATCATACGATCCTATTTATACTTAGTCAAATTTCGGTTTCCATTTTACTTAGCCAAATTCAACTAAATTTCAATTTCAAATCCAATTCGATCTCAATTCAATTAAGCGGAAGACTAACAACTTAAGCGCGTTCAAACATGCATAAATAACGATACTTTAACGAGTCAACTTAATAAAATTCCATCAAATAATCCATTCAAACGAGGTTCAACAAACGATAGCGGGTTCCTTAACCAAACTAGCAAACGGTTCCATAAATCTAAACGATCAACTTAGCAAATGCATAAGAATCAAATCAATCAATGAGTCGAACGGATGCACAACATAACATGAACCCGCCTAAATCCATCCCTTCCTTTCCAGCTCGTCTCACGTACTCCTTAGCCACTTTTATCACCTGCGACCATGAATGGGCGTATAAGCAAACGAATTGCTTAGTGAGAGCGGTCGTCTCGTCTCACCAGCTAACATCAAGAATCATTGTATAACAAATGAGCAAACATATCACAAACCAAACTTGAACTTTCATTCATAATAAACCGTGTTGATCAGACACCAAACATGACATAATTGTGTGCACACCGTCATCAAACTGTATACCAAAGAATACCTATACACCAAAGTGTATCTGCCATATACATAAGTATACCTATACACCGAAGTGTATTTGCCAAACCGAACCAAACAACAAACATGGCTTCACGAGCCAATATAAAAAAAACCTAGACAATAGCTACGGTCAGATCTCACCTTAGAAAACAAATTGAGTTGAAGAAAAACGCACAATCCACCCGAACGATAGACCACGAACCACCGACACTTCCCGCGTACGAACGCTATGGAAAATCCTCTACCAACACCAAACCAAACCAAACCAAGTCAGAACCACAACCAAGGGTAAACTATTGTGGGAGTCGAAATTAACACAATTAGATTTTGTAAGGGTTTCGAGAGGAGACAGAGATTCCTATGTGAAGCTACGGAAACGATGAACCAAGAAATGTGTTTTATTGCTGTGTAAGATTTTGTGAACAAAGTTGCGGATACCTCTGGCGAGGGTTTGTACATCTATATATATATATCATTCCCTAAGTCGGCTAAGTCTTTTCCTAAGAGATAAGTTCCTTTTCCTAAGTCTTCGCGGATTCCCTTTTTCACCATGTCGGCGTAACGAAGTGGGCTTCGTTATTGGGTCAGGCTTCTTGCGCGAGAAGCCTTTTGGTCTTCGTTGCTACCGTCCCCAGCGGTCAGCGTCATCGCGGTCACTTGTCAGAGACATTAGGTCTATGGTGCTGGTTTGGTGAGAGACGTCGCAGACATCGTCGTCACGGAGACGACATCGCCAAACAGGGATGACATCGCTGGCCCTGCGACATCTCCGACGCCGAGACATCGCTGGCAGAGAGGGCGTTGCGGACAGTGTGGCGTTGCTGAGAGCCAGACATCTCTGGCATTGCTACGAGTCGAGAAGACTCAGAAGGCTCCCTTCGCAGCGCGGAGAATACCCAGGAAATGAGAGCTGTTTCGTCTTCTCGTTGGAAAATGACTTAGGGGATAACATACGTCTCGCTAGCGTGTCAGCTTGTCTGCGCACCGCGTGTGCAAGGTTTTGGACTTTAACGTCGAGTAGGTGAAATCCGACCCCAACAGTTAGCCTCCCAGCTCGGTAGTGTTAGTGATAATAGTACCGAGTTAAAGTTTTCTGAGTATCGTCGATGCTGTCCAAAACCAATACACTATTCTTAGCGCGGCACCTCTAGCTCGGGCTGTTAGTGTGCGTTGACTCTGTAAACGCAGTGGTTTAACTACCAAAGTCGTCATCACTGTAGTAGAGGACTAGAATTATGTATTCGTTTTGTGTCGGAGATTTCAAGACTCCATGCGTCTACGAAGATTTTAACACTTCGCATGCTGATAACAGATGTTAATGACGCCTTCAGAACCCGGGAAATGATTTCCGGGAGTAATGATGTAGTTGGGGAGTCCGGGACCCGCAAGTGGAATGGGAAGAAGGAAATATTTTTTTTATTTTTTTTATTTTTTTATTTTTTTTTCTTCTTCCTTTCTTTTTTCTTTTCTACTTTTCTTTTCTTCTTCCCTTCTCTTCTCTTCTCTCTTCTCTTCTGCCGCCGCTGCCGAAATGCCCTCCGGCCGCCGCCGTCTACACGTTTTCCAGTGCTATCAACGCCCATCTTCTTTGGTGAGTTTCCTTGTCACTTCCCTCTTAGATTTCCATTGTGTTTTGTTCAAAATCCCAAGCATGGTTGTGTTGGATTTTGAGGAAGAACAAGCTTTGTTGTGTTGTACAAGAAACACTAGTTGTTGATTGTTAAAGAGAACCCTTGAATCCTTGCTCTATTAATAGTCAATCAAGCTTTGATTGTTGATGGAGAAGGCTTTTAGAAGATGTTGATTTTAGATTTCACCGATGTCACACGAGCGTCAGGTCGTTTAGCCGATGACCTGAGGATCCGAAGCAAGGAAGTCCATGTCATGTTTTTCCTGAACGACGAGGATCCGATGCTTCCGTCAGGTGGTGCTGATGCATCAGTGTCGCTGCCTTCTGTTTCTTCCAGCTCGTGAGCCTCTAGTGCGGAGAGAGATGATGAGGCTGCACATATTGAGGTTGAGCAGGTGACAACGATTAAGAAGAAGCAGAAGGCTTTGACTCGACCAGACCCCCCTGGGTCTTCTCTTTCAGATGCGAAGTCGCTGCGACTTCTCGGGGAGAGGTGCGATATCTCAGAGGAGATTGTGTTGATTGCTCCTGGTTCTGCTGACAGAGCCGATGTGTAACGCCCCAACCTCGATATCCTACCCGCGGTAAGGGATTTATCGAACCATGCGATCCTATTTATAATTAGTCAAATTTCGGGTTTTATTTTACTTAGCCAAATTCAACTAAATTCCAATTCCAATTCCATTCCAATTCAAATTCAATTCAGCGGAAGGCTAACAACTTAAGCGCGTTCAATACATGCATAAATAACGATTCAACTTGGTAAATTCAATCGAATAAATCTCAATTCCAATTCAAACGAGGTTCAACAAACGATGGTGGGTTCCTTAACCAAACTAATAAACGATTCCATAATCCAAACGATCAACTTAACAAACGCATAAGAATCAAATCAACCAATGAGTCTAATGAATGCAACGACATAACATGAACCCGCCTAATCCATCCCTTCCTTTCCAGCTCGTTTCACGTACTCCTTACCACTTTTATCACCTGCGACCATGAAAGGGCGCATAAGCAAACGAATTGCTTAGTGAGAGCGGTCGTCCCGTCTCACCAGCTAATATCAAGAATCATCGTATAAACAAACGAGCAACATATCACAAACCAAACTTGAACTTTCGTTCATAACAAACCGTGTTGATCAGACACCAAACATGACATAATGTGTACACTGTCATCAAACCGTATACCGAAGTATACCTATACACCGAACTGTATCTGCCGTGTACATAAGTATACTAAACCAAACCAAACCAAACCAAACAAACAAACATGGCTTCACGAGCCAACATACAAACAACCTTAGACAAAAGCTACGGTCACGCACTCACCTTAGCAAACAAATGGTTGAAGGAAATCACACGATCTACCCGCACGATCGATCACGATCCACCCGAACGTTACCCACGTACAATCGCACTGGAAAATCCCTTACCCAAACTGAACCAAACCGAACCAAACTAAATCAGAACCACAACCAAGGGTAAACGATCCTTACCCGATCTATCGATCAAACAGCCGATCTATCGATCAAACAGCCGATCGATCTACCCAACGATCGCGCACCACAACCCTTCACGAAACTGCTTTGATCCGTACCCATCAACACAGAAATACCGAGTTATGGTCGAACAAGGGTAACCAAACGGTGAAACACAAGGGTTCACGAGTCTTACCCACACAAACGGATCGATAGACGCTACCCGTGACCCGACGACACTCGCGACACAACACCGACTCGCGACACGACGGACTTGCGACACGACAAAACACGCGACGACACAACGGTAACTCGCGATGACATGACGTCGACACAGCAGGATTTCTCACACAACACGCGGCGCTCTCTCTCTCTCAAAACTCTCTAGGGTTGCGAAAATGAGAGAAATGAGAGAGAGCTCCCCTTTTTATAGCTCCGCGGATCCCAAGGAATATTCCTTTCAATAAATGCTCCGCAATAACTCGCCCATAAATACCTTCCAAATCTGGCCCGATACGCAATCATGCGCATTAACTCTACCCGCGGATCTGCAACCTTCCATAACTAACCTGATACGCAATCCTGCGCATTAACTCTACCCGCAAACCCGCAACTTTCCAAAACTGGCCGCACACTTAATGCTTCCCACGGACCCATTCCCGCCCAGACCACGATGGGACTCGACCCGGCCCGCATTCGGCCCATCTATACTTAGAAAATATTTGAGACCTCATTTTTCCTTAGGCAATCTTGGCTTGCCCAAGCCTCAAACCTCTCGACCCCGATCTCAATCCGGTAAGATTTCAGAGTACGGGTATTACACGATGCCCCGCCTCAAGGGTACTTTACTCTATTCAAGAATTTTTTCGACCAGTGTTTGCTCCGGTTTCCAGTGCCTGGGTGCCTTCTTCGTTTTCTGGCGGCGAACAACGTCTCCCTTGCTCAGGTCAACCCGAGAGGCCTTAGACATCTCATCGGCGTCTACATGCTGAGCAAAGAGCATGGCATTGAAATTAGTACCGAGCACTTGTCTTGTTTATTGGATTTTAGGACTCGCGGACGGAAGGAGGAGCTCAAGTATAGCATCACTCCTATAGCGGGCTGGGGGCTTATCGACGGGTTTTCGAGTAAGGACGAGCACTTCGAAGATCATTTCTTCTTTGCTGAGATTTCAGAGAAGACTGTCGAGGCTAGCTGTGTCGCCTTGGTTAAGGCGAAATGGGAGAGAAGAGGTAACCAATACTTAGCTTTTTTTTTTTTAAACACATGTTGTCTCACATGTTAACCCTTGGGTTGTCTTTTGCAGTGAAGCCAGCCTTTCCGGTGCCGTCCTCTCGCTTCATCGCTGCTATGCACGGGGTTCTCACCGCCAGGCCTGGTCATTGGTTAGGATCGTTCAGCCGCCGGAAGATCAAGAAAGCGCTTTCTACCCTGGTCGTCCCGGGAAAGATTCTCGGCCGTGGCGGAAAGAGATTGTCGTCTCGCCAGAGAGAAGAGATAGCGCAGGCAACGACTGTCGAGGCGCCGAGGACTGCCACGCTGATGTCTATGGCACCGATTACATCATCGTCGCGGGGGAGGGTTCCGAATGATTTAGCGCCGAAGAAGCCTGCTGAGCCGGCCCTGCGTCCTCACACTTCCTCCCTGACTCCAGATGAGATTGCGAAATGTCGTGAGCAATCCCGGAGGAGAGCTCGTCTTTCTAACGGCAAGGATGGAAATGCCCCCGAAGGAACTCCCTCAAAGAGACAGAGAACGGATACTTCTTCTGCTGCTGCCGCCGAGAAGGCAGTACTGGTGAGCGATGGTGCAGCAGCCCCGGGCAGACCCTTGGCTCCGAGGGCTGTATTCCCTTCGACCAACGGGCTGCTTCGTGGGGAAGCCTACGCGCTGGCGAGGTCCGCTGCTTCCAAGGTTCGACTCTTTTCCTACTTAATGCCTTTCTTGTGACTAAGTCTCTTCTGCTTTAATACTAAGTCTCCTTGTCCTTTTCTTTATTTTTACAGCTTCTTCTTGATCTGAACCAACTGGTTAGAGACTACGACAGGGATGTCCGCGACAGAGAGAATGAGCTTTGGGAGACCAGAGAGGCCAACATCGCCCTGCAGTCCAGACTTGATGAGCTCGTTGACCGGAACAAGGCTCTCGAGGATGATGCTCTCTCAGCGAAGAGGGAGTTGGAGGTTAAGCAGTTGGAGATCGAGTCGGGACGTGTTAAGCATGAGGAGGAGATAGCATTTGTGAAAGGCCAGCTGCACCATGCCTATGACGTCCAGATACTCGTGTTGACGAGGCCATTGCTAGGGTTAGAGGTGAGATGACCCATAGTTCCGATGAACGAGCTAGAGAGCTCTTCAGGTTACTTGCAGAGATTGACGGGAAGGCCAAGGATGACATGTTGGACCTAACCGAGATCGAGGCGAACCTGGAATTCATCGCGGTTATTTAGCAACTAACGCCACCCGCTCTGAAAGATGAGATCAAGGAGTTGCAACGGCGAAAGGCCCCGGTCTTTGATGCCCGCGATGTGTTCGCGGATCTTGTTGATGAAACAAGGAGAGTACTAGAGACTCCTCTTGCTTCTTCTTCCGCTGCTGACGATGGTAATGATGCCGACGACGCTGATGACGCTGATGACGCCGACGACACTGACAATGCCGACGACATAGATACGGGGGATGGAGACGCCGAGAAGGAAGATGTTGACGAGATCGATGAGTGACCTCTTTTGTTTCGGACTTAGCCTTTTTTTTTTATTTTGCTTATGACTTTTGGATGTTGTTAGCCATGATTTCTGGTAGTGGCGTTAAATGATTTGTATCCATTCCACGATTACTTTTGCCTTGCATTAGAGCGAGTGTAGGATGACAATGAAAGCGGCTTTTATTCCTTGTCTTGCTTATGAGTCGAGCTCACTTTGTCTTTTGATAGATCACAAGGACTTTTAGGAGTAAGAGTACTCGCCGTCGACTAAGTCTTAGAATGAAAATGTAAGTTGGTTGTAGCGTGATTACGAGTTAGCGAAGTCGCTGATGCGCTTGCTTTTTGCTCCAACCAACGTTGCTGTTGGGTTTTTGGAATGGTGCTGCCCTTTGAACACGTCTGTCCGAGGACGAACACACCTTTAGCTTTTACCAACATTTTGTTGGGTTTTTAGAATGATTATTCG
Organism: Arabis hirsuta; assembly: GCA_964056655.1. NCBI lineage: Eukaryota > Viridiplantae > Streptophyta > Magnoliopsida > Brassicales > Brassicaceae > Arabis > Arabis hirsuta. The sequence continues at coordinate 23,667,561 of OZ053298.1, read as the reverse complement.
GTTTGCAGACCGTCTAACCATTGGCAGCTGCTTTGTACCAACGATGCTGTTGGGTTTTCGAATGAGCAGTTGGGTTTGTTCGCCCACTACTGAACATTAGTACTTATATAGCGCGCTATGGATCCGATGATGGATGTCACTGTGTTCGAGTTTTCACATCGTCGATGTGGCCAGCAGCAACGGTTGTGAAACGAACTTGCTGGCGTCAGCTTTGAACAGCCTGGAGGAGATGTAGCTGACGAAGTCAGTGAGACTTATGTCAAGTGCCTGATAATTCCAGCAAAGAAATTGTCAATGATGGGAGTATATGTACTCCATTCCCCCCCTTTTGTTCGGAGGGGGGCAACTAAACTCGTCCGAAAACAAGCTGCCTACGTACCCTTTGCAGGGATCAAGTTGCCTCGTAGTTTGTTACGCGAGCCTGTAGAGAAGACTAGTGATAGTACTTCTTTAAGTGCTTCGCGTTCCAGGAATGGAGGATTGGTGTGCCCGCCATGGTGGTGAGTTCGTAGACACCTGGGCGGACAACGGCGGTAATTCTGTAAGGCCCTTCCAGTTAGCTCCGAGCTTGCCTGCGTTGCTTTCTGCTGTATTCTGGAAGACTTCACGTAAGACTAAGTCACCCTCGCGAAACCGTCTTTCCCGGACCTTGGAGTTGTAATATCTGGAGGCCGCATTTTGATAGTTAGTGATCCGGATCAGTGCTTGATCACGCCGCTCGTTAATGAAGTCCAACTCGTCAAGGAGTAGTGAGTGGTTAAGCTCTGCGTTGCCCGGCAGGAGATGACGTCGTACTCCGAGAGAGCGGAGTTCTGATGGGATGACACATTCGGTGCCGTAGACAAGGGCGAATGGAGTCTCGCCCGTTGCGCAGCGTGGAGTGGTGTGGTGGGACCATAAAACGCCTTCTAGCTCATCAGCCCAACGACCCTTCCTTTCGCCCAATCGTTTCTTAAGACCATCGAAAATTGTCTTGTTGGTTGCTTCTGCCTGACCATTGCCTTGAGGGTAGCGGGGCGTAGATTTGCTAAGTCAAATTTTCCATTTCGCGCAAAAGGTCTCGAACCGGTTGGAGACGAACTGAGTGGCGTTGTCTGTAACGATTTTGTAAGGTACCCCATGATGACATATGATGTTTCTCCAGACGAAACTCTCAACTTGGGCGTCGTTGATATTGGCATAAGCTTCAGCTTCCACCCACTTGGAGAAGTAATCCGTCATAACAAGTAAAAAGCGGTTCTGTTTAGAGGTGTGCAACGGTCCAATGATATCCATGGCCCATCTCATGAATGGATAGGGGGACGTGACAGAAGAGAGCATCTCGGTTGATTGATGAATCTTTGGAGCATGTCGCTAACACCCTTCGCACTTGGCTGAAAACTCCACGCAGTCGGCTACTATCGTAGGCCAGAAGTGGCCATGTCGCTTGATCTTAATTGCCAATGCTTTGCCGCCTGAATGATTGCCACAAGATCCGCTGTGGACTTCTTCCATGATTTGTCTGGCCTCATTTCCTTCCACGCATATAAGTAGAGGGGTTGAGAATCCTCGTCGGAGGACATTACCGTCTAGTAGGACATACCGAGCTGCTTGCTTTTGCAACTTGCAAGCTGCCCACTTCTTACTTGGCAGTTTCCCATCGGCGATGTACTCACGAATTTGGTCCATCCACTTCATGTCGCAGCTATACTCGGGTTCGCCCACGTCTTCATCCATTGGGATCAGAGTGTCCCGGACCCTGGGATCAACCGGGAGATCATCTGGCGAAGCTGCCTCGTGCTGGCATGAACCGCTGACGGTAGAGACGTCGGAGATTTCGGTGGTGGAGATGTCGACGGTAGGGACATCAGCGGTAGTCACCTCATCAGTGGAGACCTCAGTAGCGACTTCAGTAGTTTCTGCCATCTCAACGTCTTTGTTGCCCACGACAGGTGATCTAGCGAAGGCGTTTCCCCGTTTAGTGGCTTGAGACCGTGTAGAGATAGCGAGTGTCCTCTCTTGCTGAATGCTAGGGAATTCAATGAACTCGACGGGGATGACCCGCCGCAATGCCGGATCTCCTGGGGGAGTTGAGGTGGAGGCAAGATTGGCTAGAGCGTCGGCGTCAACGTTGTCCCCTCAGCGTCCGTAAGAGTTTTGCTGATGTAGAAGATGGGCTTCTGCTCGCCCCGTTCTTTGGGGATGAGCACGGCGCTGATAGCTGTGTCAGAGACAGCGATGTAGTGGAAGAGAGGTTCTCCAGTCACTGGCTTAGAGAGGATGGGCGGTGTCGCCAGATACTCCTCGAACTATTTGTTCGCCCGCAATGTGTTATAGAAGGGGAGGCACTTGTCTGTGGAACGTAAGATAAAACGGTTGAGTGCAACCACTCTCCCGGTTAGCCTCTGTACCTCATGCTTGTTTCTCGGCGACGCCATCTGGATCAATGCATCGATTTTTTTTGGATTAGCTTCAATTCCTCGATGAGTAACCAAGTATCCAAGGAACTCCCCTAAAGTCACTGTGAATTTGCACTTCGTTGGATTAAGTTTCATATTGTGCATATTGAGGTGGCTGAAGCACTCTTCCAGGTGAGAGATGTGATCCTTCTCTTCAAGGGATTTTACTAGCATGTCATCGATGTAGACTTCCATGGTCGTCCCCAGCTGAGCCTGGAACTTCTTGTTCACAAGTCGCTGATATGTCGCGCCAGCGTTCTTCAGGCCGAAAGGCATTAGCTTGTAGCAGTAGATTCCGCGGTCCATGATGAATGCTGTCTTCTTGCGGTCGTCAGGATGCATTAAAATCTGGTTGTAGCCGGAGAAGGCATCCATGAAGGTCAGCAGCTTGTTTCCCGCCGTTGCTTCTACCAAGCGGTCAATGTGAGGAAGAGAGAAGCTGTCTTTCAGGTAGGCTTTGTTGAGATCCGAGAAGTCTACGCAAACGCGCCACTTCCTGTTTTTCTTCTTTACCATGACGGGGTTGGTGAGCCAGTCGGGGTATTTGACTTCGGTGATCAATCCAACTCGTAGAAGTCTTTCAACTTCGTCGTTCACAGCCCTCGCTCACTCCGGACCCAGCTTCCTCCTCTTCTGTTTTACATGCTTGAACGTTGGGTCAACGTTGAGTTCGTGGCTGGCAATGTTGATATCAATCCCAGGCATGTCCTCTGCGGCCCATGCAAAGGTGTTGACGTTCTTCTGAAGAAAAGATACCAAGTCCTTACTGATTTCTCCGTCGAGCGTAGCTCCGATCTCGACACATCTTTTTGGGTGCTGCAGGTCGATACACACAGAGACTACAGGTTCGCAAGTCGAACGCTCTTCGTCTTCGCGGCTATCCGCGAGCTGTAATTGCTACAAGAGATCAGTAAGGTTTTTGAGTTGCTCGGGGCTGGTTCTTGCTCTCTTCTTTTTCCTTGACGATTTAATGTCTTCGTTCTTTCCTTCGAGGTTGCGCAGCTTGTTCTCGGCCATGAAACACTTGCGAGAGTCCTTCTGTTTTCCCTATATTGTTTTGATACCGAGACTCGTCGGGAATTTGAGGCACAAGTGGTATGTTGAAGGCACAGCTCACATCTGATTGAGCCATGGGGTTCCCATAATCATGTTATATATCACGGGATGGTCGGACACCGTGAAGTCAACCATTTTCTTAACATCGCCAGCTTGGACGGGAAGACGAATTATTCCCATCGTCATGGTCATTTCCCCAAAAAATCCTGTTATAGGCTTGGGCTATCCTCTGATTGCGGATAAGTCAACCTTCATTCGCTCCAGCGTGTCTTTGAAGATGACATCCACTGAGCTTCCGGTATCAATGAGAACACGGGCGACGTTGAAATCATAAACAGTCAGGTTGATCACCAGAGGATCGTTGTGCGGCTGGTCAAGACCCTCAGCATCTCGTACGTCGAAGGTAATAGGGTCGCTGGAAGGTCTAGATTTTGCGGGTGTAGATATGTTGGCACACACCTCGGCGCGTCGCTGGTATGCTTCGATCGTAGGAATGTTATCCGCACAGTATTGTGATCCCCCATTATCACGTAGATGGTGGCATTCGGGCCTCCGTTCTCTGGATTATCATCGCGGCGCTGGTGCCTGGGGTTCTCTGCTTCCGGTTCGGTGTTAACATGAGTCTTTGCTTCTTCTGGCTTGAAATCAGACAAGTTGACATTACTGTTGAGAGTGCCACTGGTTAGTTTAGATATCAGCTATCGTCCCAGCTCGCAACACTTCACCGTGGAGTGTCCGCTTGTCTTGTGGAACTCGCAGTACAGCTTCTCATCGTACTCCTTCTAATCTCTAGTCCAGGTGTAGTTTCCTCTGCCACGACCTCGCCCGCGGCCTCGACCTCGGCCATAACCCGATGACTCCACTTGGAAATTATGAGCTCCTGTAGCTCCCCCTTCATACTGGATGAAGTTGCGATTGCCTTTCTTAGCTGTAGGTGGGGTCAGAGCCTAAGAGGGTTTGCTCGCCTGTTTGGTTTTTTCGCCCCCATTGGCACGGACTTCCTCTTCACTGCGAGCGAAATCTGTAGCGCGGTGAAGAGCATCCTGAATGGTCATCGGTGGGTTGATAGTCAATTCATGCCAGAATGGAGATGGGCACCGGAGCGCTCCTCTTAGAGCTTCTAGTCTAGACGTGTTGCTGATTCCATCAACCTTTGACAGTGTGGTTTTAAATCTCGTCATGAAAGTCCGCAGGCTCTCGTTTTCGCCTTGCCGATTAGTCCACAGTTCCGCGTCATAGATCTTTCGTTCTGCAAAGATGCTGTAGTGCTGAATAAACATCTCTGAGAGCTGCTGGACGGTGTGAACCGAGTTCTTCTCCAGCTTCTAGAACCATGGGAGGGCGGGCCCTTTGAGGCTCTCCACAAACAACTTGCAGTAGCCGATGTCTTTCTCGGCTTCTCTGAAGTTTGCCCTCCCCAGAGCCACTTCGAACTCCATCAAGTGGTCTGCAGGGTCAGTGGTTCCTTCATAGATTGGTAGCTTGATTCTTCCAGGATCCGAGATTTTGGTGCTCGCGATCCGTTCGGCGAAGGGAGTGTTTCGTGCCTTCTCGAGCATGTAGGCAACCCCAAGAGCATTCCCTGCGCTACGGTACATCTGCAATTGGGTCATCTTTAAGTCGGAGACAACCCGTTCCATCTGAGCTTTCAACTTGGTGACCTCCCCACTTCGAGGTCGTTGCAGTGCTCTTCTCTCTTTATCTCTCTTGTATAGCTCTGCTACAGAAGGTCCTTGTGCATCGCGAGTGCCGAGGTGGTCATCGCGCCTCGAGGTGCCTCGCGTAGCCTCCGTCAGGGAGTGCGATGATGCACTTCGACTGTCCGACGTGCGCGCTTCCCGCGGGCTGCAAGTTGCAGTGTCTGTTCGCACACGTCTTCGCGGAGCTGGTTAATCTTCGTCCGAGGTCTCCACAAAGCGTTCAGGAGTCTTGTCTGATTGCCGTTGTAGCGGTGGTGGCGGCAGGTCACCAGGATTCCTTCGAGCAGAGCAAGGTGTCGAGAAGTCGAGTTGATGAGGGTCGAAGCGACTTCTGGATCTTGTGGTATCGGTTCTTTCACGTTTCCTTCGTGAAAGAGCCTTCAGCTCGTTCGTAGTTGCTTCGTTAAACTTCTTCTGCTCCAGGGATTCCTTGAGAAGTGTCTGCAGCATCTGTTTGACCTCGGTCATCTCTCCTGGGTTTGCAGCGACGTTGGTAGCAGGGGCTTCGACCGAGTTCTCTTCTTCTCGGTTGGTCCTGTGAGACGAGGACTCTTCGCCGCTGCTGCTTGATTTGTTCTCTTCGTTACTCATCTTCTCAGATCGGGTGTGCAACGTAGCTTTTTGGTGTTAGAAACTCTTTAGGGTCCCCTTAGACGGCGCCAAATTGTGGGAGTCAAAATTTACACAATTAGATTTTGTAAGGGTTTCGAGAGAAGACAGAGACTCCTATGTGAAGCTACGGAAACGATGCATAAATAACGATACTTTAACAACTTAAGCGCGTTCAAACATGCATAAATAACGATACTTTAACGAGTCAACTTAATAAAATTCCATCAAATAATCCATTCAAACAAGGTTCAACAAACGATAGCGGGTTCCTTAACCAAACTAGCAAACGGTTCCATAAATCCAAACGATCAACTTAGCAAATGCATAAGAATCAAATCAATCAATGAGTCGAACGGATGCACAACATAATATGACCCTGCCTAAATCCATCCCTTCCTTTCCAGCTCGTCTCACGTACTCCTTAGCCACTTTTATCACCTGCGACCATGAATGGGCGTATAAGCAAACGAATTGCTTAGTGAGAGCGGTCGTCCCGTCTCACCAGCTAACATCAAGAATCATTGTATAACAAACAAGCAAACATATCACAAACCAAACTTGAACTTTCATTCATAACAAATCGTGCTGATCAGACACCAAACATGACATAATTGTGTGCACACCGTCATCAAACTGTATACCAAAGTATACCTATACACCAAAGTGTATCTGCCGTATACATAAGTATACCTATACACCGAAGTGTATATGCCAAACCGAACCAAACAACAAACATGGCTTCACGAGCCAATATACAAACAACCCTAAACAATAGCTACGGTCACTCACTCACCTTAGAAAACAAATTGAGTTGAAGAAAAACACACAATCCACCCGAACGATAGACCACGAACCACCGACACTTCCCGCGTACAAACGCTACGGAAAATCCTCTACCAACACCAAACCAAACCAAACCAAGTCAAAACCACAACCAAGGGTAAACTATTGTGGGAGTCGAAATTTACACAATTAGATTTTGTAAGGGTTTCGAGAGGAGACAGAGATTCTTATGTGAATCTACGGAAACGATGAACCAAGAGATGTGTTTTATTGCTGTGTCAGATTTTGTGAACAAAGTTGCGGATACCTCTGGCGAGGGTTTGTACATCCATATATATATATCATTCCCTAAGTCGGCTAAGTCCTTTCCTAAGAGATAACTTCCTTTTCCTAAGTCTTCGCGGATTCCCTTTCACCATGTCGGCGTAACGAAGTGGGCTTCGTTATTGGGTCGGGCTTCTTGCGCGAGAAGCCTTCTGGTCTTCGTTGCTACCGTCCCCAGCGGTCAGCGTCATCGCGGTCACTTGTCAAAGACATCGGGTCTATGGCGCTGGTTTGGCGAGAGACATCGCAGACATCATCGTCACGGAGACGACATCGCCAAACAGGGATGACATCGCTGGCCCTGCGACATCTCTGACGCCGAGACATCACTGGCAAAGAGGGCGTTGCGGACAGTGTGGCGTTGCTGAGAGCCAGACTTCTCTGGCATTGCTGCGAGTCGAGAAGACTCAGAAGGCTCCCTTCGCAGCGCAGAGAATACCCAGGAAATGAGAGCTGTTTTGTCTTCTCGTTGGAAAATGACTTAGGGGATGACATACGTCTTGCTAGCGTGTCAGCTTGTCTGCGCACCGCGTGTGCATGATTTTGGAATTTAACGTCGAGTGGGTGAAATCCGAACCCAACAACTATCGATAGAAAAACACCAAGGGTAACGATTCTTACCCTAACTATCGAACAATCAGCCGATCGATCTACCCAACGATCGTGCACCTCAACCCTTCACGAAACTACTTTAATCCGTACCCAACAACATAAAAAATAAAGAGTTATGGTCGAGCAAAGGTAAACAAACGGTAAAACACAAAGGTTCACAAAACTTACCCACACAACGGATCAACAGAAACTACCCACTACCCGACGCACTCACGACACGACAGAGACTCGCGACACGACGGAACTCGCGAGAAGACAGAGATTCGCGATATGACAGAACACGCGACAAGACGGCAACTCGCGACACGATAAAACATACGACACGACGGCGACACGACGGCACGACAGAATACGCGACACGACGGCGACTCGCGACACGATAGAACACGTGACACGACGGTGACACGATATAAACTCTCACACAAACACGCGGCGCTCTCTTTCTTAAAAATCTCAAAGGTTGCGGAAATGAAAGAAATGAGAGAGAGCTCCCCTTTTTCTAGCCCTGTAGATCCTAAGGAATATTCCTTCCAATAAATGCTCCATAATAACTTGCCGTAATTACCTTCCAAATCTGGCCGATATGCAATCCCGCGCATTAAGTCTCCCCGCGGACCCGTAACCTTCCAAAACTGGCCCGATGCGCGATCCCGTGCATTAACTCTCCCTGCGGACCCGTAACTTTCCATATCTGACGTGACTTTAATGCTTCCCCCGGACCCGTTCCCACCCAGACACTAGTGGACTCGACCCGGCCCGTATTCGGCCCAACCCTTCTCGGCCACCTCGGCCCATCTATACTTAGAAAAATACTCCAAGACTTCACTTTTCCTTAGGCAATTTTGGCCTGCCCAAGCCTCGAACCTCCTGACCGCGATCACTAATCCTGTAAGATTTCGGAGTACGGGTATTACAACTTGCCTGTCGTGCCGAGCTAACTTGCTTTCGCAATTGTAGTTCCAAATCATATTTGTTTTCCCAATTCAACTAGACTTCTGTCTGTTAAGACTTGTCATCCCGTTAACCTTGTTGAGCTTACATGTTTTAGAAAATGCTTCACCCGACAACGCTTTCGAAATTATTTTGCAGCTTGTTTTGTAAAAGCTATGCAAATTTACGATTTGCGACTCGTATCGTACTTGTTCCAGAATGTTTAACTTGATAATTTTCTATACTTAGTAAAAATTTCCATTCTTTCGAGGAATCGAAATTTTGAATTTTCTGTCTTGCCGAGAAATCGCAATGGCGGATTGCCGTTTCCTGAGATGTAATAACAATTTTTTGTTTAAAGACTATATAAGCTTCCATCTCTCCTTCTCATCCTCATAACTCAACTTCTCCAAAAAGAAAAAGATAGAACTTTCTCCTCCCCCTTCTTTTTTTATTTTTTATTTTTTTTGGTGGCCGCCGAGAGCCATTGTCGTCGGATTTTCTCCGCCGCCGAGAGCCATTGTCTTCGGATCTTCTCCGCCGCCGAGAACCACTGCCGTCAGATCTGCGAGGAAGTCCACCGAAGTCTGTTAAGAGGAGTAGTCGGCGGTGTTTCGAAAATTACGCCGAGGTCTATTTAGCCGCCGACGTCGCCGAAGTTTGTTTTAGGGAGTAGTCGGAGGCTCGGAAGAATCTGTCTAGGTGAGCGAATTGAGTAGTCGGCGGACTTGGAAGAATCCGCCGGGGTCGGCGAGCTGAGTAGTCAGCGGGCTTGGAAGAATATGCCGAGGTCGGCAAGCCGAGTAGTTGGTATCGTTGTAGTTGTGCCGAGGTTTTGGTATAGTATTTTGACGAGGTATCCGCCGAGTTTAGTAGTTGGCTTAGACATTTGCCGAGGTTCCTCATTCAATTTAGCTTAAACTAACCAATCTTGAAACCGTGCCGAGTACTCGTGTGCTCTATTTTGGCACCGAGGTGTTGTTGCCGAGGACTCGTCATGGTTTGTTACCGAGGATTCTTTGCCAAGTCCGAGTAAGCCGAGGACCCGTATCACCGATGATGCATCCTCCAAAACTAGCAGTACTGCCGCAGCCCCCTCCAAGTCCATCCCTACGATGAGGTCCAAGCCTATGACTCGATCGGGAGCCCAGACATTGCAGGAGAACATCAACGACGCGGTCAAGTCGTTACTAGCAGAATATGACACGGCTCAGATCCGCCCTATGGATGCGACACACGAAGAGGAACAAGACCAGCCCGGCCCAGCCAGGCCCGATCAAGACCGAATCATTCCCAACAGTGAAAATCCTTCTCAACGAATACTTTCCTTTTTCACCATCACGCGCATTGAAGACTAAGGATCCACCCGATCCGACGCGGATCCCACCAGATCCGACATTTACAACGGCTCCATCCAACTAAGGTAAGTTTTTGATTTCTTTTAATTACTTTGATACTAACGGCTCTTTCTCTTTAATGTTCGTGTGATTTCTTTCCTTAAGTAGCGTAGGGCATTTTTTTCGCCGATTTCGTTTTTTTAATACGTAGATGTCGATCTTTGTAATAAATGTCAAGACCCCTAGAAAGGCATAGCTGATCGGGCGAGTATATAAGTCCCCTAATAGCCTTGTATTTTTCTCACCCATTATCAAGAAAGCAAAGAACTTTCTTCTTAAAGAAAAACCTTTACAACTTAGAAATCCGTTTGATCTCTTTGTTGTTTTTGGCCAGTATCGAGTCTTCCATCCGCTCGTGGTGAACTTCGATCCACCTTCGCAATCCGCTCAATCATATTTCTGTCCGAAGTGGAAGTGCCGTACGGCCAACACTCGGATCCATCCTCTGCGTCGACTCCATCGTCCATCGCTACCCGACTCGTGACAGGTGCCGTACGACCGGTCTGAGCCGATCCATCCTCCGCGCAACTTCCGTTCGTGAGGCTGCATCATCTGGTATCAGAGCTTCAAAAGCTCCTAATCAGGTTTTATCAATCCTTTTCCTTTTGTTTTGCTTTCATATCTTTAAAGAAAAACTCATAAGAATCATCGTTTGAATTATTTGCTTTTGTTTCCGTTTTGCTCATATCAAAAAAGAAAAAAAATATAAAAAGTTTCTTTCATCTTTGTTCATCTTTGCATTCGTTGATCATCTCATTCAAAAAAAAAAACATACTTGCATATTTTTTTCTTTCAAATCGTATCCTTAAATCAAAAAAAAAAATTTGGTTCTTTGTTTCTTGTCTACTTTGAATCACATCTTTCATTTAATCAAAAAAAAAAATCAAAACATAGAACATTCACTTGCTTGATTCTTCCCTTTCAGGAACCACGTAGTATCGGAAGCCAAGGATCGGTCTTGTTCATCATCATCCGTCCCCAACCTTCGGTTACCTCGTGCCCTTTTCAAATATTTGTTTCAAATTATTTAAACACCTAGTTCACTTCGTATTCATCTCATGTTCATTGCATATTCATCATCTTGTTCATCGTGTTCATCATCGTGTTCATCGTTAAAATTCAAAAAAAAAATCTTTTATTTAATCATACCAACGCTCCCATTTCCATATTTGATCATCAACATTTATTCTTATTTTGTTTGAATTTAATCGTCCAACGGTAACTTCCTTAAACGGAATTACACTTATTCGCATAAATCCATCCATTACTCGTGATTATTTCTTTCCTTTCTTGGCAATCTTCGAACACATTCATACACTTGGTAAATTTTCGCAGGTACTTAACCGGATCATGGGAGACCAAGGCGAGATCACATTGGCCCAAGTTATGGCCGCGATCCAGGGTATCACTACCCGTCTGACCCAACTTGAAAACCGACAAAACCAAGAAACCGAGAGCTTATCCGAGAGTAGTGCTGACCCAGCCCAAGCCAACCCTAATGGCTGTAACGACAACAACGGCAATAGGCAGGCCCGCGAATGACCCAGACCGCACCAGAATCGCAATGGCCCGCACAACGGCCCGAGGCAAGGACCGAACCGAGATGACGATGAACCCTGGCACGGTGGGAAGGATTTGAAGTTGGTCCCACCAACCTTTGCCGGTAAGATCAACCCGAAAGCCTACCTAGATTGGGAACGGCGCATGGAGTACATCTTCGAGTACTACAACTACTCGGAAACGCGCAAGGTGTCTCTGGCCTCCGCGCAGCTTACGGACAATACCCTAGCCTAGTGGGACAGAGAAGTGTCCGACCGACGGAGACATAGGCTCCCCCTGATCGCCACGTGGGAGGACATGAGCTACCAGCTCCGGAAGAGATACGTTCCGGCGTATTTCCAATGCGATCTCCAGAAACGGTTCCGCAAACTATCCCAAGGAACCAAGACCATAGAAGAATACTTTGAGGAGTTCGAGACCTTAAAGAACCGACTGGGAGTTAAAGATTCCCCCGAGACCTTGATGGCCCAGTTCTTGGACGGCCCTCAAGACCACATCGCTCGGAAGGTTGAGAGGCAACCATACGGGACCCTTGACGAGTTTCTAGACACGGCCATCCAGGCCGAGCAACACATTCGGAGGAAGAATGCTTCCCTCAGCCGTTCCAAGCTTAGCTGGAACCCGCCGACTAACCGCAACCCTGACAAAGGGAAGGCGGTCGACCCGACGTCTAAGTTCAAGAAACCTGAACCTGGCAAGGCGGCCAGTACCGGACCGAACGCAGCCTCAGCCCAGCGAGCACGAGATGTCACATGCTTCAAGTGCAGAGGCAAGGGCCACTACTCCCGCGAGTGTCCGAACCAACATGAGGTAGAGGAGTCCGAGGAGGAAGTTACGGACTATCCGAACGTAGGAGAAATCCTTGTAACCCGGAGAACCCTTAGCGCCTTGTTCGAGCCCGAGACCATCCAACGGGAGAACATCTTCCACACGCGATGCACCGTTCAATCCAAGGTATGTAGCCTAATAATTGATGGCGGCTCATGTACTAATGTTGCTAGCAAGTACTTGGTTGACAGGTTAGGCCTCGCAACCACCAAGCACCCACGGCCATACCGATTAAGATGGCTAGACGACAAGGTAGAATTGAAGATCGGTGAGCAAGTCTTAGTACCGTTTAGCATCGGCAAGTACGCGGATGAGGTACTCTGCGATGTGGTCCCGATCCAAGCCGGCCACATCCTCCTAGGCCGCCCATGGCAGTTCGACAAAGAGACGCTCCACAACGGCCGCACTAACTTCTATAGTTTCGCACACAACGGCAAGAAACACAACCTTGCCCCGCTCACCCTGACCGAAGTCCATGAACTTCAAAAGGCTATGGACAAAGGGGCACAAGCCGATAATCTAAGTCGGACCAACATTTTTATTACCCCTGGTCAAGTCCTTAGATCGTTAAATGCACAAACGCAGGTGCTACTAATGATCTTTAAGGAAGGTTATTTTGCAGAACCCGACGAGACCATCCATTCCGAAGTAGTCCAACGGTTGCTAGACCGTTTCAAGGACATCTTGCCTGACGAGATACCCACCGGTCTACCCCCGACCCGCGGTATCGAACATCAGATCGATCTCATCCTCGGAGCTCCCCTACCGAACCGACCGGCTTACCGCGTCAACCCGGAGGAAGCCAAGGAGCTAAAACGACAAGTCTAGGAGCTGATGAAGCAAGGCTACATCCGAGAGAGCCTCAGCCTCTGTGCGGTTCCAGTCCTTTTAGTACCCAAGAAGGACGGGTCCTGGCGGATGTATGTGGACTGTCGCGCCATCAACAACATCACCGACAAGTACCGGCATCCTATACCATGACTCGACGACATGTTAGACGAGCTCAGTGGTGCCACGATCTTCTCCAAGATCGATCTGAAAAGTGGCTACCACCAAGTGAGAATGAAGGAGGGCGACGAGTGGAAGACCGCCTTCAAGACCAAGCAATGCCTTTACGACTGGCTTGTGATGCCGTTCGGTCTCACCAACGCGCCGAGCACCTTCATGTGACTCATGAACCACGTGCCAAGGGTGTACATCTGTAAGTTTATTGTTGTTTATTTCGATGACATTCTTGTTTATAGCACCTGTTTGGAATACCACTTAATGCACCTTGAGAAAGTGAGGGAGACCTTGCAGTCCGAGCACGTATATATGCCAATCTCAAGAAGTGCGTCTTCTGCACTGATCAATTGGTTTTCCTAGGCTTTGTTGTGAGTGCGCAGGGTCTAAAGGTGGACGATGAGAAGATCAAAGCCATCCAAGAGTGGCCAATACCCACCACCATCGGTCAAGTCCGGAGCTTTCACGGCCTGGCCAGTTTCTACCGGCGTTTTGTTAAGGACTTTAGCACGATAGCCTCCCCAATCATCTCGGTGATCAAGAAGAACGTAGCCTTCTCATGGGGACCAAGCCAAGACGCGGCATTCCAACGGCTCAAGGACAGCCTTACCAACGCCCCCGTATTAAATTTGCCTAACTTTGACCAAATGTTTGAGGTTGAATGTGATGCATCAGGTACGGGCATTGGAGCCGTTCTGACGCAAGGAGGCACACCGGTTACCTTCTTCAGCGAAAAACTCAATGGAGCCACCCTCAATTATGCCACCTACGACAAGGAGCTGTATGCCTTGGTGAGATCGTTGGAAACTTGGCAACACTACCTGCTCAGCAAGGAGTTCGTAATCCATACCGATCACGAGACACTCAAGTACCTCCGAGGCCAAACCAATCTCAAGAAGCGACACGCCCGATGGCTTGAGTTCATGGAGACATTCCCGTACGTGATCAAGTACAAGAAGGGCAAAGAGAATGTAGTAGCCGACGCCCTATCCAGAAGATACGCCCTTATCACTACCATGGAGTCCAAGATAATGGGGTTCGAGCATCTCAAGGAACTCTACGCAGATGACCCAGACTTTGGAAAGCTCTACACTCGATGCACCAAAGGCGCCCTTGGTCCCTATTACAAGCAAGATGGTTTCCTTTTTCGGGACAAGAGGTTGTGCATTCCCCGAAAATGCGTGAGCTAATCCTAAGCGAGGCCCATGGAGGCGGCCTTATGGGACACTTCGGCATGGAGAAAACCCGAAGCATCCTCGAGGAATACTTCTTCTGGCCTCACCAACGACGAGACGTGGAACGGTTCTAATCCAAGTGCACCACATGCCTTAGCGCAAAATCCAGGTCACATCCTCACGGTCTTTATACTCCTTTGCCTATCCCCGATATGCCATGGATCGACCTTTCTATGGATTTTGTTGTAGGGTTGCCCAAGATCCGACACAAGGATTCCATTTTCGTGGGCGTGGACCAGTTCAGCAAAATGGCTCACTTTATTCCATGCGACAAGACCAATGACGCCACGCAGACCGCCGACATATTCTTCAATGACGTCGTACGATTACATGGCCTACCCCGGACCATTGTATCAGACCGCGACCCAAAGTTTCTCGGGCATTTCTGGCGGACCTTATGGAGAAAGCTTGGAACCAAGCTTCTCTTCTCCATCACGGCCCATCCACAGATGGACGACCAGACCGAGGCCACCAACCGCACTCTAGGCAGGCTTTTGCGAGCAACTGTCGGTAAAAATTTGAGAAATTGGCTCGATTGTCTCCCTCTTGTCGAGTTTGCTTATAACCGCGCGAAACACTCTTTACTAACTTGTCTCCTTTTGAGATCGTATATTGTTTTAAGCCGCAGACTCCCCTCGACCTAGCTCCCATACCGCTCCCCCCAAAGGATCAGATGAACCAAAATGGAGTGGCCAAAGCCGACTTACTCAAAAAGCTTTACCAACGAGCCAAAGAGAACATGGAGAAACGGAATGAACGGACTAAGAGACATTTGGACCAGAGCCGAAAAGAACTCCATCTCGAACCCGGAGATTATGTTTGGGTTCACATGCGGGAATACCGGTTCCCGAAGATGAGAACGAACAAATTATCGAGCCGAGGGATCGGACCGTACCAAGTGATCAAGAAGATCAACGACAACGCCTACAAGATAGATCTACAAGGTGAGTTTAACGTATCCCCGACCTTTAATGTGGCTGACTTAATTCCTTGTGAAACAGATGAAACAGTTCTGATGACAGAACCTTTCCAAGGGGGAGAGGATGATGCATCCTCCAAAACCAGCAGTACTGCCGCAGCCCCCTCCAAGTCCATCCCCACGATGGGGTCCAAGCCCATGACTCGATCGGGAGCCCGGACATTGCAGGAGAACATCAATGACGCGGTCAAGTCGTTACTATGGACGCGATACACGAAGAGGAACAAGACCAGCCCGGCCCAGCCCGACCCGATCAAGACCGGATCATTCCCAACAGTGAAGATCCTTCTCAACGGATACTTTCCTTTTTCACCATCACGCGCATTGAAGACTAAGGATCCACCCGATCTGATGCGGATCCCACCAGATCTAACATTTACAACTGCTCCATCCAACTAAGGTAAGTTTTTGATTTCTTTTAATTACTTTGATACTAACGGCTCTTTCTCTTTAATGTTCATGTGATTTCTTTCCTTAAGTAGCGTAGGGCATTTGTTTCGCCGATTTCGTTTTTTTAATACGTAGATGTCGATCTTTGTAATAATTGTCAAGACCCCTAGAAGGGCATAGCTGATCGGACGAGTATATAAGTCCCCTAACAGCCTTATATTTTTCTCACCCATTATCAATAAAGCAAAGAACTTTCTTCTTAAAGAAAAACCCTTACAACTTAGAAATCCGTTTGATCTCTTTGTTGTTTTTGGCTAGTATCGAGTCTCTTCCACCGGCTCGTGGTGACCTTTGATCCACCTTCGCAATCCGCTCAATCATATTTCTGTCCGAAGTGGAAGTGTCGTACGGCCAACACTCGGATCCATCCTCCGCGTCAACTCCATCGTCCATCGCTACCCGACTCGTGATAGGTGTCGTACGGTCGGTCCGAGCCGATCCATCCTCCGTGCAACTTCTGTTCGTGAGGCTGCATCAACCAAGGACCTTCTTGTCTTGAAATTGCTTTGAGAACCGTTTCGCAAAAACGAGGTAATGCCGAGATCCTGTTTTTTCCATTGCGTTCGATTATGCGTTTGTTGAATTGCATTACTTAGAAGAATCATTGTGATTGTAGAGATGGAGACTCCTAGTTTAAGCGTCGAGTTATCTGTTTCTGATGCTGAGTTGAATTCCGTGATTGATCCTGGTGCCATGGGTTCGAATGCTTTGGAAGAGTTTCCCTGTGAGGACAAACTAGTAGACGAAATGTTGAGTCTGATTGAAATCAAAGCTGAGCCGAACACTGAGGCTGAACTTACTTATTTGGGAGTGATTTCTCGTTGGGGTGTTCGCTCCCCGGCAAAAACGATGCCGGCTTTGAGGAAATGCAAAGCCAAGAAAAAAAAAAAGTCCCGGGTCTCCCAGGTTCGTCGTTGTCTAAACAAGAATCCTTGGGTGTGTTGAGACAGAAATTTCACATTTCCGAAGAGATTAAGTTTCGTGTTCCCTTATCTTCCGATTGTGCCGACAACCCTCCGGATGTACGAGAGATACTTTTACGGGTGTTTCTTATGGTTTCTGATCCCGTTGTTGATCTTATCGTATTTGCGGCATTATGGCATCTCTATCTCGTAACTCACTCCTCGGGGACTCCATTATTTGATTATGATTATGGTTCAGAGTTATAAGATTGACGAGGAGGTCACACCCCTCCACTTGATGAACTGGCTGGATCTTCGCAAATCCTCTTTCAAAGATAAGTTGGTCTACTTTGCGGTGAACCGGAAAGACTATCGCATCATCAAAGGGTTCCCAAGCAAGGATCGCCGGTGGATGGAGTCCTTCTTTTATGTGCTGATTTGTGTGGAGACCTTGGGCGACGATGTTGACTTCTCGACTCGGTGGCGGAGAAAGGGTAGCCGACTCCTTTGAAAGTTTTGAGGGCTCGGCGTACTCAGATTTTATGTGCGCTGTTTGACTGATTATTTCAGAATTTTAACTTAAGTTATTTTCCGTCTTTTTTGCAGTGATCTACCTTTTCCCGAAGCTTCCCGAAGACTCGAGGACACTTTGCAACGCCCTTGCATCCCGAAAGTGCAACTAGGAGAGACATTTTTCCCTGAGGCGTGTAAAGAAAGCGCGACCCACCACGCAGGACTACTAGTTTTGAGCTCGTCGGCGAGTTCTTCAGAGCATGAGATGGTGACTTGGAGGAAAAGAGATAAAGAGGCTGCACAGACCAAGGAGGATGCCGAGGCTGCAAAGGCAAGATCTTCATGCAATGCAGTTCATGGGAAAGAGCCAACTACAGAGGATGCTGGCCCTTCCTCGGCGCCAGGCTCTATTCTGAAGCCGCCTTCGAAGGATTTTGTGTTTCCGAAGCCAGTGCCGAGGTTTAAGGCAGCTCCATCATCTGGGCATGTACTTGCTCTTGGCTGTTCTGCGGAAACTACTAGAGCTGGCGTCAGCTAGAAGAGAGGGAAGACACAAGGCCGACAAACAGACGATTCTGCCAAAAGGAAGGCCTGCGCCGAAGAGGTTCTTACAAAGAAGAGGAATTACGTTGAGGCTAGTCGTCCTGGTAGCGACCCGACCTTTTTAGCCGAGGATGGCGTTTGCGAGAGTTGTTCTTCTGCGGCCCTTCTCCTTTCTAGCGTGACTTGCTCTGGGATGACGATGACTCCCCTAGACACGCTGACGCAGCAGGTTCCTTATGCCGAGATGGCCCTCCGAGGGATTGCGGTGATTTTTTACTTTGTTTCTTTTCTTGCAGTTTCTTGCTTATATCAACCAACTGGTATACGAGTATGACCAAGGGGCTTGGTTGAGCAGGACTCAAGCGGAGGAGGATCAGAAGAAGATCCTCGGGCTAGAAGGCGAGGTTGAGAGAGCGGCTAAGGAAACTGACTAACGTCGTTTTGCGATGATGGATCTTGAGAAGAAGTATAACACCGTTAAGAAGCAAGCCGAGTACTTGAAGGGTAGCAAACATCGTCGTGAGATGACCATCATCGAGCTTCGTAATCAGCTCATGGCTTCCGAGGAGGCTCAGAAGACACATGTTCAGCGTACCGTGGACGATACGAGGAGTCAGCTGTCAGCGCATTTTCAAGACAAGATTGCTTGTGTGAGAGCTAAGCTTGCCGAGGTTAAGGGTAAGGCTTACACTGACATGCTTGACTTGGGTCTGATGGAGAGCAACCATGAAGTCATTATGCTTCTCAAGGGAGAGACGCCGCCTGATATTGACGAGGAGAGGACGGATTTGGAGGCTCGCATCGTGGCGCTGCAGGGTGCTGATACTCGTTTCGAGTCTATCCTAGGTGATCTGGAGAGGAGTCTTCTGCCTTTTCCTCCTAGGTCTGCCCATGTCATCGCTCCTCGCCTAAACGACCCCGTGGAGTCTCTTGCGAAAAGTGTTGGCGTCGTCAACGTTTCCAGTTCGAAACAGGGCAATGCGGCCATCAGCGAGTTTGTATCTTAGAGCTTAGGAACTCCTATCCTTTCGGCTGGTGATGGGGGCGAGTCTTCATCGAAGACTGCGGCCGACTCTTCTGCTCGAGTGCACGCCGAGCTTTCTAGTGACGATCGAGAGACTTTGAGGCTTATGGAGGATGGCTTAGGCGGCCTAATGGTCAGCGAGGACGGAAGGTTCTTCCACGACAGCAACGAGATCGGGACTGGTGAGTCAGCGGAGGCCGCTGTTACTGTCGTCATTCCAGCTGCTTTCGAGGAGGTTTCTGCCGAGGACGGTGATACGAAGACTTTTACCTCGCGACGTCGGCTTGATTATGCGTTTTCTGCTTTTTCTTTAGACTTGATTTATTTTGTTGCCTAGATGGCTTTGTTGGTTTTGCTTTAGGACCTTACTTTTGGTTTTGTGCCTAGATGGCTTTATCCACTCATGACTCTGAACCTTGTGGTGTTTACGCTGTATCTAGACATCATACAAGATGATTTATGGATGCGGCTTTTGAGATTGTTGTTTTGATGTTAAGATGCATGGTTTACGGACATGTTTTCGCTTAACTAATCCACTCAAAACTAACTTAAGAATTTGAGGCGACCAATAGCTAGTGTATTGGATTTTGAGCTAAGTATCCTGGTTTATGGACGAGTTCTCATTAACCAGTCCGCTCCAAAAATAACTTAGTTTTTTGGTGCAACCAGTAGCTCGTGTACTGGGTTTCGAGCTAAGTATTATGGTTTACAGACGAGTTCTTTTTAACTATTCCGCTCCAAAAATAACTTAGATGTCTGACTTGTGATATGACCAATGTTTCGTGTGTTGGGTTTTATTTCGTGACTCCGAGTTTTGGTTTACAGGCGAGTTTCAATTGACGAGCCTACTCCAAGAAATGAGCACGCTTTGCGGGTAGGACCAATAGTCAGATTGAGAAGTCTGCTCCAAGCCAAACATGTATTGCGTAGTGACCAACGTCTATTTTATTGGGTTTAAGGTAAACATTTCGGATTACGCACATGTTTCTTTTTAAACATATCCGCTCGATAATGAACATATAAGCGATAGAACCAACGATTTGTGAGTTAGATTTTGACAATGATCATTTCGGGTTACGCATATGTTCCTTTTTGAACATATCCGCTCGATAATGAACATTTTTATTTGTATAGTGCGCTTTTAATCCTGCGAAGGATGTGTTTGTCAGATCTGTAGTATTCAGATAGATTCGTCACTGTGGCCAGCAGTAACGAGAGTAAGTGTAAAACTTCTTATTGTAGTTAAGACGATAATTGATCCATATAGGATGTGATAAATGTATGTCTGTTTTTGTGAGACTTAAAGAATCTGTGAAGGATGTTGACGAGTTTAGTCGAAATCATGCTTTTGATTAATCGTGAAAAGTGGTTACAAGAATTGGGAGTATACGAGTATACGTACCCACTCTCCCCCCTTTTTAGGAAGGGGACAGCTGAACCCACCCAAAGATGAGCTTCCTACGTACCCTGTTTAGGGATCAAGCCGTCTCGTAGTTCATGTTGTGAATGTAAAGTATCCTAGTGAAAATACTTTTTCAGATGTCGCGCATTCCAGGAGCGCGGGACTGGTTCGCCGGTCATGTGGGCGAGTTTGTAGATGCCTGGTTTTACTACTTCGGAGACGATGTAAGGTCTTTCCCAATTAGCTCCGAGTTTTCCAGCAATACGTTCTGCTGTGTTTTGGAAGACTTTGCGTAGCACTAAGTCCCCTTCAAAAAACTTGTGAGGTCGGACATTGGAGTTGTAGTATTTTACAGCGGCGTGTTGGTAATTTGCGATGCGAACCAAGGCTTGGTCACGTCATTCGTTGATGAAGTCGAGTTTGTCAAGCATCAAAAGGTGGATGAGTGCTTCCTGACCCGATAAAAGTCATCGGCGGACGCTGGGAAATTATATTTTGGAAGGAATGACGCATTCATTGCCGTAGACGAGAAAGAGTGGAGTCTCTGTAGTGGCCCACCGTGGAGTCGTTCGATGGGACCAAAGCACACCATCGAGTTCGTCGGCCCATAGTCCTTTCCAGGCGTTTCTTAAGGCCGCCGATGATCAGTTTGTTGATTGCCTCAACTTATCCGTTGCCTTGAGGGTAGCGTGGGGTAGACTTGGTCAAACGGATCTTCCACTTTTCACATAAAGTTTTGAACCTGACCGAGATGAATTGAGACTCCGTGCCAGCAGATAATGTTATGCCATACAAAACTTTTGACTTGAGCGTCACGAATGCGAACAAATCCTTAAGCTTTGACCCATTTAGAAAAATAGTCCGTCAAGACCAATATGTATCTCTTTTAGCGAGATGGGTGCAATGGGCCAATGATGTCCATAGCCCATCGCATGAATGGGTAAGGCGACGTAACCGAAGAAAGGAGCTCAGGGGGCTGGTGGATTTTAGGGGCGTAACGCTGACATTTCTTGCACTTGGCGAAAAAGGTCTCGCAGTCTTTGACCATAGTAGGCCAATAATGTCCCTGACGCTTGATTTTGATGGCGAGAGCCTTGCCACCAGAGTGGTTGCGACAAGAGCCGCTGTGGACCTCCTTCATTATTTTGCGCGCCTTCTGTCCTTCGACGCAGGAAAGCAATGGTCCTGAGAATCGCTATTTGAAGACATTGCCGTCAAGGAGAATGAAACGAACAGTCTGTGCCCTAACTTTGTGGGCCTCCCATTTGTCTGTTGGCAAGGTGCCATCGGAGATGTATTCTCCGATTCTGTCCATCCACTTAATATCGCAACCATATTCAGTGGCAGAAGAGTCCTCGTCTGAGACGTTGACATTGTCGTCGAGTGGAGGGGCAGAAGTAGTTGTGTCGTTATTGGAAACGAGAGGTGTCGTTTGGGCTGCAGGTGGCTCTGTGTCTACGAGGTGCTAAGCGGGGACAATGGCCTCGGGAGTTCTTGGACGTGTGATCTGTGGCGAAGGTGTCTTTTCTGGATTGGACAGAGGTAAGTTGGAAGTTACCTATGCTTCCATGCTCCCTGTTCCCGCAGCCGCTGCCTCTTCATGCTCTTTTTTCTTCTTTGCAGCTTGGGCTCGAGTAAGGACATTTGTTGCCGCAGGCGGAGCGATGCTGGGGAATTCGATGAATTCCTCCGGGATCACTTATCTTAGGTCCGGGTCAGATGTAGAGGCAAGGGCGGCCAATGCGTCGGCGTTGTTGTTCTCGCCTCTAAGAATCCTCGTCAATTTGAACTCCTGAAATTGTGCTGCCAACTCTTTTGCTATCACGAGATATGCTTCCATGCGATCGTCTTTGGTGGCATACTCTCCATTGAACTGGTTGACAACCAACTGTGAATCGCAAAACGTTTCCACCCGGTCAATTTTAAGCCCTGGGCGAGTTTCATGCCAGCGATGAGGGCTTCGTACTCGGCCTCATTTTTGGATGCTCTAAAGCCCAGGCGCAATGACTGTTCAAGAATTTTGCCTGTCGGGGAAGTTAAGCGGATGCCAACTCCGGAACCATTCTTGGAAGAGGATCCGTCAACGTGTAACTGCCAGGTTAGATTCGGGTGTTCGATAATGCAATCTTCATCCGGGAGTTCGATAAGGAAATCGGCCAACACTTGAGATTTGGCAGCAGTCCTGGCGCGATACTCAATGTCATACTCACTGAGCTCAATAGCCCATTTCGCAAGTCTGCCGGATTGACTTGGGTTGTGCAAGATAGAGCAAAGTGGGAAAGTGATCAGAATAACGTTTGTGTAAGACTGAAAATATGGCCTCAACTTTTGAGCGGACATGAGGACAGACAGTGCCAACTTCTCCATCTAAGGGTATCTTGTCTCGGCGTTTGTTAAAGTTTTGCTAACGTAGAAGACACACTTCTGCTCACAGCGTTCGTCTCGAATAAGCACCCCGCTAACTGATGTATCAAACACGGCCGTGTATAAGAACAGAGGCTCGCCTTCGACTGGTTTGGCGAGTACGGGAGGACTGGCCATGTACTTTTTCAGCTGCTAGCAAGCGACTTCGCATTTGTCCGTCTATTCGAATTTCTTGTTACCGCGAAGAGTATCGTAGAAAGGCAGACATTTGTCGGTGGAATAAGAAATAAATCTGTTAAGAGCAGCCACCGTTCCAGTCAATCTCTGCACTTCGCGGGTGTTTTTGGGTGAGGCTATTTTGAGGAGGGCATCGATCTGCTTGGAATTCTCCTCGATGCTGCAGTGGGTCACCATATAGCCGAGAAATTCCCCAGAAGTTACTATAAATCGATATTTGGCTGGGTTAAGCTTCATGCTATGTTGGTTGAGCTGCTGGAAACACTCCTCCAGGTGAGCTATGTGGTCCTCCTCTTTTAATAACTTGACGAGCATATCGTCGATGTATACCTCCATGGTTTTGCCGAGTTGATAAGCAAACATTTTGTTCACCAGACGCTGATAAGTAGCTCCCACGTTCTTGAGGCCGAATGGCATCACCTTGTAACAATATATTCCGCGGTCCGTGATAAACGCCATTTTCTCTCGATCTTTGGGGTTTATGAAGATCTGATTGTACCCCGAGAATACATCCATGAAGGACAAGAGTTTGTTGCCAGCGGCTGCTTTGACTAGATGATCAATGTGTGTGGTAAAGGAAAGCTGTCCTTAGGATAAGCTTTGTTAAGGTCGGTGAAATCCACGCAAACGCGCCACTTACTGTTCTTTTTTTTACGATGACTGGGTTTGCGAGCCAGTCGGGGTATTTGGCTTCCATTATCAATCCAATGCGCAGGAGTCTTTCCACCTCGTCATTTACTGCCTTTGCCTTCTCAGGTCCTAGCTTTCGCCGTTTCTACTTGACAGGCTTGAAGGTTGGATCGACATGCAACTCGTGGTTAGCGATGCTGATATCGATGCCGGGCATATCTTTAGCGGCCCAAGCAAAGGTATTGATGTTCTTTTTGAGAAAGAAGATAAGCCCAATCTTGATTTGGTCGTCTAGTTTGGCGCCTATTTCCATGCATCGTTTTGGGTGATCGTTGTCAATGCACACTGAGATGACGGGATTGCAAGTTAACACAGGACCCTCCTTCCTACGATCCTCATCGATCTATAATTGCTATAAGAGGCGGGCTCGCTCTTTGAGCTGCTTGCGGTCTATCTTCATCTTCTTACGTCTTCCTTCCTTAGCAGGGTCGCCAACTGGATTCCTGAGTTTGTGCTCAGCGAGGAAGCAGATGCGGGATTCTTTCTGACTGCCCCAGATTGTTTGGATGCCTTTAGCAGTTGGGAATTTGATGCACAGATGATAGGTTGACGGCACTGCTCGCATCAAATTGATCTAGGGGGTTCCCAAGATCATATTATAAATGGTCGGATTATCGGATACGGAGAACTCAATGATTTTTGTGAGGTTACCAGCTCGGATAGGCAGGTTGATGGTCCCCATAATCATTGTGGTTTTGCCAGAGAATCCCGTGATTGGTTTGGGTGAGGAGCGGATTCTAGCGAGGTCGATACTCATCCGTTGGAGGGTATCTCGGAAGATCACGTCAATGGAACTACCCGTATCGATTAGAATACGTGCCACGTCATCATCGTCGACGATTAGTTGTATGACGAGGGGATCGCTATGTGGTCGATCAATGCCTTTTGTTTTACATTCTTCGAATGTGATTATGTTGTTGGCGAATTTCAACGGTCTAGACTAGTTCGTGCTACATCAGCACGCCGCTGGTATGCTTTAATCGCAGATACTGTATCGGCACAGTGGCGAGATCCTCCCATGATGAAGTTGATTCGTTGGTGGGCACCGTTGTGATTTTGATCATCGTTCCTTCTTCCTCTCTTTTGGGCCTCGTTATCATTTTGCTTGGGACGTTCTGCGTCTTCTTCGAGTTCAAAGTCCTTAAGACTGATATCTCTTTTTAGTGTGCTTGCTGCTAGCTTTGCAACTAGTTTTTGGCCTAGGACACGGCAGTTGGCAATTGAATGCCCAAATATACGGTGGAGGTCACAGTATGCAGCTTCGTCGAAGTTGCTTTGACCTCTTACCCATGTGTTGTTCCAAGTACCTCGCCCGCGGCCACGGCCTCGATCAATGCTTGTCGAGTCAACTTTGAATCTGCCTTCATGTTAGACAAAGCCCGAACCTTGACTGGTTTTCTTTGTCGCTGGTGGGTTTGCGGCCGGGCTGGGATTGTTAGCTTGCTTTGACTTGCCATGTTTCTTTGCAAATCTTGTTGCGCGATGCAGAGCGTCCTAGATTGTTGATCGTGCGTTGATGTACATCCAATGCAGATTTGTCGGTTACTCCTTCTATCTTGGACAGAACTTTTTGAAATCTTTCGATGAAGCTCTGAAGGGTCTCTTGTTGTCCCTATGACATTGTCCAGAGGTCGGCATCGGAGGTCACTCACTCCATGAATATGCCATAATGCTTTAGGAAAGCAGCAGAGAGTTGTTCAAAACTATTAATCGAATTTCTTTCCGAGTCTTGAGAACCATTGGAGAGCTGGTCTCTTGAGACTTTCAACGAACAAAAGACATTGGCCGGTGTTTTTCTCATTTGCTCTGAAGTTGACCCACCCCATGGCAATCGCAAATGCCAGCACATGTTCCTTCTGGTCGGTGTTTCCTTCATAAGTGGGGACTTTCACCCTTCCGTAGTCGGATATGTTTGCTTGAGCGATCCGTGTCGTGAAAGGAGTGGTCTGGGCCTCTTCGAGAACTCTGTCGATCTCAGGGCCCTGCTAGATACTCGATGTATCTGTGATCGCATGTCCTTCATGTCGGATGCGTTTTGCTCTATTGTTGCGTTGCGTGCTCGTCGTCATGTTACGACTGCTCCATCCAGAGAACATTCTCCTCTTCTTCGTCTCCGAAGTCTTGGTCGTGTTCTAGTTGGGTATTACTTCGTCGGGCTCAGGCTCGCGCTCTAGGTTTGCGATGGTCTCCCAAAACATGCTCGTTGCTTTGGTTGTCGTCTAGATTGATCACCTGGGGTGATTTCTCGGCGGTGGACGCGTCTGTGGTCGGGCTATGTTCGGCTGTAGGGAAGGAAGGGTGGATTAGTGGTAGTCCATGAATCCTCTGTTTGCCAGTTGATGTTGAGAAGTTCAACACCGTTGGGTCAAGACGCCCAGTAGATCTCCGGGTCAGGACCAATCCTCTTCTTCGTGCTCGGCTCACCGTGTTTAGGGCCCTCCGTTCGTTGTCTACGGTTGCGTTCCGTGCATCCTGCTCTGCCGACTTCTTCATCAGCGTCTCCAGCATGGTTTGCATCCGGATGATGAACTCCAGCGTTGTCCCAGCGGCTTGGTTCGCTCTAGAGTTGTCGGCACCCGTCTGGTTTACGTCGATCTTATTGGCACCGTCGTTGTTGGCTCCGGATTCATCGGCACCATTTTTGTTGGCTCCAGAGTCGTCGGCACCGTTCTTGTTGGCTCCACTGCTCTCCGCCGTCAGGTCCTTGTCTCCGGGAATCTCGGATACGTTGTTGGTGCTCATCTTGGCGAGATCTGTTGGTGGCGTGATTCTTTTGTGTAAGAGACTCTCCATTTACTCTTAGACGGCGCCAAATTGTGGAGGTCGAAACCAATTCAATTGAATTTGTCAAGGGTTTTAAAGGAAACGAGATCTCTGGAAAGAATCACAAGAACAACTAAGAACAAAGATAAAAAAACACGAAAATGTCGTTAAGAAAGCTTTATTGATTTGTTGCTCAGTGTTTGAGCCAAAAGTTGCGGATCTCCTTTCCAAAGGAGTTACAAGAATATTTATTTAAGTCTAAGTCGGCTAGGTCTGACAAATAAGAGATAAAGAAGTTTTCCGTACTCCTCGGGATTTTCTTTTTATCGTAGTCGGCGCTTACCATGGGCTCCGTTGTCATGGGCCAGACTTTGCCATCTCGCCACCTTGCCATCCTGGGCCTGTGTTCTCATCCGAACATCAGTAGTCGGCCCATTTCTTAGCTCTTTAGGATGACCACATCGGCGAGTCGTCAAACACTCCAGATGGCCACGTCGGCGGCAGTAGTCGGTAGGACAGTGCTCGGCGAGGAGCACTCTGCAGCAGTGGTCGGCGAGGAACATTCTGCGGTAGTGGTCGGTAGACGGAAGAGATTGGCGGAAAAGAGCATTTTTGGCAACTTGTCTAGGTCTCCGGCACTGTCCCGTAAATGATTATTTCCATATTTAGTCATTTTATCAAAAATAACTACCGGAGGGAGTTTTGACCCCAACAACGCCTCACAGCTCTTCTCAATCAACTGCTCAGCCTCTATCGCTGAAATCATGAGACTCCCAGAAGTCGGTCGTACTCCCTAAACACCAACCTCCCCGTCTCCCGCTCGAACACTACTCATCCCCGATGACAATCCAAATAGATCCTGTACCGATCCAGCCAATCCATCCCAAGGATGACGTCATACAACTCCACCGGACTAATGATCAGATCTACTGGCATCAACTCTCCCGCCACCAAAACATCCACACCACGAGCCCGCCCGAAAGTAGCTAACGTCCTACCACCAGTAACCTTAACTTCTTCCGGCTGCTCACCGAAATCGCTCCGGATACCGCTACCCTCCGCACACTCCAGAGTAATGAAGCTATTCGTAGCTCCCCAATCAAACAACACATGGGATTCACACCTGCCCACAACTAAGGTCCCTGCACAAATCCCATGTGCCTTAAGACCCCGACACTCTAGCGCAGTCTCACAATTTCCAAACAGACTAAATTCACACAAACATAGGAATTTTAAAAGGTCAAGTCTAAAATTTACCTGTGATTGGTCTGGCGCAAGAACGACCCTCCTCCGCCGAAGTGAAAACCCGCGGCGCCGCTGTAATCTGAGCCAATGACTGCACCGCCAACGGCTGCACTGCCGCCACCACCATCTGCTACAGCTTCGGACACTTGGGCTTGATCTGCCCTAGCTCTCTGCAGTGGTAACACACCTAAGCACCCCGAGCCTCACTCCTCTTAGGACAACTGGCCACCTTGTGATCCAAGCTTCCGTACGCGAAACATCCTGGACCACCCTGTCCTCTTTGCCTCGGCCCACTTCTTCTTCTGTCCCTGAGCAGGCTTGTCGCCCTTACTCGAACCCGCCTGCTGCTGCGACCTCCTCTACTGCTGAACCGGTGGACTAACCACCATAGCCTGCTCCCTGAGGTCCTCCTCAATCACAGCAGCCGTCTCTACCAATTCTGCCTTCGTGGCGAACTTACTCGCCCTGCAACGAGTCCTTAAATAACCTCGAAGTCCCCTCAGAAACCTCTTCACCTGGGCCTGGTCACCCTCCATACCCCTACCAGCATGTACCAGAAGTCGAATGAACTCCAGGTCGAACTCCCTCACTGACCGGTCTCCCTGAGCCAGGTCCAAAAACCTCGACTCCAACCAATCCGCCGCCTCCTATGAGAAATACTTGGCATTGAACTGAGCCAAGAAATCCTCCTAAGCCATCTCGGCCTGAACCCTCCTGGCCTCAACACCTCTCCACCAAAGATGCGCGTCACCATCCAGTTAGTGAACCACCAGATCAACCCGGTATCCCTCCGGACACCTGATAGAGCGAAAGTTATGCTCTAACCTCAGCCGCCACCCGGTTGCACACCAGCCACTCCCGGCTGAACCCCAGCCACTCTCGACTAACCACCAGCCACACCTGGTTGTACACCAGCCACACCTGGCTAAACTCTCGGAGCCTGACCCGGAGCCGGCACCCCACCTGTTAACCACTCCAGAATCATTTGCAGCAAATCCGCCAAGCGATCATCTCGGTCCTAGGCTACACCTGCGGCAACACCCCCACCTGGGCCCGCCGCACCACCAGCTACACTGGGACCCACACCATCCCCATCAGCCCTCTCGCTGACACTCGTAGCGGCCACACCCACGGACCCCTCCTGAAACGCCTACGAGTCCGCCACCTGCTCCCGCGTGGTCTCTTGGGGCACACTCGCGGCATCAGACTCACTCTGAAGTCCTCGCCCGCGCCCACCACGACCACCTCGGCCTCCACGGCCCCCACGACCTCTGCCTCTAGCCACTCTAGCCATCCCTCTGCACTAACCAGCAGACTACTAAGTACTAGAAAAACATAAAGTCATAATACACATACCGTGGAATCTCATCGAAGGCTCGGAAGAGATGATATAGGACTTCCAACCCACACAACAATCAATTGACTAAACACATAACCAATCAATTACACCCGCCCTAGAACCATAAGGGCTCTGATACCAAACTGAAACAACTCATCCCGAAAATTTTAAGAAAATTCCAATTAAAACCTGGATTATCATTATCATAAATGATAAACCTCAACGATCCAATCTCAACATGCGAAAAACAAATAAACAGTTAACAATTCAATAGATCTCATACTCTATTGAAACCTAACCAGTTCAATTCAATAAATCAATCACCCAATATCCAATAAAAATAACCAATTCCATCAAATTCCATTCGAATAAAATTAAGCAGTGGTTCCAGAATTACTACATCCTAGCAATTCTAACTCAAGACCACAAAACCGAGACTCTAGATCATCTCCTCTTCCTGGCCATGATTCCACGGTTACAATTTCTCTTTACCTACATCACATAGCAAAAAGAGATGCGTGAGTAATATCACAAATACTCAGTGAGACGGTCCTCCCGTCTACAGGTTATACACGCAGGCATAAGCAAAAGATACAATACTAGGATGAGCATACAACAAGCATACACGAACAACAAACGATTAACCAGTTCAGGAGTACTGTGTCGATCGACACAACCACTAGGTGTCAATCGACATACTGCACATATGTCGATCGACATGATGCACCTGTGTCGATCGACACAAGGCAATTGTGTCGATCGACACGACATCGCAGAACAGAGAACGAGCCTATCCTCTCATAGCTCAAACCCTCATGCGATCCATCGATCTCCTGCACGTTTTCATCCACAAAAACACACGAAATCCAGTCCCAACAACCGTAAACAATCGTATTCTATCTAATCTTTAACCTAGATAAACCTACGGTCACACACTCACCTCAAAAAAGGATTGAAAAGGATGAGGAACCAGAAGAACACAACCTCCAAATCCGAAAATCCTCAATCAACACCAAAAACCCTGACTCCAAGGATCACCAATCAACCAGAAGTCTCCCAACACTCCAAAAATCGCCCAAACCTCTGATTTCCTCCCAAAAACTCTCTGGTCTGCGATTTCTGGAAGAAAAATTGGCAAACCTTCACTGTTCCAGCCGTTTTATACAACCCTAGGGTTCCATAAACCAACCCACCAAACCAGACAATTGAACCGAACCTGTCAGTCCAATTCCACCTCGTGTCGATCGACACACCTCACCTGTTTCGATCGACACAACGCCCAGAACACGACTTCTCATATGTCCAAAAATACTCGTGTCGATCGACACCCAACCAAAAATCCACTTTTTGGTTCATGGGCGTTACAGGAGCAGGTGCTCTGAATTTTAGAGCAGGTTCTCTTGTCTGGACCGGTGCTCCACCACATAGATGCTAACCGCATAGACATGTTCATCAGGAAGTGTGTCATCAAGAGGTACCTTATCATCAATTTTCATGCGAGATAGATGATCAGCAACCCCATTCTCGCTTCCCTTCGTATCAATAATCTGCAAATCAAACTCCTGAAGCAAAAGGATCAACCTCAACAGCCTCAGTTTTGCTTCCTTTTTAGTGAGCAAGTACTTCAAAGCAGCATAGTCGGTGTGTACAATCACCTTGGAGCCAACAAGGTATGATATGAACTTCTCAAAAGGGAATACTACTGCTAGCAGCTCCTTCTCGGTTGCAGCGTATTAAATCACATGTAGTAAATCACATGTAGCTTTTTGTCTTTCCTCTGACCCAAAACAGCACCTACAGCTTAGTGACTCGCATCTGTCATCACTTCAAATGGCAGGTCCCAATCAGGCGGTTGCACATTGGGCGCACTTATCAAGGATTCTTTTATGGTGTGGAAAGCCTCTAGAAAAGCCCCATTGAAGTCAAACTTAGTCTCCTTGCACAATAGTTGAGTTAACGGTCATGCTATTTTGGAGAAGTCCTTAATAAACCTCATGTAGAACCCATCATGACCCAGAAAACTTCTTATGTCTCTGACTAAATCTGGTGGTTGAAGACTCATCATGACCTCCACCTTTGCTTAGTCAACCTCAATACCATTCTCAGATATCCGATGACCCAATACAATACCATCTCGAACCATGAAGTGGTATTTTTCCCAGTTTAGCACGAGATGCTTTTCCTCACATCGTTGCAACACCCTGCACAAATTTGACAAACACAGAGAGAAAGAGCTTCCATAGATAGAGAAATCGTCCATGAAAAC
Organism: Arabis hirsuta; assembly: GCA_964056655.1. Taxonomy (NCBI): domain Eukaryota; kingdom Viridiplantae; phylum Streptophyta; class Magnoliopsida; order Brassicales; family Brassicaceae; genus Arabis; species Arabis hirsuta. Next base: position 23,636,367 of record OZ053298.1, on the reverse strand, counting down.
TTCCATTATATCCTCAATAAAATCAGTAAAATTTAACAACATACACCTTTGGAATGTCGTTGGGGCGTTACATAAACCAAATGGCATTCTGCGATATGCAAAAGTACCATAAGGACATGTAAACGTCATTTTATCCTGATTATATGGATGGATAGGAATCTGGAAAAAACCTGAGTAACCATCTAAAAAGCGGTAGTATGGATGGTTAGCCAATCTCTCAAGCATTTGATCAATATATGGCAAAGGAAAATGATCTTTTCTAGTGGCAGCATCCAACCAGTAACTGTCCTAGTTGGTATCAACTCATTCTTTTCATTTGTGATTGGTGTGGGTCAAAGTTATAACCACTAAATATAACTGCAAGTGCACAACAATCATAGTAGTATTTAGGGATCGAATCCACAGGGACCTCGTAATTGTACTACAAACTTTTTAGGAATCAAATCAAGCTAAAACAAGAAATATGGTTTTGGTTTTTAGGAATGTAAATTAAGACATGAAAATAACTAAGTAAAGGGATTAGAACTCTAAGTAAAGGGATTAGAATTCAAAGTAAACAAACGTTAGGCAAGTAGATCAATCGCAGAGATTCATGGATCATTAAACAGCATATCGAATTATAGGGACCTTTTAGAGAGATGTGTTCTAGAACTCAAATCACGGATGTATAATCCTCCCACTGTCGTGGCTCAGATTACTATGTTTTAACTTTCTAATAGACTCAACTATCGCAGGTTATTACAAGAAGAAAACACGCAGTAAGTTCAAGATTCAATTGTTCACTAAACTCCTTAACTAACCTTTCGAATTGTTAAGACGCCTAGCTCATCAAATACTAGTTCAGACAATATAACAAGCTTTTGGAGAGTATATCAATCTAAAATCAGATGTTAGTTTATCAGAAAAGCAATCATGCATTAAGAGCAAATAAAGATGAAGAACGTAATAGATTATCCCTAATTCATTCGATAGAAGTTAACAATTCATGAACTCTTTGATCTTTCTACAACCTAACAAATAAAACTACTCAAAAATGGTGCACGAAAGACACAAGATAGATGATGAATTCATAGTAGATAAAATTGAATTAAAGAGTAAAGGTAAGAGGATTCTTCTCTATATCGAGATACAAAGCGAGATCATCCACCGGATTGCTGTAAAATCCAAATCTAATGAAGAACACCAAGAGAACTCGTGGTGGCTGCTCCTTCTGATGAAACTACTCTAAATATTTCGGCACACTTCTAACAAGAGGCTAAAAACAAGTATATATAGGCTTAGGGTCTTCCTAGGGTTTAGTTTAGGACAAAACGAACTTTTTACGTCAAAACTGAGGCAATACCGGTCACGGGTACCGGTCCAATTTCGTGACTGGTACTGGGGGTTAAATGTCCTCTCTCGTGTGTTGAAAATGGCTGGAATATCGGTCCATGGTGCAGACCGGTATTTGGCCCGAAATTGAACTCGCTTCAGCTTCGAGGCAGTTCGACATGTGCTTAGTAATTCAGGTGTATCTTTCTACTCACAGCTCCAATTCAGATGATTCAAACTCCATTGTAAATCTGACTCAAAGATCCATCTTCACACCAAGTTTCATCAAATTCCAAATCGATTTGATCCTCCGTTCACTGCTGAACTTCTGGCATATATGTTCTGTCCAATTTGGTAGAATGTTGTATCTTGTGAATTCTTGGTTCTTGATAGTGTCTTTGACTTATGAAAGTTGCTGTGACTTAGTATACACACATTTTGGCTCTTTTTTCTCCTTTTTCCTTAATTTCCCTGTTAAGACTCTAAAACTACAAATACGAGAAAAACTACCTCTAAAGGCGTAATACCGTAGATAAATGTATAGAAAACATAGTAAATATATAGTAAAATAGGTAAAATGTGGGATATATCAACTCCCCCAGAATTAAACCTTGCTTGTTCTCAAGCAAAATTCAAGAATAGAAAAGAGGTTTGAAAACGCAGAAACTTACCTTCCCTTGGAATATCGGACCTACCCTTTCAACTATTAAGCCACATAATGCGTAACCAACTCAAAATCAGACCACCATGTACTTCTCCGTAGATATTTGCAGCCTTCCAAATTCATTAACGACTTTTCAACACAACTCGCTAGTCCTCATTGTTGGGTCTCGTCCCAGATCTCAATGCCCAGAACCTTCTAGACTCGTTCTCATACTATACCATGACTAAAGAACCATAAAACTCTGGGTACTCTTTCTCTCCCCCAGACTTATTTGATTTTTTACCTATTTTTTTATTTTTTTTTATTTTTTTTGAATGTTAAGACTCAAAAACAGTGCTTTCACTACTGTTGTTCCTTGTGAGGAGACAGGGTCGTGAGATCGCTCGTCCTCTACATCCGTTCTAAGGGACTCAGACTGCCGCTTTTGAGCTCCAGGTGATCATCTCTTGGGTACTGACTCACTGGAATTTTATTTCGTCATCTTATACTCAAGAACTATCATATCACCCCAATTATATATTTTTTTAGAACAAGGGAGAGGAGTACCATTACTTTCAACAAAGATTTCACCTGTCAGGTATGAATGAGGAGCAGCTCTATGAACATCAATCACCGAGGAGACCGCATAATTAGCTCGAACTTGGCGGATTATGTTGGACGTAACAAATGTCTCTAGTTAACTGGCCAGCCTTAGAATTTTTCATTAGTCTGACTCTGAAATCGATCCTGGAAAAATGGTCACTAATCTGAGAAAGACAATCCACTAAACCAAAAAAAGGGTTATCATTTCCAACTGACTATTTTGACTCAATAAAACGTTTTTAGAAAATAATTTTTGAAAAACCCTTTTAAAAACATAAAAACCAATCACGAACAAACGTGTTAGTAAACAACAATCCCCCCAGACTTAAATTACACCGTCCCCGGTGTAAAAGAAATCAAATTAAGGGAGTAATGTTGGAAATAAAATAAAATTGAAAGTAGAAAAGTTAGAGAATAGAACGAAGTTACTGTTTGTAGACAAAAAATCTTGAAGATCGAAAAATGTCCCATTTTCGGTTGGTATGAAACATCTTTGGACTCGGCTATCTCCAGGGGTGAATGAACACTCCTAAAAGCTTCCTTATGTCCTTAGAAACAGTTCATCTCAAGGTTTCATTGGCTGGTTCCTCATCGTTTGAAATTTGGCCCATGGTATAGTGATTTTGGTCACAGGAAGAAGCTCATGGGCCATCTTTCAAACCTTGAAGTTTTCTTCGAGCCATATTAAAAATTCACTGAGTTATAGGGTGCTTTAAAGCTCGTGGTGAAGTTTGAACACTTTTGCTCGTACGATTTTGCGTATGGTCCTTGAATGGGGAGATTCAACTCGCCGGAAGGGTATTATCGAGCCATCTGCAAAATAGTAAAGAAATTCTCGAGCCAAATTTAAAATCTATCATAAAACATACCTTTTTAGTTCACGTGGTGAAGTTTAAAGGCTTTTGCTCCAGTGGATAGGTAAATGTCCCATAAAAATGCTCCACGTGGTCTGTTTGTAAGCTGAGATCGAGAAAATCTTAGGATTATCGCGAGCAATATGAGATCTTCTTCGATTCTGAGCATATGGTATTCCGCACGATCATAACCAGGCTAGGTGTCTCCAATTACTTCTCTTTTCTCACACATCTCCTTTGAATGGCGGATAATGCTTAAGACGATTGGAAGTGTGCGCATCACAACAAAATATCTTGAGTCAAATCCTGCTTAAGAACAAAATATCCTTGCAAAAAAACCTAAAATCACTTGTTGAATTCGTCTTGGAGCTAGATCGATCAAAAGGTATATTGAAGTCTAGCTCCAAGATTTCATGAGATAGACCGATATTGGGTCGTGCGTGTCGCGGTACGAATCAGACGCGATACCGGTCAAGGACACGGCCCGACATGTCGTCCGGTACAAGACCATGGTCGCGGATAGTGCGATACTGGTCGGCCGCGGTCCGGTATCGTGACCGGTACCGGCCGACGGTCAGGTTTTTTTTTTTATTTAAAATCTTTTATAAATCCTGAAAAATTAAAATAAAATATATTAGTATAAAAATAACGTAGGAAAAACGAAATTGAAATTTTAAAAACTATTTAGAGCATAATAAAAATAAAAATGTGGGTTGCCTCCCACACAGCGCTTGTTTAAAGTCTTTAGCTCGACTCCTTTTTAATTTCAGATGTCAGGTGGTTCACCCAAGGCAATAGATACGTTCATGCCTTGGTCGGTGTCCACAAGATAAGGCTTTAGACGTTGTCCATTGACAGTGAACTCATTCCCGCGATTATCCCAGAGGATTACGGCTCCATATGGCTTAACTTCCTTGATTGTGAAAGGACCGGACCATCAAGAGCGAAGCTTACCTGGAAAAAGCTTTAACCGAGAATTGAAAAAAAGAACCCTATCATTAGGTTCGAGCTTATTTGGTATGATTTTCTTATCATGGTAAGCCTTGGTCTTTTCCTTGTAGATCTTGGTACTTTCGTATGCCAAGTGGCGAATTTCTTGTAACTCGTTCAATTGGATCAATCGTCTTTCGGCGGCTGTCTTAAGGTTGAAATTCAATTCTTTTACTGCCCACGCAGCTTTGTATTCAAGCTCCACCGGAAGATGGCAAGCTTTACCATACACTATGTGGAAAGGAGTTGTTCCTATGGTGTCTTGAAAGCTGTCCTATATGCCCAAAGAGCATCATCTAGCTTTTCTGACCAATCCTTTCTTGTTTTGCCTGTGGTTTTCTGTAAGATTGCCTTGATCTCTCGATTAGATATTTCAACTTGTCCACTTGTTTGAGGGTGATAGGCAGTAGCTACTTTATGCTTGACTCCATATTTCTTCAAAAGACTATCGAAAGCCTTGTTAATAAAGTGAGTCCCTCCATCACTTATTACTACTCTTGGTACTCCAAAACGTGGAAAAATGATAGACTTGAACATCTTGATCACGGCAGTAGCATCGTTGGTTGGTGTTGCAATCGCCTCAACCCATTTAGACACGTAATCAACTGCCACAAGAATGTATTGGTCGCCAAATGACATGGGAAAAGGACCCATGAAATCGATTCCCCAAACATCAAAGACTTCAACTTCTAGAATGAAATTTTGTGGCATCTCATTTCTTCTGCTTATATTACCTATTCTTTGGCACGCATCACACTTTGCAATGAAAGCGTGGGCATCTCTAAACATTGTAGGCCACCAAAATCTAGCTTGTAAGACTTTGGAGACAGTCTTAAAAGTTGCAAAATGTCCTGCATAGGCTGATCCGTGACATCCATGTAAGATCCCCAAAATTTCTTCTTCTGGAACACATTTCCGAAACAAACCATCTTTGCACTTCTTGTAGAGATAGGGTTCGTCCCAAAAATAGAATCTAATGTCCTTAAAGAACTTCTTCTTCTTGTATCCAAAGAAATCAGGGGGTTCAATATCGGCGGCCAAGTAATTTGCGATATGTCGATACCAAGGTGCTCCAAAAATTTCTTTTTTCTTAGCTTGGCGAGAGGGGGTTCTTATGTTGCTACGAGGTATAGCGTTCATAGTGTAAACATTCTCTTTTGCTAAGAAATCATTCATTGGTAATGGGTTCATCGACCTTCATTCGAGAAAGATGATCTGCCAGTCCATTGTCTACACCTTTCTTGTCTCGAATCTCTAGGTCAAACTCTTAGAGTAAGAGTATCCACCTTATGAGTCGTGGTTTAGCATCTTTCTTTGCTAAAAGGTACTTGAGAGCAGCGTGGACAGTATGAACGATCACTTTTGAACCAACCAAGTAAGATCGAAATTTCTCGAAGGCGAAAACTATGGCAAGTAGTTCCATTTTCATAGTTGTGTAATTGCATTGCGCTTCGTCAAGAGTCCTACTAGCATCATAGATAACATTCATCTTCTTATCTTTCTTTTGACCTAGCACGGCTCCAACTGCGTATTCGCTTACGTCACACATGATCTCAAATGGAAGTTCCAAATCCGGAGTTTGTACAACCGGAGCGCTTATAAGCGCCTCCTTGATCTTGTTGAAAGCAATGAGGCAATCTTTGCCAAATTCAATGTTAGTGTCCTTACACAGTAGTCTTGTAAGAGGTCGAGCGATGTTGGAGAAATCTTTGATGAATCTTTTATAGATACCGGCGTGCCCTAGAAAACTCTGTACACCCTTAACGTTTGATGGAGGTTGCAAACTGACCATCACTTCTATCTTGGCTTTATCAACTTCGATTCCTTTCTCGGATATTCTATGTCCAAGGACAATTCCGTCTCTCACCATGAAGTGACACTTCTCCCAATTTAAAACCAGATGTTTATCTTTGCATCGTTGTAAAACCCTGCCAAGATTTGACAAACAAGCTTCGAAGGAAGAGCCATAAACAGAAAAATCATCCATAAATACCTCCATTATATCTTCTATTACGTCCGTGAAGATTGCCATCATGCATCTCTGGAATGTGGCTGGGGCGTTACATAATCCAAATGGCATTCTTCGATAAGCAAAGGTACCATAGGGGCATGTAAACGTAGTCTTTTCTTGGTCATCGGGATGAATCGGAATCTGGAAAAATCCTGAGTATCCATCTAGAAAGCAATAATAAGGATGATTAGCAAGACGTTCAAGCATTTGGTCTATAAAGGGAAGGGGGAAATGATCTTTTTGAGTTGTCGCATTAAGCTTCCTGTAATCGATACACATTCGATGACCGGTAATCGTCCTGGTAGGGATAAGCTCATCGCTTTCATTTTTCACCACTGTTACTCCTCTCTTTTTAGGGACTACATGAACTGGACTTACCCATGTGCTATCTGAAATAGCATAAATAATCCCTGCTTCTACAAGTTTTATAATCTCCTTTTTAACAACATCCTTGAGATTTGGGTTCAATCTCCTTTGATGTTCTATGGAGGATGCAGATTTATCTTCTAGTATGATCCTATGCATACATAAATCCGGAGATATTCCCATGATGTCACCAAGAGAATATCCTAGAGCTTTCCTGTACTTCCTCAATTCACAAAGAAGTAAGTCTGACTCTTATTCAAATTAGAATTAACAATCACAGGATACGTTTGATTGTCTCCAAGATATGCGTACCGTAGCCCAACGGGGAGCTCCTTAAGTTCGACCTTAGGGGCTTTTAACTCACTCCAAGGATCTTGTAGTTCTTTAGGAAGGGTCCTAGGCGGTGTGGCTTCATTTATGTCCTCATCCTATTCAAAGTGAGTTACTAACTTATCGTATGTGCTCGCTGAATCGAGTATTTTGGCATACTCATTAGTCTCTCCTTCTAAGTATCCATCTTCTCCTTCTATTTTTGTCAAGGCTATCTCCAAAGGATCATTGACAATGAGTTCTTCACACATTTCAACAGATGCTTCACTCAATTGATCCACCCAAAAGCACTTCCATCTATTGTTGGTCTTTGTAGAGCTTCGTCGACTTCAAAATTTAGTATAAGATCCCCTAGGTTCAGTTTGATCTTTCCTCCTTTAACGTCAATCATAGCTCTAGCGGTTGCTAAGAAAGGACGTCCAAGAATTATAGGATCTCTAGGCTCTTGATCTAACTCTAATACGACAAAATCTGCCGGAATGCAACAATCTCCAATAATGACTTGTAGGTCGGCTATAATAACAACCGGGCGTTTCACCGAACGATCCACAAACACTAGCTGGATTTTTGTAGGCTTGAAGTTGATAATACCGAGGCGTTTAGCTACTGTATATGGCATCAAGTTGACGCTTGATCCAAAATCACATAGACAGCGCTGGAATGTAGAACCTCCAATCTCACATGGAAGCACAAAACTACCCGGATCTTCCAATTTTTGAAATTCCTTGTCTTGAAGTCTTGTACTAGACTCTTGAGTGATCAACATCACACCTTCTTCTAAGCTTATATTGCTGGTTAGAATGCTTTTCATATACTTCCTCAAAGCAGGGATGATCATACAAGCATCAACAAAAGGTAACCGTACGGTGAGTTGACTTACAAGCTCTTTTAGCTTGGCTTGTTCCTTCTCCTTCTTCGGCTTTTTCAAGGCACTTGGGAATGGTATTTTAGGCTTGTAAACACGAGTTACCTCTGGTGGGATCTCGACTTCTCCTGGAGTTTCATGGACATTTTCTGTATCAGGTATTTTATCTTCTTCCAACACCTTTATGACAATATCCTCTTTGATTTCTTTTGGCATTAACACTTCGTCCAGTTGCGTGCCACTTCTCAATGTTATGGCTTTCACGTGTTCACCTCTCGGGTTTACCTCAACTTTTCCAAGAAGAAAACCATCCGGTTTCCCAACGGTACCGGCGATATAGGCAATTTGGAGATCGATTTGCTTAACAGGAGATGAAATTTCTTCTATCTTGTTGTTAATGTCTTGCCCCAATATATCCATCTTAGTATGAATCTCTCTTCATAATTCTTCAAACTCATGGTGAAATCCATTAATCAAAGGCTTGAAATCTTCCTCCGAAATTTCTTTTGATTTAGCGCCTTGAAAACCAGTCGCATGCGTGCGTTGAACTCCACTAGTAAACTGTTGTTTAGGCTGGGTATAGTTCTCTTGAGGCACGTTTTGATGATCATAAAAACGTCCCTTAGGACCGAAATGAGGGTCGTGATACCTAGTTCCAAGATTTTGATATCGCGTGCCTATGTAGTTCACTTCCTTCAGGTCACAAGCTAAAAAATCTTCAATGCAATCTTGATTAAGATCTTCATGAGGGGCTGTCACGACTTCATGTGCTTTAAATTGCATTGTATTCTTTAGAATTTGAGAAACCATCACCTTGATCTCCGTAAGTTCCATAGGCTCGATGTTGATTGCTTTAACGGTTTTGTCATAGCTTGGTTGAATCATGCTATCACTTGCGACTAGGTTGTCTATGAAAATCTTCGCTTCACTCACGGATTGTTGCATGAAGTTCCCTCTACTGCAAATGTCGAGAAATCGCTTGTGTTCTCTATTAACTCCTTGATAAAAAATATTCCACAATTTAGCTTCCGCGAAACCATGTTGTGGGCAATCTCTTATGTACTCCTTGTAGCGTTCCAAACACTCGTGATAAGGCTCAATAGGACCTTGTTGGAAACCCGAAATCTTGTTCCTTAATGCACTTAACTTCTTCTTAGTGAAGAACTTTTCAAGGAAAGCTTGCTTGTAATCTCTCCATGATGTTATCGATTGAGGTGCAAGCGATTTCATCCATCGAAACACATCTCCCGCTAGAGAGAAAGAGAAGAGACGACATCTAAGGTGGTCGAAAGGGGCTCCATTTGTGTTAATTGCTCCGCATAGATCCTCAAAGGAATCAATATGATCCAATGGATTTTCTTGTGGAAGACCGTAGTATTGAGCTTGCTTCACAAGGGAGATAACGCGAGGTTTAATCTCAAAGTCCACGTCTTCTTGCGTGAGGTGGATTGGATTTCGGTCCATGAGAAGTGTTGATGATGAGTGGGTGTCTCCCATGGTCTCATTGTTAAGCGCCAGCCGTTCCATGTCGTAGTCATGACGAAATTTGTCAAAACCTTGCTCTAACCCAAACGTTTGGTCTTGGATTCTCTCGAGAGCTTGGTGTCCGAATTGGGCTTCTCCAAATAGTTGATGAGGTTGTAGGGGCTGCTGGTTATGAACTAGACTCGCCATACTTGCTCAAACAATCCAATTGAGACAATAAAAAATGAAGGAAAACGAAAATTAAATTAGCAAAGTAAAAGAAAAAAAAATATTTTAGACTAGATTTTAGTCCAAATCTTGTAGACAAAATATCAAAGATCCTCGGCAACGGCGCCAAAAATTTGGTGTGGGTCAAATTTTTAACCACTAAATATAACTGCAAGTGCACAGCAATCACGGTAGTATTTAGGGATCGAATCCACAAGGACCTTGTAATTGTACTACAAACTTTTTAGGAATCAAATCAAGCTAAAACAAGAAATATGGTTTTGGTTTTTAGGAATGTAAATTAAGGCACAAAAATACCTAAGTAAAGGGATTAGAATTCAAAGCAAACAAATGTTAGGCAAGTAGATCAATCGCAGAGATTCATGGATCATTAAACAGCATATCGAATTATAGGGACCTTTTAGAGAGATGTGTTCTAGAACTCAAATCACGAATGTATAATCCTCCCATTGTTGTAGCCTAGATTACTATGTTTTAACTTCCTAATAGAGACTCAACTATCGCAGGTTATTACAAGAAGAAAACACGCAGTAAGTTCAAGATTCAATTGTTCACTAAACTCCTTAACTAACCTTTCGAATTGTTAAGACGCCTAGCTCATCAAATACTAGTTCAGACAATATAACAAGCTTTTGGAGAGTAGATCAATCTAAAATCAGATGCTAGTTGATCAGAAAAGCAGTCATGCATTAAGAGCAAATAAAGATAAAGAACGTAATAGATTATCCTTAATTCATTCGATAGAAGTTAACAATTCATGAACTCTTTGATCTTTCTACAACCTAAAAAATAAAACTACTCAAACATGGTGCACGAAAGACACAAGATAGATGATGAATTCATAGTAGATAAACTTGATTAAAGAGTAAAGGTAAGAGGATTCTTCTCTATATCGAGATACAAAGCGAGATCATCCACCGGATTGCTGTAAAATCCAAATCTAATGAAGAACACCAAGAGAACTCGTGGTGGCTGCTCCTTCTGATGAAACTACTCTAAATATTTCGGCACACTTCTAACAAGCGGCTAAAAACAAGTATACAAAACGGACTTTTTACGTCAAAACTGAGGCAATACCGGTCACGGGTACCGGTCCAATTTCGTGACCGGTACTGGGGGTTAAATGTCCTCTCTCTTGTGTTGAAAATGGATGGAATATCGGTCCATGGTGCAGACCGGTATTTGGCCCGAAATTGAACTCGCTTTAGCTTCGAGGCAGTTCGACATGTGCTTAGTAATTCAGGTGTATCTTTCTACTTACAGCTCCAATTGAGATGATTCAAACTTCATTGTAAATATGACTCAAAGATATATCTTCACGCCAAGTTTCATCAAATTCCAGATTGATTTGATCCTCCGTTCACTGCTGAACTTCTGGCGTATACGTTCTGTCCAATTTGGTAGAATGTTGTATCTTGTGAATTCTTGGTTCTTGATAGTGTCTTTGACTTATGAAAGTTGCTGTGACTTAGTATACACCTATTTTGGCTCTTTTTACTCCTTTTTCCTTAATTTCCCTATTAAGACTCTAAAACTATAAATACGAGAAAAACTACCTCTAAAGGCGTAATACCGTAGATAAATGTATAGAAAACATAGTAAAATATATAGTAAAATAGGTAAAATATGGGATATATCAGTGATCACAGTAATTCCACCCTTCTTAGGTACCACATGAACTGGACTAACCTAATTACTATCTGAGATTGCATATAATACACCAGCTTCTAGAAGTTTCATTATTTCCTTCTTTACTACATCTTTTAGATTTGGTTTTAACCTCCTTTGATGTTCTATAGAATTCTGTGATTCATCTTCTAGATGTATTCTATGCATGCAAAGATCATGTGAAATTCCAGGAATATCATCTAGTGAATATCCTAGAGCCTTTCTATACTTCCTAACTTCACATAAAAGTAAAGCGGTTTCTACATTGTTCAAATCAGCATTTATGATCACAGGGTATGTAGAGTTAGGACCTAGAAATGCGTACCTTAGCCCGACTGGTAGGGTTTTGGGCTCAATTTTAGGAGCTTTCAATTCGCTCCAAGGACTGTCAACAGAGTTTCCAGGAGCAGGTTCTTTTTCTGGAGCAGGTGCTCTGTCAGCATCCTCTGTTTCGAGTTTCAAAAATCCAGTTGATTTTTCCATCTTACCCGAATCCAGCATCCTTGCAAACCCAACCATGTTCTCACTCAAGTACCCATGCTCACCCTCAGCCTTTGTCAAGGCTACATCCAACGGATCATCAGCCAAAATCTCCTCAATCTCTCCCAAAGAGACTTCGAGATTGTCATCTATGGCAAAAGTTTGCCCATCAATGGTTGGCTTTTTGAGCATTTGATATAATGCGTTTTGGCACATTGTAACCCTTTTTTTGTAGGATTTTATCGAGTCTTTCACTCTACTTTGAGTCATTCTAAGTCTAAAATACGGCTAGAATGGAGGAATGGAACTTGCAATTGGATTTGGCGAAAGAGGAGGAAAACTGGATCTTTTTGGATATTCTGAAGAAAAGGAGCACCTGCTCCGGAAGAGGGAACACCTGCTCCCCAGAAGATCCGATTATGGAAATATTCATTAACCCTAATTTCGCAACCCTATCTTTTCCAGCCGCCGTGGGCCTATAAAAAGGGAGTTTCTCGATCCTTTTGAGGATCACGCAGACACGAGACAAACAGAGAACAAGGAGAATACAAGAGAGAGAGAGAGAGAGAGAGAGAGTTTTGATACTTGTTTTTAGAGTTGTAAGAGTGAGGATTGCCTTCCACGTTATTTGTTTAAGTTTTTCTAAACCCTTACTCTTTTCTATTTCGATTCAATGAAGTTTCTATTCTCTTTTGCTGCTGTTGTTTGCTTGAATATGTGCGAGTAATCTCCTTTGTTAGGTTGAGGGTTTGATGGGGTTAGAGAATCATAACTAAGCATAGATAGGTTTTGAAACATTAGTTGATATCTCCATCAATAGTCGATCGTAATACCTAGACTAGATTGATCACCTAGCCTTTGATTTTAGGTTGAATTTACTCATCAAAAGTGTTGTAAATTGTTGGAATTGACTTAGATGAGCGAGTTGTCTTTAGCCTACTATAGTTGAAGTTAAAGCAACTCGTGAACAAATCGATCCTATACGTTTAATGCTCATCATTCCTTGTAACCTCAAACGACAGTTTAGGGTGTTAGATTGATTGTTGAAGTTGTTGATGCCACGACAATGGATCATCTTAAATTTATGATTGAGTTCTAGATTGGTTCATAACTTGATAACCTAAATAATTGCTTGGTTCTTGATGATCTAATCCCTGAGATATATCCCTTGACCTAACGCTTTTCCATCATTTGTTTACAACCGAAATTTACATTTGTTTGCTTGTTAATTCGTGATACATAAACCACATTTAATCGCTTAGCTGAATTGGTATTCCATAGAATTAGAGTGTATTGTTGGTCCCTTAACGAACCTAAACTATTCTACAATTGAAGTAGTGTATCTAGGTTTCATCTTTACAAACCAGTAAAAGGAATTTCATCAAATTGGCGCCGTTGCGACGGGGACCAACTCGATACCTTTAATCTTCGCATACGATTTCAGATTAAACACTAACTCGTTCTTTGTGTTTCTCTCGTGTGTGTTTTTGGTGTATGAACTCAAGAACAACAAGGAGTAATATTCAAAACCCCCTCGTCACTTTGAGTAACCCGGAACTTACGAGACTAGAACGAGAAAACAGACGCACCAAACCTAATCTCGTCAATATGGGCGGACAAGGTGAAGAGGGCATGGCGGCTGAGCTGCAAAGGCTGCAAGATCAGATGACTCAGATGCAACAGCAGCACGCGCGCGAACAGCAGCAACAACGCGCGTGAGCAGCAATGGGCCATAGGGGATGTAACATCCCGGTTTTTGAAAATATGTGGTGCATGCGGAGAGGGTTAAGAGAATTGATTTGGCTACCTATATCACCAAAGTGCACTTATCTTTTCCGTCACACATCCAGAGAGAACTCCAGAGTTAAGCGTGCTTGGGCTGGAGCAATTAAAGGATGGGTGACCTACTGGGAAGTCATTTCCAGTACCGTGTGAGTGAGGACAAAACACGGGGAAAGATCACGTGGTGATTTGCAGGGTTAGTAAACAAGTCTTTCGAGCCTCCCGTACTAACGCACCGACCGTCAGAGAGGGGTGGGCCCATGGGACAAAAGTGGGCATGGGGCCCATTAGGAGATGAGGATTTCTCCTGAGGGATGAGGATTTCCCCTGTATGTTATTGAGAGATGAGGATTTCTCTCGAGTGGATGAGGATTTCCCCTGCATACTGATAGCTCGACGGCGGTCGAGGCGTTACAAATCTTTTCCGTCACACATCCAGAGAGAACTCCAGAGTTAAGCGTGCTTGGGCTGGAGCAATTTAAGGATGGGTGACCTACTGGAAAGTCATTTCTAGTACCGTGTGAGTGAGGACAAAACACGGGCAAAGATCACATGGTGATTTGCAGGGTCAGTAAACAAGTCTTTCGAGCCTCCCGGACTAACGCACCGACAGTCGGATAAGGGTGGGCCCATGGGCCGAGAGTGGGCGTAGGGCCCATTAGGAGATGAGGATTTCTCCTAAGGGGATGAGGATTTCCCCTGTATGTTGAGAGATGAGGATTTCTCTCGAGGGGATGAGGATTTTCCCTGCATACCGATAGCTCGACGGCGGTCGGGGCGTTACAGGGGATATGGACAATCTCCATGTTTTTTACCATAACCGAGCTGCTATAGTCCCCCCCTGCGGTAGAAAGGAATGATTATGAAATCAAGCCGCAGATGACCAACCTGGTTAAGCAGCATTTGTTCCATGGATTGCCTGCAGAAATTCCGATGGACCATATAGAAAACTTCGAGGAGATCTGCTCCACGACGAGTTCTAATGGGATGAACCCAGATTTTGTGAAATGCAAGCTTTTTTCTTTCTCGCTCGCGGATAAGGCTTCGTGTTGGCTTAAGTCTCTACCTGCTGGATTTATTATGACGGGCGCAATGTAGAGCTGCGTTTCTAGACCATTTCTACATTAAGTCTAAGAACGCGAGCCTAAGGAACAAAATCTCCTTTTTCCAACAGCATTCATGAGAGTCTTTCTGTGAGGCATGGGAAAGGTTTAAAGAGTACAAGGGAGAGTGCCCACACCATGGGTTCACTGATGAAAATCTGTTGGGTATTTTCTATGATGGTGTGGACTGGGACTATAGGAATGCGCTTAATGCTGCAAGCGACAGCGACTTCATGACTAAGACCAGAGAGGGTGCTTATAAGCTGATAGAGAACTTGGCCGCGAGTTCTAGCAACAAGTCACAGGAGTGTGACAGGACTACAAAATCTAGTGGAATGGATTCCCAAAAGATTGATGACCTTACTGCTAAGGTCAATTTGTTGCTCAAAGCAAACCAAAGGATGGTTTGCTTTGCATATGAAAATGGTGAGCCACTTGCTGAGGAGATGGTTGAGGAAGAAGACAATGATCAGGAGGAGGTAAGTTACCTTAATTGCCAAGGGTTTGTGCGGAACCACGGTTTCAACCAGAATTATAGGAATCACCCCAATTTTTCTTATAGAAGTACGAATCTTGAGAACCCACAGGACTAGGTTTATCCGCAGCAAACCGGTTCCCAGAATACGAAACCCCAGGATCAAGGTTTCCGGAAAGCTTTCCCTGAAGGTTTCCAAGGGAAGACGTTCCTTTTCTTTCAAGGACAAAAACCGCAGTTCTCTAACTTTCAGGCTCCTGCGAGCTCTAGAAGTACTTCTCAAGATGAGTTGAAAGGAATGATGCAGCAGCTGATGGCTAATCAGCAGAAGTGTGCTACTGAGATTAACACAAAGGTGGATGCTATGTATTCGGACCTTAACGGTCAGCTTGAGGCAATTTGCAACCACGTGAAGAAGCTCGATACCCAGGTTGCTCAAACGGCCGATGCAATCAAAGGACCACAGGGAGTGTTGCCTAGTAAGATAGATGCAAACCTAAGGGAATTTGTGAACGTCATAGAGTTGAGAAGTGGAAGAGTTCTGCCAGCAGTCGAAAGGGCAGAGGATGAAAACTGCCCAGAAAGAGCACCTGCTCCAGCGGAAGGAGCACCTGCTCCAGCGGAAGGAGCACCTGCTCCGGAAGAGGGACCACCTGCTCCTGAAACAGAAAATGATGAAGGAGTAGCTGAACCAACTCCTAAGGTAATACGGCCTAACGAGAGTGTTGATAGGGTTCGATATCGTGTCTACAAACCGCCTATCCCATACCCGGTACCTCCAAGGAAATCTCAGAAGGATTTAGAGGAAGCGAAGTGCAAGGACATGTTGCAAGATTTGTCGGTTAAGCTAACACTCGCGGACGCGATTCAGATGATGCCATCCATGAAAAAGTACGTGAAGGGTTTGGTCACTGGAAGGATTCCTTCAGAACAGAGCGCCATGATGATAGGTAAGAATTGTAGTGATGTGCTACAAAACAAGGTCATTAAAAAGCAAGAGGACCCAGGAAAGTTCGTGCTCTCTGTGGAGATCGGTCCTGTGCGATTTGCCTGCTCTCTGTGTGACTTGGCCTCCAACGTAAACCTCATGCCTTATTCGGTTGCGAGAAGGCTAGGATATACGAAATTCAAACCAACCCGAATTTCGCTAGTGTTTGCCGACAGATCGGTTAAGTTACCCGTGGGAATTTTGGAAGATTTTCATGTCAAGATTGGTAACATATTTATCCTAGCGGATTTCGTGGAGTTGGAATTGGATGATGAACCAAAGGACCCTTTGATCTTAGGGCGTCCATTCTTACGCACAGCTGGTGCAATTATAGATGTAAAGAATGTAATGATTGGTCTCCACCTGGGAGACATCATTATAGAGTTTGAGATGGATCGAATGCTGAAGAAATCGACCATTGATGGGCAAACGTTTGCCATTGAGGACAATTTCAAAATCTCTGAGGAAGAGATTGAAGAGATTCTTGATGATGATCCGTTAGACATAGTGTTAACAAAGGTTGAGGGTGAACATGGATATATGAGTGAGGATACTATCGGGTTTGCCAGAATGCTGAATTCAAGTCAAATGGAAAAGTCAACCAAATTTCTGAAACTGGAAACACAGGGAGCTGACGGAGCACCTGCTCCTGCTCCTGGGAACTCTGTTGACAGCTGTTGGAGCGAGCTGAAAGCTCCGAAACTTGAGCTCAAAACCTTACCAACTGGGCTAAGGTACGCGTTTCTCGGCCCTAACTCCACATATCCTGTTATAATAAATGCTGATCTTAATAATGTGGAAACCGCCTTACTTTTATGCGAGCTTAGAAAGTATAGGAAGGCTTTAGGATATTCGCTTGATGACATCCCTAGAATTTCACCCAATTTGTGTATGCATAGGATACATTTAGAGGATAAATCTAGAACTTCTGTAGAACACCAAAGGAGATTGAACTTGAATTTGAAAGATGTTGTTAAGAAAGAAATAATGAAATTACTAGAAGCTGGAGTTATTTATGCGATATCTGATAGTAATTGGGTCAGCCCTGTGGATGTAGTTCCTAAGAAGGGTGGAATCACTATGATCGCCAATGATAAGAACGAATTGATATCGACTAGGACTGTCACAAGACATAGGATGTGCATCGATTATAGAAAGCTAAATGCAGCGACTAGGAAGGATCATTTTCCCTTACCATTCATTGATCAAATGCTCGAAAGATTAGCTAACCGCCCTTACTACTGCTTTTTAGATAGTTATTCAGGTTTCTTTCACATTCCCATTCACCCGGATGATCAGGAAAAGATGACCTTCACATGTCCATACGGCACTTTTGCTTATCGCCGAATGCTATTCGGACTATGCAATGCTCCCGCGACATTTCAAAGGTGCATGATGTCTATCTTCACTGATTTCATTGAAAACATAATGGAAGTTTTCATGGACGACTTCTCCGTCTATGGGAGCTCTTTTTCCGTGTGTTTGTCTAATCTATATAGGGTGTTACAACTCTGTGAGGAGAAACATCTTATGTTAAACTGGGAGAAGTGTCATTTCATGGTGAGGGATGGTATAGTTTTGGGGCATCGGATATCAGAGAACGGTATTGAAGTTGACCGAGCAAAGGTTGAGGTGATGATGAACTTGTAGCTGCCGGATTCAGTTAGAGGAATACGGAGTTTCCTTGGTCATGCGGGTTTTTATAGACGTTTCATCAAGGATTTTTCAAAGATAGCGAGACCGCATACTCAACTTTTGTGTAAGGAAACCAAGTTTGAGTTTGATGGAGCTTACCTTGAGGCGTTTCACACGATAAAGGGAGCATTGGTGAATGCACCCATTGTTCAACCGCCAGATTGTGATCTACCTTTTCAAGTAATGACGGATGCTAGTGATTACGCTGTGGGAGCAATTTTGGGCCAAAGAAAGGATAAAAAGCTCCACGTGATCTACTACGCGAGTCGCACGCTGGATGAGGCTCAATGTAAGTACGCAACGACTGAGAAAGAGCTCCTAGCCGTGGTGTTCACCTTTGAGAAATTCAGGTCGTATCTTCTGGGTTTGATGGTCATTGTTAATATCGACCACGCGGCGTTGAAGTATTTGCTCACCAAGAAAGATGCGAAGCCGAGGCTCTTGAGATGGATTTTGTTGCTCTAAGAGTTTGATCTACAAATCATTGATAAGAAGGGTACTGAGAACGGAGTTGCTGATCATTTATCTTGCCTAAAAGTTGATGAAACAGTCCTGCTTGATGATGCACTACCGGATGAACATGTGTATGCTATTGGAATCTATGTTCTAGAGAACCCAGTCCAGACCAGCTCCAACAGAGGGAGCACCCGCTCCAGAAGCGTTTTGTGCAGCTGTCTCCAAGGCAATTACCCCAAGTTTTCCATGGTTCGGGGAGATAGCAAACTACCTTGCTACTGATCAGGAACCGGCTGACTTCGTGGGAGACAGCAAGAGGAAGTTCTTGCGCGACATAAGAAGATACTTTTGGGACGAGCCGTATCTTTACAAGTAATGCTCTGATGGTATTTTTCGGAGATGTGTCCCTGATGAGGAGATTTTGGACATCTTGTTTCACTGTCATAGCTCGAGTTATGCTGGGCACTTTGCGACTTTCAAGACAGTATCCAAAGCGCTGCAAGCTGGGTATTGGTGGCCAACGATGTTCCGAGATGCACAAGCTTTCATCGCAAGGTACGATAAATGTCAGAGGCAAGGAAACATCTCGCGACGGAACGAGATGCCTCAGCACTTCATCTTGGAAGGTGAAGTGTTCGACTTGTGGGGGATAGACTTTATGGGACCGTTTCCATCCTCCTTTGGAAACAAGTACATCTTAGTGGCAGTTGATTACGTGTCCAAATAGGTTGCGGCCATTGCTTCCCCAACAAACGATGCCGCTGTGGTTTTAAAGATGTCCAAGACCATAATATTCCCCCGGTTTGAAGTTCCGCGAGTGGTGATTAGCGATGGAGGGACTCATTTCATTAATAAGGCTTTTGAGAGCCTTTTAAGGAAGAATGGTGTGAAGCATAAGGTTGCAATGCCATATCACCCGCAAACTAGAGGCCAAGTGAGGTCAGCAACAGGCAAATCAAAGACATCCTACAAAAGACTGTAGGTACCACAAGGAAAGATTGGGCTGCCAAGTTGGACGACGCGGTGTGGGCTTACCGAACCGCTTACAAAACACCATTGGAGACAACACCCTTTCACTTGGTATATGGTAAGTCCTGCCATCATCCTGTCAAGCTTCAGTATAAGGCAGCCTGGGCTGTTAAGCTAATGAACTATGACATCAAACCCGCCTTAGAAAGGCGTTCGATGCAACTTAATGAATTGGAAGAGATAAGGCACCTGGCCTACGAGAGTTCAAAAATCTACAAGGAGAGAACCAAGATGTATAATGACAACAAGATTTTCAACCGAGACTTCCAACCAAACGACATGGTACTTCTCTTTAACTCTCACCTTAAACTTTTTCCCGAAAAGTTGCGATCTAGGTGGTCCGGTCCCTTCCTCATCAAGGAGGTTCGATCATATGGAGCTTTGGTGTTGCTGGACGCCAAAGGCAAAGAGTTCGTGGTCAACGGACAGCGGTGTAAACCATACCTAGCCGAAGCAAGCCAAGCCAAAGGTGGAGTCATCCCCTTAGGCGATGCACCAAAAGCCTAAATGGCTAATCAAGTCAAGCTAAGGACTTTAACCAAGCGTTTGGTGGGAGGCAACCCACCGGTACGTTTTTTAACTTTTTCAATTTAATTTCTTTTATTACTAACTTTGAATTTCAATGCAAGTTTTCAAGATTTTCAAAAACAAAAAAAAAATTAAAAATTAAAAAAATTTGTGGAACATACAAGGCAGATCGATCGATCCTTTCAGCTAGATCGATCGATCCATGATGATGAGATCAAAAGCCATTCCAGCGGTCAACCTAAGGATCGATCTGTACCTCGATCCAAATTCCAGAAGGAGCACCTGCTCCTCAACATAGAGCACTTGCTCTCCAAGGTAAAATTCGAATTTCGAATTCAGGCCCACCAAGAGGTTAGTCCAATAAATAAGAGAGTAATAGCCAGAGAAATTTGAGGGATTTTACCAATTTAATATAGAAATAACTGATATATTGGGACCCCAAAAAACCCTAATTTCTTGCGCCATATCTCTCTTCTTCTTCTCTTTCCTCCTTCGCTTTTTCTTCCTTCATTTAAAACGGTTTCAAGCTTTTGCTCAAAACCCAACCCCTTCAATTCTTAACCAATCTGAGTGATTTTCGGCTCAATTTCACTCAATTTTACACCACCTACTCGAATCTTCAACCCAATTATCAAGAACAGCAAGGTAAAGTTTCGAAAACCCCTTTTTTCGATCCTCCATTTTTTAGCACAAGGTGAAATTTGAGGTTGATTTGGTTGATTTTTCGAATACCCTAAACCTTATGCTTGCTTATTAATGAGTTCACGTAGGTAGGGTTGTGAAATTTGACTTGAAATTTTTGTTAGGAGTAAAAACCTAATTTTTTAGGTGTGAAACCGAAATTGAGGGAAGGGGATATATTTGAGATGCTAATGAAGCTTATGATTCATTGTTCTAGGGGGTTTAGAATAGTCGAATCCATCTGTTAAAGTACAAACATTATGATCTAAAATTTTGCAAAAACAAGGGACTTCCTTTTGATTGAATTTGTGTTTGTGTGGAAATTGAGATATCGATTTATGCTGGATTTTTTGTGTCTGTCGTTGTCATTGCAGGATGACAGGGCCACGTACTTCCTACGGCAAGCCCCCGCGATCCTCCAAGGGAAAAGGAGCATCTTCCTCTTCTCAAATCATCATCAACCCTTGGTCGCGTGACGAAGGCCAACGGTTCTCCTTGCCTGACTCTCGCCTTCCTCTAACCTCAGAAGAAGCATGGGATCAAACCGATGCTTACTACTACAATAAGTGGCTTGACATTGCCATAGAGCCGACTCGTTTTCTATGTGGACAAACGTTGAAAGATTTGGGGCTGTTTAACGACGTCGGCTACGTGCTTGCCGCCTCCCAGATGTCTGATATAGCCACTCAGTCGGACGCTCTATACCCAGATTTAGTTAGGTAGTGTTTAGTCTCGGTAAAACTGGTCTACTCTGTAGCCTCACAAGGGATGCTCTCTTTCTTTGCTGGAGGAAAGAGATATGAGGTCACTATCACCGACCTTTGTGACATCTACGGTTTTGACTCTACGGCGGAGAAGGTGGATCTCCCTACACGCCTTCCAGTTGCTCATCGGTTTTGGGATTTCATCGCCATTGGCGATTATTTCTCTCGGTCCGCTGCCAAATCCACCATTCAAAACCCCGCTCTTCGGATTGGGGCCAAGGCGATGAGCACCATCTTCTTTTCCAGGCATGATGCGAGTAAGGTATGGACCGATGAGTTGATTTTGCTCTACACTGCTGTAAGGGACACCATTAAGGGCAAAGACGGGTTGAGTTGTGAGTTTGACGGAAGTGTCAACATGGGAGCGCTGTTTGCCTCGGTTATTGCAGATAAGAGGACAAAGTTTGCCAAGGGCAAAGCTGCCGCACGTACGGCGCGGATCGGGAGTCTCTTGACCAGGTTGTTCATCCATTTCGGGCTCGACCTTGAGTTCTACACTTGCAACCCGGTGACGGAATTTATGGACACTGCTTACCTCCTCTCTTGTGAGATCTTGTCTGATACTAACATTTATAGGTTCGCCGCCTGAGACAAGAGTGTCCGGTTCTGCTATTTGCCCTAGCCGTCCCTGACTGATTTAGAGGTCGCGGCAAACGTCGATTTTACGCCTGGAACAGAGTACTTGTGCTCTGCCACTGGAGCACAGGCCAGGAGCACCCCCGCACCCAGGAGGAGCACCTCAGCTTCTAGACCTGCTCCTGCTCCCGCTCCAACTCCAGATGTTCCTTTGAGCTGTGATGAGGTAGAAGACTTGGAAGCGGATACACAGCGGAAACAGTAGTCCAGACCCTACTACCGCCGGCCTTACGCGAGTGAGCTGACGCTTGGAGACATCTTCGATAACCCAGTGGACGCCGAGTACCGCCGTTGGATGGTGGCCTCCACCAAGAAAAACAACGGGTTGCTTTGCCGTATTCTGCACATGCTCCAAAAGGGATGCAGCGACTCACATGCTACCGAGACGATGCCCTCTACTGCGCCTGTCCAGCCGCCTTCGGCCCGTTCTTCCACACACTCTCGGAAGCGCAAGAAGCCGATAACTAGTGAGGATTCAGACGACACCGCTAGTGACTAAACATCGCTGTTCTATCCGTTTTTAGTATTTCCATTGAACACTTTTATTTTATGCTTTTCATTTTGCTTATTTCTTCTCCACTCTCTCTTTTCTTATTTTCACTCCGAGACGGTGTGAAGTAAGTCTAGGGGGAGTTGCTACTAATATCTTTTATTTTGGTTGTTTTTCTATTTTCTTATGTCCTTACTAAGTTTACTTTTCGTTTATTTTATTAAGTCAAGACTTTGTAGGGAATTAGGACCTTATCTTATGATGATGTTTGAACCATTTGTGTTTAACTTTCTATCTATTGACCATTTCTTCAGCGCATGGGTACAAGGAACACCTGGAACACTTCGATGCACTATCAATTAGGTTTCATTTTGACCGAAAATCTCTCTCGTTATATGCACTAGATTAGGGAAATGAACCATATTTAGGACTCCTTATTCTTTTTATCACTCTTCTTGTTCCTGAATAGCTAGCTCATTTTTAGTTAGTACCCTCCTTAACCCTTACCTCGTTTCAAGCCCTTGCATTCTTGTTACTTCATTGTCATATGTGCAGCATATGCGCAAAAGGGCCAGAGATAATTGAGTCATCACTGCCTTTAAATCACTCTTTCTAAAGAACAAGAGCACCTGCTCCCGCAATAGAGCACCTGCTTCTATTTTCAGAAGATAGTTTTACAACGAGGTGGAACAAAAATCCATGAAGGAGGAATATTGATGAGCTCCACTTGGGTATGTACAACAACTCTGATATTTTCGTGTTTGAGAGACATACACTTGTAAACAAAACCCTCTTATCATCATCTTTCCCTCTAAAAAAAAATAAAAAAATCCAAAAACAGATGATGAAGAGTTCTGAATCTGTAAAATAAGAAGTTTCTCTCTGCACAGCGAGTATACCCAAGGGGGACGATGGCTAGTTGAGATGTTGGAGAGATTTGGAGAAAGAAAGAGTGGTTTAGAGAATGTGGAATATCAACGGACCTATTCTCTCTAGCAATTTTGTGCGATATCCTGCATCCTCTACGAAACATCGGGTAACCCTTAAACACTTTAAACACTTTAAACTCCACCTCCAAATGTCCTTAAACCCTTAGCGTCGTTTACCCTAAATGGTGCCTTTAGCGATACCCTTACGCAACTTTGAATGCGTTGAGTTTGTGTTTGGGAAATGGAACTTGGTTGAGAAATGTGTTAAGGAGTTTTGTTGAAGCTTTGTTCTTCGTAATCTAGATTATGTGGTCTGCTGATATGCTCTAATTTGCCCTGAGCTACTCTCTCAAATTAAGAGATCGTAGTAGTACTTAGGGATCGAATCCACAGGGAATCAAATCACACAATCAATTAGTGAATTCAAATTATGCTAAGTAGGTAAGTATGAGTGTAATATAAAAATAGCAAGCAATGTAAACAGTGAATGGTTATCAAGTTCTAGTAATCAATTAAACAAGGAGTTAGACTATGGGTAATTCGCAGGAATGATTCGAAATACGATCGTGTCGATCGACACAAAGGTTTGTGTCGATCGACACAGGGATCAAAGACGTTAGGATTTTATTAAGCACGGTTCTAGAACTCAAACACAAATGTAAAACCAATCAACTTTCGTTGTAGAGATTATCTTAAATTCCAAATTTCTTTGCAAATTCAGTGAATAAAGACAAGCATTAAGTTCAGGTTCAATTGTTCACAAAATTACTAAGCCAAATTTCTTAGCGAATAGATAATTTTGCTCATCTAAGATTATGTCCGGTTGTTAATAATACTTTCGCATCTATTAAAGCAACCTAGAATATCCAATTTCAGTTGATCAATCCTAAAATTAGAGTTAAATCAATCTAGATGAATAACATAAAGATAAATCCTAACAGGTTTTCAATCCTATCAATTTCTCATCAAACCATTGAATTACCCTAAACCTAACAAGCAAACTACTCAGACATAGATGCAGTAAACATAATGAATGAAATAAATTGCATAAAAGAGATAGAGTAAGTGATATAGAGATTCGAAAACGATGAAATCCGGGAGTCTGAAATCTCCTAAAAGCTCTGCAAATCTCTTCTCTCTCAAGTCTTAATCAAAAACTAGATCTATCTCCCTAAAAGTCTAAATAAAAACGATATATAATGTGTAAAATTTGGACTGGGCTTTTCTGAAAACTTCTGGGCTTCATGGGCCCAAAAGGAAATTCTCCTCTTCTCGTCAGACATGATCGTGTCGATCGACACACAGGCCCGTGTCGATCGACACAGACATGTAAAATTGACTTTGACTTGATCACTTCGTCTCTTTTTTCCTCGATGCTCCAAAATGCTCCAAAAGCTTCCATTAAGCTCCAATCGTCCTTTAACCTGTAAAGACTCAAAAAGACTCGAAAAATACCAAAAAGACTTTTTAAAAAGGACTTATATCATGGTCGAAAACGGGTAAAAACCATGATATATCAACTCCCCCAGACTTAGCATTTGCTTGCCCTCAAGCAAAACATACACTAAGAATGTGAAAGAGGTTTGAAAATGTAGAAACTTACCTTCCTTTGGAGTACCGGACCGATCTCTTCCAACTAGTAAGCCACATAATGCAGAACCAATTCAAAACCAGACCACCATGTACTTCTCCATAGACATTCGCAGTCTCTCAAATTCATCCACGACTTCTCAACATAACCCGCTAGTCCTCATTGCTGGGTCTCGTCCTAGATCTCGATGCTAAAAACCTTTTAGACTCATTCCCATATTATACCATGACTAGTGAACCATACAACCTTTGGTACTTTTTCTCTCCCCAGACTTATTCGATTCAGAAACTCAAAAACAGTGCTTTCACTACTATTGTTCCTTGTGAGGAGACAAGGTCGTGAGATCGCTCGTCCTCTACATCCGTTCTAAGGGACTCAGACTGCTGCTTTTGAGCTCCAGGTGATCCCCTCATGAGTACTGACTCACTGGAATTTTATTTCCTAATCTTATACTCAAGAACTATAATATCACCCCAAATCATTCACCCTATTTTTTTTTTTTATCGAAGGAGAGGAGTACCATTCTTTTCAACAGAGACTGCACTTGTCAGGTATGAATGAGGAGTTAAGCTCTATGAACACCAATCACCGAGAAGACCGCATAATTAGCTCGAACCCTGGGCGAATTATGCTGGAAGTAACAGACGTCTCTAGTTAACTGGTCAGCCTTAGAATTTTTCATTAGTCTGACTCTGAAATCGATCCGAGAAGAATGGTCACACAACTGAAAGAGAAGATCCACTAAACCAAAAGAGGGGTCATTGTTTCCAACTGACTATTTTGACTCAATAAAAATGTTTTGGACGGACTCTCAAAAACGAACACAAAGTTAGCAACTACCTCCCCCAGACTTAAACAACACTGTCCCCAGTGTTATCAAGCTGAGTTTGGTAAAAAGAATAAAAAGGATAACGAACTTGGGAAGGTAAAACAAAATTTTACCAAATGTTTGCCCATATCGATCGACACACAGGACTGTGTCGATCGACACAGGTTTTCCGAACCGGATCATGAGTTATGCGGAGTTGGAGACAAAATGTTGAACCGTGTCGATCGACATAGATATTCGTGTCGATCGACACAGTGTCTCAGACCATTTTCGTAGGTTTGTTCATCATTTTCCATCATTGAATTAAATCCAAAGCTAATCATTCTACAAAACTCAACTTAAGAGATGTGATTAAGAGCAAAACATAGGCAAATCGCATTAGTTCACCAGTTCTGAAATCCTAAAGAAGCATAAAACAAACTGACTCAAAGAAAAACAGAAAAATAGACACAGAGTTAGATAAAGAAGAAAATAAAAAGAAACAGGAAAAAGGATAAGTGATCTAATCATCCTCCTCAGATGATGATGAAGGTCGTGGAGAAGGTTGGCGAGGACGAATACAGCCACAACGAGGCCAGGTAGACATGGCGGTCCACATCGTCTGGAGACTCTGAACAACCCAACTCTGAAACTCGTGTTGCTCCATAGGGCGATCAGGCACTGGTGGTAGTGGAGGAATCTGATGTGGAACACTAGAAGTGCCCGCGTCTGAGGTACTAGCTGCAGCAGTGCCCCGAGTAATCTGCTTGCATCCAGCGCTAACTGCATGCACTAGTCTATCGTCAAGCTGAAAACCCAGCAAAAGAGGGTCAGCTGCGATGTCGGCAGTGCAGGAAGGGCAACTTCACCATGCGCTGCTGTCCAGGAGAAATGCGAAAAACCCAGTGATCTGGTTGTTTAAGCCAAGTGGTCCTCGTCAGATAGTCCAAGTCCACTCCATAAACTGTGTTATCCACGCTGCAGACAGAGGTGTCAATCTCGCAAAATGTAAAGATGGGAGTGAGAAGACTACCAGCAGTGAAAAACTTGCTGCTCTTCGTCAACGTGACTGGCGTGTTCTTCATAGAGAGAAGATGTCGTGTAAAAACAACCCCCATGTTGGGTTGAATCTCATCCTAGATTGGGTTTGCCATATCCAGCCTAAGAGCATATGACAGCAAAACCAACTCCTGCATCCTCATCTTTCCTGGCTCCACCTTGCACAAGATCGTGGTAGAGAATAGGCAAAGCAGATATCTAAGCACTGAATGTCTCACATCCGTATGTGTGGAAGTAGAGGCAGTATATCTCCCTGTCCCAAATCGGCTCCAGAACTCCTGCATGTCAGGCAACGTATCTGGAATATCCTGATAAACGCGATCCTGGTCAAATCCATAAATCCCACAAAGGTCCCATAGCGAAAGTGTGTGACGGATCCCTCGAATCTTAAGACTCATAGTCTAGTTTCGGGTATCCTCACTATCCTCATCAGTAGATGTCGTACAACCCAGCTACATAGACGCAAAGAACTGGCGTACCAAATCAGGGTAGAGCAGATAATGGCGTGTGGCGAGTGTCCCCAGGCCTGCGTTCTGCAGTAAATGCAACACCTCATCCTTGAGACCCAAACGTCTCATCATTCGGCTGTTAGCAAACCGTGTCCCCAATAATTGAACCTTTAGCCACTCATTGTATAAAAGAGAGTCGTAATCATCCCATTGGGGTATGTTCTTTCTGCGAAGAACGTCCTCTCGTACAAGAATCTTGGGAGGTACATCAAACTGCCTTGCGATGACGATCTTCTTCTCCTCAGGACGTGGCCACGGAGGATGTGATGCAACGGATTGTTCTTGTGTACCGGAACCAGATGCAGCCTCCTTGTCCTTCTGCTGGCGCTTTGTACCCTGTGGAGCCATCTGCAAACAACCCAAAACAAAATAAGCAAACAAAATTCCAAAATCAGTACGAATTGGGCACTCTGGACGGCTGTGTCGATCGACACGCAATGGTCCGTGTCGATCGACATGATGCTTCTGCCAATTCAAAAATCTGCAATTGAGAGCAATTCATTCGCAACAATCAACCACAACACTCTCTAAACAATCTCTAGCAAGCGCATGAGACCAATGTGCCACAATATCAACCACAAATCACACCAATTTCGTTTTTACCTCTTTAAAACCCTAAAACTTCAAATATTCTCATATTCTAATCTAATCCACCAAAATCAACGTAATTAACGCATGAATCAGGGCCAATATCACTCGAAAAGTGCATTATAAGCAATTAAAGCATCCAAATTGGACCAAAACAACCCGAAATCACCTTTTTCCTTATGAATGTCAAACTGAAAAAATAGAATAAGGGTGTCATACCTTTGTAGATCGAGTAAATGGTGAATAAAAACGAGAAGAGAGTGAAAATCCGAGTAAGTTAGAGCCCAAAATCGCTTAATTGGTGAAAAAATGCAAAAGTTATGGAGGTTTGAAGATTTGTGTCGAGCGATACTGATTAAGAGAAGAAAACTTACCAGTTGTCGTGGGCTGGGCCGTCTGTGGGCCGTGTCGTTCGTGGCCCATGTCGATCGTCATACAGGTCTGTGTCGATCAACACGGGTCATTCTAAAACACCTATACGAAAAATTAAAATGTTAGTAAAACAAAACGAAAAATCAAATTAATGTACACGTACTAGTGGGTTGCCTCCCACTAAACGCTTGTTTTCAGTCATTAGCTTGACTGTGTCAGAGCTTAGGCAACAGGTGCATCATCCAGAGGCACAATGTGTCCTTCCGAAATCTCAGCTTCCGCCCAATAATGTTTCACCCTTTGCCCATTCACGGTGAACTCCTTCCCATCCTTACTAACGAAGACAACAGCCCCGTGTGGTCTGACTTCCTTGATGGTGAAAAGACCTGATGATATGATCTGGATCGGCAACAGCGAGGTTTGGGATGAGTCAAGCGCGATGGAGCAAATACAAGGACCGGTCACACGCGCAAAGGCGAGGAAACTCACGGACGCGGTTCAAAGGATGCTCGAGGAGGCACAACGCGGAGGATCGGATGAGACAACCCAGATCGTAACGCTTATGCAAGCCGAGGAGGAAAAAAGTTCAAGGGAATGTTTAAGTGACAAGCGCCTTGTCTTGTACTCTTTTTCCCATGTTCGGTTTTGTCCCAATGGGTTTTCCGAACATGGTTTTTAACGAGGCAAGACTTGGTCGCTTACATCATTCACTTAGCCCTTCTCTTGGATCTTACGTGGGTTTTTTCTTAATGGACTCAAGTCTTCTTATCACCAAGCCCAAGCCCAATTCAAGCCCACCACGTTTTGATAAGAAAATTGAGTCAAAATTCATCATTTCCAAAGTCCTTCGCATGCTTTTCTTTTAATGAGTCAAACAATTTAATGCTTTTGTTATTTCCTAGGAAGGTTGCATGTAACCTTCCTTAGGACTATATATATGTGCTCCCCCCCCTTCATAATAAGATCATCCAAGTTTAGTGATCAAACAAATTCTCTTTCTTTACTTGCGATCAAAATTTTGGTTTGAAATAGCCGAACATTCTTTCTTCGAAAGAATCCTCTTTCTTCTTGGTGCGTAATATCCAAGCTGATCGAGCCCCAACCCTTCACCGAGTCTCTCATTGCTCGTGTGATTGTATTCACGTCCATCTCTATCTCTTTCCCTTTCCATTTCCGTCTCGTTTTACCGCAACATCCTACCGTGTTCGGTTTAGCTCCGATCAATGTCCCGATCTGCTATTGGGATCGTATCAAGTGGTATCAGAGCACGCTTTGATCCAGAGCTAAGTTTTCTAATTCATCTCTAATCATTTCCTTTCACGTGTCCCCATCATTTGGTTTCATCGCTATCGCTACCATGTTTTAATTTTTCTATCGATTTCTTTTGTGTTGTGTGCGATTTGTTTTAAAAGAATTTTGATACGTTCTTGTGTGTTTATTTCTTGTGGTCGCAGCCATGAACGAGGAGACAAGCAACACCAAAGAAGATCAATTCCTTGATCGTATTATGCAACGAGTCGAGGCAAAATGGATCAACTTTTTATCGACAAGCTCTCAGTCATTTCTCCTCAACACGTTCAACGGGCTAACAAAAAAAGGCCACAAAGGGAGGAGAATGAGAGGTAACCGGATCTCATTATGTCCGATTATGAGGATACTCCATCCGAGTATGCGTCGCGACCTAGACGGTTTCGGGAACCGAGAGATCTAAGGGAAACACAAACCCAAACCCAAAACGTCTATGGTCACGTCAAGGTGAAGATTCCCGAGTTTTATGGCAAGAACGATCCGGATATTTACCTTGATTGGGAGAAAAAGGTTGATCTTATCTTCGATTGTCAAGACGTTCCCGAGAGAAACCGTCTCAAACTCGTCGTTACCGAATTTTGCGGCTACGCGTTAAGTTGGTGGGAAACCCTTGTTTCCACTATGCGACGATGTGGCGAGCAACCCGTGGTCCTTTGGGATCAACTCAAGTGCCAAATCAGGAAACGGTTCGTGCCTACTCACTACCAAAGGGAACTTCATCAACGGTTACGACGTCTCACGCAAGGGTCCAAAAAGGTGTAGGAATATTTTCAAGATCTCGAAACCTTGTTATTACGAGCAAACATTCATGAAGACCACGAGCCTACCATGTCACAGTTTTTGGGAGGCCTAAACCGCGACATCCAAGATCGTTTAGAGTTGCAACACTATGAGGAGATCGAGGAGATGCTTCATAAGGCCATCCTTATTGAGCAACAACTCAACCGGCGGTCAACTAAGTCTACAATGTTTCCGAGTGCTTCCAAGTTCGAGGATGTCAAGCCGAGTCACCCCCAAAGAAAAGGCTATTATTTTTGTGCCGAAAGAAGACACCAAAGGCAAGGGAATTTTTTACCCAAATAAGGCTCGAGACATCTGATGTTTCAAGTGCCAAGGTCGCGGTCACATGGCTAAGGATTGTATCAACAAGCAGGCATTCATCCTTCTCGACAATGGTGAAGTGGTTACGGATGATGAGGAGGAGAAAGAAGATTCTCCCAACGAGTATGAGGAACCACCGGCCCAAGGAGAGTTACTTGTCGTTCAAAGGACCTTAAGTGTGCAAACCAAAAGCGAGGAACAAGCGCAACGTGAGAACCTTTTTGATACTCGATGTGTCGTCCACAATAAGGTTTGTAGCCTTATCATTGATGGAGGAAGCTGTACTAATGTGGCAAGCGTCACGATGCTCCAAAAGTTGAGACTTACGGTCCAAAAGCATCCGCGGCCATATAAACTCCAATGGCTCAACGAGAAAGGAGAAATGAAGGTTGAAAGTCAAGTTACGTTCCCTTTGAGCATTGGGAAATATGAGGAAGAAGTCATGTGTGATGTACTACCGATGGAATCAAGTCACATTCTCTTAGGCCGACCATGGCAATCCGACCGCAATGTGATACACGACGGATTCACTAATCGGCACTCTTTCGACTTCAAGGGTAAGAATATCACTCTCATTCCGATGACG
This sequence comes from Arabis hirsuta, assembly GCA_964056655.1. NCBI lineage: Eukaryota > Viridiplantae > Streptophyta > Magnoliopsida > Brassicales > Brassicaceae > Arabis > Arabis hirsuta. Next base: position 23,605,055 of record OZ053298.1, on the reverse strand, counting down.
CTTCATGAAGTATATCAAGACCAGCTGTACATGAAGAGAAAACAAGAGGAAACCAAACCCAAGAGCAACCATCTTTTGATCCATTCGGGTGAGATCGAACAAACTTATTCTTTTAAATCTCAAATTCCTTTTGTTTATAAAGAGACTCTCGTGAGTTTCTCTAACCTTCCACCGGTATTTCCGCGTGTGGTGACTAACGTTTTGCAGGAACATGATGACGAGGCTCCCAAAAGGCTACCATGTATTCAAAACGTTTCATATCCCAAAACCGCATATCAAGCCAAAACCGTAGAAATGAAGGAGCTTGTCATCCATGATGATCATGAAACCTTCACCAAAATTAAAGTACCACCCGATCTCCACAAAATACCAATCATGTGTGCAAACTCCAGCGAGCCATTCTTTTACTTCATCCCACGCAAAAAAGGTAAGGACAATGGTGTGATCGATACATTGTCAAAGAGGTACAATCGTTTCTCTACCCCTCGTAATATAACTTTTGATTCTGGAAATTGGGAGCATATTTACATTCATGTTAAAGACTTTAAGAAGCTTTATAAAGCTTGTGAAACATTTGTTAGCAATCGCTACCTTAGGGCAGATTTTTACTTGTTTTACAATAAGATTTGTTGTCTATTGTTGCCGTTTGTGAGTTGTTTTTTAGGTCAACACATGGACGTGAGTTTATGTGGTATTTTGACATCGCCAAGACTATCAAGACGGTCTTCTATCACTTCTCTTTGCCGAACAAGAAGAAGGATGTTGTGAAAAAGATTAAGCCAAAGCCGAGACTCAAAAAGATCGATGCGTATCCATCGGATCTTCAAGGTAAGTACAATGAGTCAAACTCCTTTCATATTTCTAACTTAGTCCCTTTTGTTGCAGATGAAACAGATTTGAGGACAAATCCTTTTCAAGAGGGAGGGGATGATATGATCCGGATTGGCAACCGCGAGGTTTAGGACGAGTCAAGCGCGATGGAGCAAATACAAGGACCGGTCACACGCGTAAAGGCGAGGAAACTCACGGACGCGGTTCAAAGGATGCTCGAGGAGGCACAACGCGAAGGATCGGACGAGACAACCCGGATCGTAACGCTTATGCAAGTCGAGGAGGAAAAAAGTTCAAGGGAATGTTTAAGTGACAAGCGCCTTGTCTTGTACTCTTTTTCCCATGTTCGGTTTTGTCCTAATGGGTTTTCCGAACATGGTTTTTAACGAGGCGAGACTTGGTCGCTTACATCATTCACTTAGCCTTTCTCTTGGATCTTACGTGGGTTTTTTCTTAATGGACTCAAGCCTTCTTATCACCAAGCCCAAGCCCAATTCAAGCCCACCACGTTTTGATAAGAAGATTGAGTCAAAATTCATCATTTCCAAAGTCCTTTGCATGCTTTTCTTTTAATGAGTCAAACAATTTAATGCTTTTGTTATTTCCTAGGAAGGTTGCATGTAACCTTCTTTAGGACTATATATATGTGCTCCCCCCCTTCATAATAAGATCATCCAAGTTTAGTGATCAAAAAAATTCTCTTTCTTTACTTGCGATCAAAATTTCGGTTTGAAATAGCCAAACATTCTTTTTTCGACAGAATCCTCTTTCTTCTTAGTGCGTAATATCCAAGCTGATCGAGCCCCAACCCTTTACCGAGTCTCTCATTGCTCATGTGATTGTATTCACGTCCATCTCTATCTCTTTCCCTTTCCATTTCCTTCTCGTTTTACCGCAACATCCTACCGCCTTCGGTTTAGCTCTGATCAAAGTCCCGATCCGCGATTGGGATCGTATCACCTAACCAACGAGAACGTAATTTACCAAGAAAAAGCTGTAAATGAGTGTTATAAAGCAATACCTGGTCACTTGGTTCGAATGTCCTGGAGATGATCCTTTTATCATGATATGCCTTAGTCCGCTCCTTGTATAACTTAGAGCTTTCGTAGGCATGATGTCTGATTTCATCCAGTTCATTCAACTGTATCAGACGCCTTTCTGCAGCAGGTTTGATGTCAAAGTTGAAAAGCTTAACTGCCCAGGCTGCCTTGTGTTCCAACTCCACAGGTAGATGACACACTTTCCCATAAAGCAGATGATATGGAGTGGTTCCCAAGGGTGTTTTGTAAGCAGTCCTATAAGCCAAAAGTGCATCGTCGAGTTTGGTGGACCAATCCTTCCTTGTGGAATTTACCGTCTTCTCAAGGATCTCCTTGATCTGTCTGTTGGAAACCTCGACCTGTCCACTCGTCTGGGGATGGTAAGGGCTGGCCACGCAATGTGAACTCCGTATTTCTGCAAAAGCTTAGTAAAAACTTTGTTAATAAAATGTGTTCCACCATCGCTAATAACAACCCTTGGGACTCCAAATCTAGGTAAAATGATGGTTTTAAATAGCTTAACAACCACCGCAGCATCGTTCTTAGGACTAGCTATCGCTTCCACCCATTTGGAGACATAGTCCACAACAACCAAGATGTACTTGTTCCCATAAAACAATGGAAAAGGACCCATGAAATCAATGCCCCAGCAGTCAAAAACCTCAACCTCAAGAATGAAGTTTTGTGGCATCTCATTCCTCTTGCTTATCTTGCCTCTCCTCTGACAAGTTTCACATTGCGTAACAAACGCATTAGCATCTTTAAACATCGAGGGCCACCAAAATCCTGCTTGAAGAACCTTAGAAACCGTCTTGAAAGTAGCAAAATGCCCTGCATACTCAGAACCATGACAGTGATAAAGCACATCTTGAACCTCACTCTCTGAAATACTCCTCCTATAGATACCGTCTGAATAGTGCTTGTAAAGATAAGGCTCATCCCAGTAATACCTTCTGAGTTCTCTCATGAACTTCTTTCTCTCATACCCTTTAAGATCTGTAGGTACGTCCTCTGCAGCTAGGTAATTGGCGATGTCAGCGTACCAAGGTCGGTTAGATCCAGAAACAGCACAGACGGCATCACGAAACGTCCCACTCGATGTCCAGCTGGCTCCATGTCGATCGACATACAGGTCCATGTTTGATCAACACACCTGTTTTTGGATTCTGGAATTTGACGATTGAATCCCGTGTCGATCGACACAGGTCCTTTGTGTCGATCGACACAACATCTGGAACTCCGAAAACGTGATGATCCTCGCCTTTGCTCGCTTGCAAACCAACCTCAACGAAATGTACACTCTCCTTAGGGAAGTAATCATCAATGGGGATGCTGTCTTCAATTCGAATTCGTGAAAGATGATCCGCGACTCCGTTCTCGACCCCTTTCTTATCCTTCACCTCAATGTCGAATTCTTGGAGAAGTAGAATCCATCTCAACAACCTTGGCTTGGAATCCTTCTTCTGCATTAAGTACTTGAGTGCTGAATGGTCAGTGTGCACGATCACCTTAACTCCAATCAAGTAAGGACGGAACTTCTCAAAAGCAAAAACCACAACTAGCAGCTCCTTCTCTGTAGTAGCATAGTTCCTCTGAGCCTCGTCAAGCGTCCTGCTAGTATAGTAAATGGCGTGAAGCTTTTTGTCCCTCTTCTGACCCAACACAGCCCCAACCACATAATCACTGGCATCACGCATCACCTCGAAAGGCAAATCCCAGTCCGGAGGTTGCACTATTGGAGCACTCACCAAAGCTTGCTTGACCTGTTCAAAAGCAGATAAACAATTAGTATCAAAAACAAATTTGACATCCTTACAGAGCAAAGTGGTGAGTGGACGGGCTATCTTGGAGAAGTCCTTGATGAATCTCCGGTAGAAACCAGCGTGTCCCAGAAAACTTCGTATTTCCTTGACTGAAGTAGGTGGTTGCAGACTTGTCATAACCTCGATCTTGGCTCGATCCACCTCAATCCCTTCAGCTGAAACTCTATGACCAAGTACAATGTCATCTTTCACCATAAAGTGGCATTTCTCCCAGTTGAGAACCAAGTGTTTCTCCATACATCTGGCAAGAACCTTCTCCAAGTTGTCCAGACAATCTTTGAAGGACGAACCGTAGACTGAGAAATCATCCATGAAGACCTCTAAGTAATTCTCAATCATGTCCGTGAAGATCGACATCATGCATCTCTGGAAAGTTGCAGGAGCATTACACAGTCCAAATGGCATTCTACGGTAAGCAAAAGTGCCATATGGACAAGTAAACGTGGTCTTCTCCTGGTCCTTTGGATGGATGGGGATTTGGAAGAACCCGGAGTACCCATCGAGAAAGCAGTAGTAGGGATGATTTGCCAGCATCTAATCAATGAAGGGCAGAGGGAAATGGTCTTTCCTGGTGGCAGCGTTTAGCTTTCGGTAGTCAATGCACATCCTGTGGCCAGTCACTGTCCTTGTAGGAATCAGCTCGTTCTTATCGTTATTAACCACTGTGACTCCTCCTTTCTTAGGCACCACATGAACCGGACTAATCCACACACTGTCTAAAATAGGATAAATGATCCCTGTCTCTAGAAGTTTCAGAATCTCCTTCTTGACAACCTCTTGCAAATTTGGATTTAGCCTCTTCTGATGCTCAATTAATGACTTAGTCTCATCCTCAAGGTGAATCCTATGCATGCACAAGTCTGGAGAGATACCTGAAATGTCATCAAGAGAATAGCCAAGAGCTTTGCGAAACTTGTGCAGCTTGCTTAGCAGTAAAGTGAGCTCTGCATTGTTTAAAGAAGCACTAAAAATGACTGGATATGCAGAATTAGGGCCAAGAAAAGCGTACCTTAGCCCGGCTGGAAGTGGTTTGAGTACAATTTTCGGAGCTTTTTGTTCACTCCAATCGCTATTGTTTTCTGGGGACCCGTGTCGATCGACACGGTCTTTGTGTCGATCGACATGGGTTTTTAGTGAAGATCCACCCAACTCCAAATTACCAACCAACTGCCTCACTTTTTTACCAGCATCTATCATTCTCGCATACCCCTTAGTAACCTCATCAAGCTGACTCTCCACTGTCACAGAGTTCACCAAAGTTCTTTCCAAGGGATCTATGGGATGCATCTCATTGAAGACTTCCTGTGCAATGTTAGTGAGGGTGTCTACATAGAAAGTCTGGCCATCTATTGTAGGTCTCTTCATCAGCTTGTCCATTTCGAATTTCATCTCCAGATCGCCCACACTCAAAGTAATACTGCCTCCCTTGCAATCAATCATAGCACCAGCTGTAGCTAAGAATGGTCTACCCAAGATGAGAGGATCTTTGGGTTCTTCGTTGTATTGCAGAACAACGAAGTCAGTAGGGATCAAACAGTCTCCAACTCTGATTGGAACATCCTCCAAAACACCTTCAGGGATCCTTACTGACCAGTCGACTAGGATAAGAGAGATCCTAGTAGGCTGGAAATCAGTCCTTCCAAGACCAACAGCTACCGGGTGTGGCATCAGATTAACACCAGAACCCAAATCACAAAGAGACCTCAGAAATCTCTCCTTGAAGATCAAACAATCCAACACAAAACTTCCCGGATCTGTGAGCTTTTCTGGAACTCTGTTCAGAATCACTGCACTGACCTGTTCTGAAATCATAGCAACACCTTCCTCAAGACCCAAATTCTTAGTGACCATCCTCTTCACGTAACGGCGGATCACCGGACTAGTCCGAATAGCATTAACCAAAGGAAGTTCAACAACTAGCTTATCCATCACGGCCTTGCACCTGGCATCCTCCAGCTCCTGTTTAGACTTCTTCAGGCTCTTAGGATAAGGTATCTTAGGCACATATACTCTCTCTGCTAGACTAGCCATGGGTTTCGACGAGATTGGGTTTGTCTGGGACTCGTGTCGATCGACACAAGGACAGTGTCGATCAACATGAGGTTTCTGCGAGATGTCACCGATTGCGTCATTCCCAGAATCAGGTTTTTTGACCTGTGTCGATTGACATAAGCCTTCCGTGTCGATTGACACGGGGTCTGGGGATAAATCACTGCCTCGTTGATCTCCACGAGCTCGTCTAACTGTTCTGCACTAAGTCCCTTCTTCGTTACTGGCTCCTCAAGGGTCTTACCACTCCTCGTGGTGATGGCAGCAGCGTCATGCTTCGGATTTGCATCCGTCCTAGATGGGAGAAAACCTTCTTGCCTCCTTGAATTTTCTGCAGTCTGAGCAAACTGAGTGTCCAATTTCTTGACATGAGTGTTCAAGGCCTCAAATTTCCCATTTAGATCTTGGTACATGGCGTCCATCTTTCCATTAAAGCTCACGGTTATCTTCTATTGACCCTCCAAGATTTGCTCTAGCATGGATTTCATCTTGGTGTCTGATGACTGAGGAGGGGGTGTCTGGTAAGATGAAAACCCGTAGTTTCTGGTGTAATTGCTCTGGAAGGGCTTCTGATACTCGGTTTTCTGAAACTGCGGCTTAGGAGAATAGGTGGGTGAGCTTGGATTCCCAGTAAATGTAGTCCTCTGGTTGTTTCCATTGAAGTTTCTGTTACCCTGCTGACTACCAAACCTCTGACTCTGAAATCCAGTCCCACTGATGTAGTTGACATCCTCTTCATCCTGCTCTTCCTCTGGAATGAAAGTTTTAACCTCCTGAGCAAACTGAACTGTCTTCTTCCCTACTAGAAGGTTATGCATAGAATCCAACTTAGCCTTAAGCTCAGTGATTTGACTGCCATCCACGTTTCCACCTAGCTTCTTCCTCTCGAAATTTGCATTTTTGGTACTGTTGCTAGAAGCCAAGTTATCAATGAGAATCAGTGCATCTTCTGGATACCTGGTGTTGAAGTTCCCATTGCTAGCAGAATCAAGGGCCATCTGATACCTCCAATCAATACCTCTAAAGAAGATGCCCAACAGCTGAACATCACTGAACCCATGGTGAGGGCAATCTCTCTAGTAGGACTTGAATCTTCCCCAGGAAGCCTTAAATGCCTTAGTCGGTCCCTGCTTGAAAGTAGAGATCTTGGTCCTCAGATCCTCGGATCTCGCCTCATCGAAGAAGTTGTTGAGGAAAGCATTCTTGTTGTCCTCCCAAGTAGTCAGCGAGCCTGGCTCCAGCTGCTTCATCTAGTAAGCAGCTTCTCCACTAAGAGAGTAGGGGAAAAGCTTGCAGTAGAGGTAGTCGCTGGACACTCCATTAGCCTTGATGCTAGACGCAAAGTCCTCAAACCTCTCAAGGTGATCCATGGGGTGCTCAGAAGATAGGCCATGGAACGGGTGCTGAGCCACCAATGAGAAGTAAGCCGGCTTCAGCTCAAAATCGTTCCTCGGGAAAGCAGGAGGACGAATCGCTGCCCTGTTGGCATAGAACTCGTCTTGTCTATTGTACTCTCCCAGAGTACGCCCACGCCCAACTGGCTCTTCTAAAACAACAAGCCCGTTCTCATCTATCCTCTGACCCTGAGCATTGCGTCTGCGACCCTCAGCATCCTCAAAGAACCCATCTTCACCTCTAATAAGAATTAATGGATTCATGTTAGCTGCCTTTCTTGCTGCTCGGTTGGTTCGTTCTAACTTTCCAATCTCAAGGTTGAGATCAACAAGCTCTTTGTTCTGGTTGCTCTTGGTAACGCGATTAGGCATAAACCTCAAACACACAAGACAAAGAAAAAAGAACAAGTAAGTAATAAAACAAAAATAAAAAACTTAGACAAAACTCTAAAATCAAAATCGAATGGTGATTTTGATTCCCCGGCAACGGCGCCAAAATTTGATATGCTCAAATTTGCCCTGAGCTATTCTCTCAAATTAAGAGATCGTAATAGTACTTAGGGATCGAATCCACAGGGAATCAAATCACACAATCAATTAGTGAATTCAAATTATGCTAAGTAGGTAAGTATGAGTGTAATGTAAACATAACAAACAATGTAAACAGTGAATGATTATCAAGTTCTAGTAATCAATTAAATAAGGAGTTAGGCTATGGGTAATTCGCAGGAATGATTCGAAATACGATCGTGTCGATCGACACAGGGATAAAAGACGTTAGGATTTTATTAAGCACGGCTCTAGAACTCAAACACGAATGTAAAACCAATCAACTTTCGTTGCAGAGATTATCTATGACTAAATCCCTAAATTCTAAATTTCTTTGCAAATTCAGTGAATAAAGACAAGCATTAAGTTCAGGTTCAATTGTTCACAAAATTACTAAGCCAAATTTTTTTTCGAATAGATAATTTTGCTCATCTAAGATTATGTCCGATTGTTAATAATACTTTCGCATCTATTAAAGCAACCTAGGATATCCAATTTCAGTTGATCAATCCTAAAATCAGAGTTAAATCAATCTAGATGAAGAACATAAAGATAAATCCTAACAGGTTTTCAATCCTATCAATTTCTCACCAATTGAATTACCCTAAACCTAACAAGCAAACTACTCAGACATAGATGCAGTAAACATTATGAATGAAATAAATTGCATAAAAGAGATAGAGTAAGTGATACAAAGATTCGAAAACGATTAAATCCGGGAGTCTGAAATCTCCTAAAAGCTCTGCAAATCTCTTCTCTCTCAAGTCTTAATCAAAAACTAGATCTATCTCCCTAAAATTCTAAATAAAAACTATATATAATGTGTAAAATTCGGACTGGGCTTTTCTGAAAACTTTTTGGCTTTATGGGCCCAAGAGGAAATTCTTCTCTTCTCGTCAGACATGATCGTGTCGATCGACACACAGGCCCGTGTCGATCGACACACAGGCCCGTGTCGATCGACACAAACATGTAAAATTGACTTTGACTTGATCACTTTGTCTCTTCTTTCCTCGATGCTCCAAAATGCTCCAAAAGCTTCCATTAAGCTCCAATCGTCCTTTAACCGGTAAAGACTCAAAAAGACTCGAAAAATACCAAAAAGACTCTATAAAAATGACTTATATCATGGTCAAAAACGGGTAAAAACCATGATATATCATCTGCAGATTGAAAGTTTTAAACCCGGTTCACTGAGAATAAAAGAGTTCCCGCGTTTTCAAACCTTTCTCCTTCACATGGTCTTGAATTTTTTTGAGGACAAACAAAGATCTAAGTCTGGGAGAATTGATATAATGCATTTTTGGCGCATTCTAACCCTTGTTTTGTAGGATTTTATCGAGTGTTTCACTCTACTTTGAGTCATTCTAGGTCTAAAATACGGCTGGAATGGAGGAATGGAACTTGCAATTGGATTTGGCGAAAGAGGAGAAAAACTAGATCTTTTTGGATATTCTGAAGAAAAGGAGCACCTGCTCCGAAAGAGGGAGCACCTGCTCCCCAGAAGATCCGATTATGGAAATATTCATTAACCCTAATTTCGCAACCCTATCTTTTCCAGCCGTCGTGGGCCTATAAAAAGGGAGTTTCTCGATCCTTTTGAGGATCACGCAGACACGAGACAAACAGAGAACAAGGAGAATACAAGAGAGAGAGAGAGAGAGTTTTGATACTTGTTTTTAGAGTTGTAAGCTTGAGGATTGCCTTCCACGTTATTTGTTGAAGTTTTTCTAAACCCTTACTCTTTTCTATTTCGATTCAATGAAGTTTCTATTCTCTTTTTCTGCTGTTGTTTGCTTGAATATGTGCGAGTAATCCCCTTGGCGAGTTGTCTTTAGCCAATGACAGTTGAAATTAAAGCAACTCGTGAACAATTCAATCATATACGTTCAATGCTCATCATTCCTTGTAACCTCAAACGACAGTTTAGGGTGTTAGATTGATTGTTGAAGTTGTTGATGCCACGACACTGGATCATCTTAAATTTATGATTGAGTTCTAGATTGGTTCATAACTTGATAACCTGAATAATTGCTTGGTTCTTGATGATCTTATCCCTGAGATATATCCCTTGACCTAACGCTTTTCCATCATTTGTTTACAACCGAAATTTACATTTGTTTGCTTGTTAATTCGTGATACTTAAACCACATTTAATGGCTTAGCTGAATTGGTATTCCATAGAATTAGAGTGTATTGCTGGTCCCTTAACGAACCTAAACTATTCTACAATTGAAGTAGTGATTCTAGGTTTCATCTTTACAAACCAGTAAAAGGAATTTCATCAGCATTCTATCCATCTCAAATTCCATGATAATGTCCCCCAAGTGGAGATCGATTGTACCATTCTTCACATTAATAATCACACCAGTTGTGCGCAAGAAAGGACGTCCCAAAATAAAGGGATCCTTTGGTTCCTCATCAAGTTCCAGCACCACAAAATCTGCTGGAATTGAAGTGTTGTCAATTCTTACATGCAAATCCTCAAGAATCCCCACGGGTAACTTTACCGATCTGTCAGCAAACACCAATGAAATCCTTGTTGGCTTGAACTTTGTGTACCCAAGTTTCCTAGCAACTGAATATGGCATGAGGTTCACACTTGAACCCAAATCGTATAGAGAATAAGCGAATCGCATAGGACCAATCTGCACGGATAGAACAAACTTCCCTAGGTCCTCTTGCTTCTTAGGCATCTTGTTTTGCAGCACAGCACTGCAGTTCTTATATACCATCATAGCACTCTGTTCTAAAGAAACCTTTCCTGTAATCAAACCTTAACATACTTCTTCATAGCTGGCATCATCTGAATCGCATCTGCCAAAGGGAGCTTAACCGTCAAATTCTTCAACATCTCCTTACACTTTCCTTCTTCTAAATCCTTTTGAGATTTACTTGGAGGGACTGGGTAAGGAACTAGAGGTTTGTAGATACGAGAATGAATCTTATCAGCAAGCTCATTCGGTCGAAGTACCTTAGAAGTCGTTTCAGCAACTTCTTCATTGTTTTCCTCGTCTGGAGCAGGTGCTCCGTCTTGCCGAATGGGACGATACTAGTGAACGGGCGGGTTTATGTACCTAAGGACGAGGATCTAAGGCAGGAGATCCTGAGGGAGGCTCATACGAGCATGTTATCGATTTATCCAGGAGCGACCAAGATGTATCATGATCTGAAGCGGTATTATCACTGGGTTAGGATGAAGAGGGATTGAGCTAACTAGGTTGTAGCATACAACGTGTATCAGTTGGTGAAGGCTGAACATCAGGTTCCGAGTGGTATGTTGCAGAGTTTGCCTATTCCGGAGTGGAAGCGGGATATGATTACCATGGATTTCGTGATGGGGTTGCCAGTGTCACGGATGTATGATGCGATTTGGGTGATTGTGGATCGTCTCACCAAGTTAGCACATTTTCTTGCCATCAAGAAGACCGACGGAGCGGTGGTGTTGGCTAAGAAGTATGTGCGTGAGATAGTGAGGCTGCACGGGGTGCCAGCAAGTATCGTGTCAGACAGGGATCCGAGGTTTACCTCAGAGTTCTAGAGGGCGTTCCAGGCTGAGATGGGCACTAAGGTGCATATGAGCACAGCGTATAATCCTCAGACACACGCGTAGTCCGAGCAGATGATTCAGACATTGGAGGATTTGCTGAGGATGTGTGTGCTGGATTATGGTGGTCATTGGGCGGATCATCTGAACCTGGTTGAGTTTACGTACAACAACAATTACCAGGCGAGTATTGGGATGGCTCCATATGAGGCTCTGTATGGGAGGCCGTGTCGAACACCATTATGCTAGACTCAAGTAGGGGAGAGGAGCATGTTTGGTGCAGATTTTATTCAGGAGACGACAGAGAAGATCCATGTCTTGAGGCTGAACATGAGAGAGGCTCAGGATCGGCAGAAGAGTTATGCCGATAGGAGATGGAAGGAGCTGGAGTTTGAGTTTATAACGCCTCGACCACCGTCGAGCTATCAGTATGCAGCGGAAATCCTCATCCCCTCGAGAGAAATCCTCATCTCTCAATAACATACAGGGAAATCCTCATCCCCTCAGGAGAAATCCTCATCTCTTAATGGGCCCCACACCCACTCTCGGCCCGTGGGCCCACCCCTCTCCGACGGTCGGTGCGTTACTCCGGAAGGCTCGAAAGACTTGTTTACTAACCGTGCAAATCACCACGTGATCTTTCCCCGTGTTTTGTCCTTACTCACACGGTATTGGAAATGACTTCCCAGTAGGTCACTCATCCTTAAATTGCTCCAGCCCAAGCACGTTTAACTCTGGAGTTCTCTCTGGATGTGTGCCAGAAAAGATAAATGCACTTTGGTGATATAGGTAGCCAAATCAATTCTCTTAACCTTCTCCGAATGCACCATATAGTTCCAGAAATTGGGATGTTACAATCACCCCTACTAACTGATCACAACGTCTTTGTTGCGTACCAGAATCGTTACCCCCGACAGTATGACTCACACACTCGTTAGGGTTCGCTCTGATACCACTTGTAACGCCTCGACCGCCGTCGAGCTATTGGTATGCAGCGGAAATCCTCATCCCCTCGAGAGAAATCCTCATCTCTCAATAACATACAGGGGAAATCCTCATCCTTTCAGGAGAAATCCTCATCTTCTAATGGGCCCTACGCCCACTCTCGGCCCGTGGGCCCACCCCTGTCCGACGGTCGGTGCGTTAGTCCGGGAGGCTCGAAAGACTTGTTTACTAACCCTACAAATCACCACGTGATCTTTCCCCGTGTTTTGTCCTCACTCACACGGTACTGGAAATGACTTTCCAGTAGGTCACCCATCCTTAAATTGCTCCAGCCCAAGCACGCTTAACTCTGGAGTTCTCTCTGGATGTGTGCCAGAAAAGATAAATGCACTTTGGTGATATAGGTAGCCAAATCAATTCTCTTAACCCTCTCCGCATGCACCACATAGTTCCAGAAATTGGGATGTTACAGAGTTGGGATATCTGGTGTATCTCAAGGCAACTATGTTGAGGGGTCCTAACAAATCCATTTCGGAGAATAAGCTGAGTCCGAGGATTATGGGTCTGTTCAAAGTTGTGGAGCGGGTCAGACCGGTAGCTTATCGATTAGAATTACCTCAGAGTATGAAGGTTTTTCATAAAGTCTTCCATGTTTCGTTGCTACGGAAGTGTCTACATAAGTCTGAGGAGGTGTTGGCTAGGATTTCGGAGGATTTCAGCCCAACATGACATTGACGGCGAGGCCTGTGAGGATTCTCGAGAGGAGAGTCAAGGTGTTGCGTCGGAAGAGTATACCGTTGGTGAGAGTCGCGTGGGACTGTGACGGTGTTGAGGAGGAGACTTGGGAACCAGAAGCGATGATGAAGACAAAGTTCTCAAAGTGGTTCGAGAAGCAAGAGGTGGCTTGAGTGTCTTTCCTGGTTTTCAGAGTCTGTTTTATCTTGTGGCTATGAGATGTACGTATTTTCATTTTGATGTTGTTGTAACGATTATACATTTTGAGATTTAATAAGATGGGTTTTTTTAATAAATGTGTTATAAGACGTGTGTTCTTATGGTGTGACAGGTGGAGTCTTGCGTTGAGATGACTGGTAGGTCATGTGGATGGTCTAGCGATAGAAATCTATGGAAGCTAGAACTTGTCTATCGGCTAGGGAGGCTAGAAATAGAAGTTCTATGCGAGTAGGATTATCCATGTTCTAGGAGGATTATCTGGGGATGGAGGTACATGTGAGTTAGGACTTGTTTATTCCATGGATGGCACTGGAAAATAGGGGTTTTATGTGAGTTAGAGCCTGTCTATTTCCTAGGAGGAGTCTGGAAAGAGAAGTCTTATGTGAGTTAGGACTGTTTTTTCCAGGGACTCTGTGGAAACACCCTAGTGATTGGGTTGTTTTGGATGACCACGAGAGGTGATTTTGGTCGACAGGTGCTTATGATGCACGTTACAGCGTGATTGCTCCAGGGGATAGTGGTTCTCCTGGATATCTTGAGGAGACACTGAGGTTCTCTCCAGGGGAAAGTGGTTCCCTTGCATATGCATTGAGAGGCCGAAGCCTCTCTAGAGGATGTGTGATTCCTCTCTAGCCGATAGCTTAACGGACTGTGTGTCCTGAGAGTGGGAGTGGCTGGAGCATACCGAAAGCTGGATGGACGGCGGTCCTGAAGGTGGGGTGGTATGATATACATCGAGAGCTCAGAGGGTGACGATCCTGAGAGCAGGGTAGTGTATATAGATATGAGTATGAGCAATAGTGTCTGTAGTGTGATCGTAAGTATGAGATTGGATGAACTTCGGGGATCGGGAGTAGATCTCAGGTGGTGATGACTGGGTTTTGGTTAGGATTGTAGCCGTGGTGAGATGGTGCAATGTGGCTAGTATGAGGCTAGCAGAGCTCGGGGTTCGAGTGTGGTTTGGACGTCTAGTCTAGGGTTTTTACTTACGTTTAGAACCTCGGGTCGGACAACCATGGGAGCATATGTAGCGCTGTTGGTCGTGCATGTTCTTGTTTGATTGTTGCACGATCATTTGGTCCAATTATAGGTCAACGGTTGATAGTGCATGTTCTTGTTTGATTGTTGTGCGATCAATCGGGCAGCCCTAATCCGGGATCAGGGAGTGTTGCATCGTTGATGTTTCCAGGTGAATATGGTCAGGGTTTAGACGGGAGTGTTAACCTTAGTAAGGCGGAGTCGCGTGATTCGAGGTCGAATCCGTGTTAGTGGGGGAGAATTGTAACGCCCGTGAACCAAAAAGTGGATTTTTGGTTGGGTGTCGATCGACACAGGGTGTTTGTGTCAATCGACATGAGTGTTTTTGACTTGAGAGAAGTCGATTTTTGGACGTTGTTTTGATCAACACAAGGTATGTGTGTCGATCGACACGGGATAAATAGAACAGATAGGTTTGGTGTTTGATCGTGCGGTTTTGCGATCGGTTTAGGGAACCCTATGGTTCAATATATAAGGGGAAGCAGACGCTTTTGGCCGCGTTTTATCAGAAGGAAAAGAGAGAATCAAAGAGGAATTGAGAGGATTGAGTGGAAACAGGATTCATCGTCGAATCCTTGTAATCTCGATCCTTAGAACTCGTTTGAGTGTGTTTGGGAGGCTGGGAATTGAATCTTCAGCTTGTTTTTCGTGGAGGAAGAAGAGATTTCGGATTATAGGGAGTGCAGCCTCTGATTTCATCGAGTTCTTCGTGTGTTCTTCGTGTTCTTCCTTGTTCAATCCTTTTCGAGGTGAGTGCATGACCGTAGATTTATCTGGGTAAAGAAATAGATGGAATATGATTGTTTGCGGTTGTTTAGACTGGATTTCATGTGTTTTGTGGATGAAAACGTGCAGGAGATCAATGGATCGCATTCGGGTTCGAACCATGAGAGGATAGGCTCGTTTTCTGTTCTACGATGTCGTGTCGATCGACATAGGTGCATCATGTCAATCAACACCATGGTGGTGTATCGATCGACACAAGTGCAGTCTGTCGATCGACACCTAGTGGTTGTGTCGATCGACACAATGCTAGTGAACTGTTCATGTTTGGTTGTTCGTGTATGCTTGTTGTTTGCTCATCCTGGTATTTTATCTTTTGCTTATGTCTGTGTGTATAACCTGTAGAGGGGATGACTGCCTCGCTGAGTATTTGTGATAATACTCACGCAACTCTTTTTGCCATGTGTTGCAGGTAAAGAGAAACTGTGATCGTGGAATCATGGTCGGGAAGAGGAGATGATCTAGAGTCTTGGTTTCGTGGTCTTGAGTTAGAATTGCTAAGATGTAGTAATTCTGGAACCACTGTTTTATTGTTATTTGAATGGAATTTGATTGAATTGGTTATTGTTATTGGATCTCGGTTTGATTGGTTTATTGGTTATTGATTTGGTTTATTGAATTGAACTGGTTAGGATTCAGTAGAGTATGCGATTTATTGAATTTGTTTAATTGTTTGTTTGAATTCCGCATGTTGAGGTTTGACCGTTGAGGATTATCGTTTGTGATAATGATAATCCGGGGTTTTAATTTGGAAAAATTTAAAAATTTTGGGTCGGGTTATTTCAAGAATAACAATAGATGGAGATATCAATGTATTTTCAAATCCTATTTATGCTTAGTTCATGAATTCATAATCCCTTCGAACCCTTAACCTAACTTGGAAGACTACTCGCACATGATAGATCGAAACACAGCAAGTGAGATAAAAGAATTCATAGATATATTAATGAAAAAGGTAAAGAGTTTAGAAATTTTCTCCAAATGATGGAAAACAATCTTCAAATCTCACAAAAACTTAAAACAATGTATCAAATCTCTCTCTCACGTGTTCTCTCTATTTCTCACTATTATTTTCTGCCTCCTCTGAAAAAGGCTCGATAAAAGACTTAAAAATAGGTCTGGGGGCGGCTGAGATCGATTAGGGCAACCCTAGGTGGTAAAAATAGGTTTAAATGAAAGTGTCCAAAAATGGATCTTCTGCGGAGCAGGTATGGCAATCGGCAGGTGCTCCCTTCTTCAAAATCTTCAAAAAGTTCCAGTTTCCCTCCATTTTTGCCAAGTTCCTTCATGAGTTCCAATCCTCCATTCCAGCCACCTTTGGACCTAAAATGACTCAAAATAAAGTAAAAAACTCGATAAAAACCTACAAAACAAAGGTTAAAATGCGTCAAAAATGCTTTATATCACCTTCTTGAGAGCTCTCTAGTTTCCTTATGTCTCTTGTCCTCCGCTGGTGAGCTTTGCTCCCCCTCCATCCCTTGAGATGGTAACTTCTCTCTCGAGTCGAGCCCATATGTTCTCACTGGAGAACACACGAAGTGTAGATCGCGTTCTTCTTCGGGTGAGGACAGGCTCGAGGATGAAAAACTTTTTGCGACCGCCAGAGCCACCGGATTCTTCACGGCATGGCTCAAACTCTCTGCACCATCTACCGTTGTGTTTCCACCGCTAGTGGTTCTTCACCATTAACTCACCCCATCTCAATTTTTGTCTTTAACGCTTGCTCCATCGACTGCAAGTCCCAACTCGGAGGTATGGGTAGTCTTTCAATGTCATTACTCAAAGTGACCAACTCTATAATTTTTTGCTTTGCCGTGAATTTTATACCGACGCATCGGGAAGTTTTCTTGGATTCACTGTCGTATAATTATGTTGTTTCTTCTGCTTTAGTTTTTTATGCTTTCATGTATTATGATATGAATGGATGTAACTCCGAAGCTTAAGTAATTAAAGGGAAAATAGTTTGCCAAAAAAAAAGGATTATTCAAAATTTATTTTCAAAAGAAAAGAAAAAAACGTTTTATATAATATAAAAATAAGTTAGGGATTATGATACTTTTCTAGGATTGACGTTTTGAATTCAAAGTCTATGTTACCATTGTTGCAGGGTTTGTTCAAGACAATCGATTCAGAAACTTCATGATTGAACTTTCGTCCAGAAGATTTCTACTTGCATTTGTTTCGATTGATATGATTTTGATTCTCAATTGGACTACTAATATGATTTTTGATTGTTTCTGATTAAGGATGTTAGATCAAGGAAACGAATCACACATTCATGACATCTTATCCTCTTTTACCACTTTTGTTGTCATGAATGGCCAGCTCATCTTTAGTTGGTACCCTACCTAAAACCCTTTACCTATATTCAGACCTCATGCACTCTCTTTTAGTTTCGTACTTGCAGATATGTGCAAAACATTGGAGAGAAAAGGATCGACGCAATTTCCAATCACTAGAGATGCGACAATTTGGTAAAGAATAGTGGAGTACAAAGAATGATTTAAAAAGAGCTTGGGCAGTCCTTGGATGAATAAAAATGGTAATATTTCGTGCTTATACTTGACTCATATCAAACAGAGACCGTTTTCTAAGGGAAAGATAAAAAGAAAAGAAAAGAAAATCTAAGGGAAAGGAAAACGGTTGTTCTAAAGAGTCTTATGGCCAAAGAATATCCAAGGAATATCATGATACAAAGAAGAGACGAGTTGAAGAGATTTAGAGTGAGCCCTGGAGAAAAATCTAAGTCTGGTTGAGAAAGACGTGAAGAAATGGTTGGAAAATTGGGGACATCAATATGTCCATTCTCTCTTGCGATTTTACATAATATCTCGCACTCGGAATCTATGACAACCCTAAATACTTTTAACTTCACCACTAAAATCAACCTTTCCCAATACCTAACGCCGCCTACCTTGAATGATGTTTTTAATGGGAAGTTTTCATTAAATTGAATAAAGTAGAAATAGTCAATTGATTTGAAGTTGAGATTTTTCTATAGACAAAGATTTAGAGTATAGACTTGTTGTGAATTCATGATGGAAGAAGATAAAATGTCTTTGAGCTAAACCTGTTTTTCATGTGGATTACAAGTTTAGATTTTAAGGCAACGATCCAAAGGATCTCTGAGTTCATACAAATTTTAACCCTCTTTTCAATTTTTGACATTTGTTTGCTTGAGGACAAGCAAAAGCTAAGTCTGGGAGAGGTGATATGTCATATATTTTACCACTTTTACTATCTATTTTACTATGTTTTATATGCATTTTAATAAAGCTTTTCAATCAAAAGAGTTAGTTTTTTTTTGTATATGTAGAATTTAAAGTCATAACAAGTTAAATCATCAAAAGGATGAAAAAAGGAGAAAAATGAGTGTTATCTATGATATAACTACTTATTCAAGTCAAATGGACCAACCCAAGTCATTATATCTTGAAGATAAAGAATATTCTCGAGTTAGACAAAACGTATACGCTAGAAGTTCACTGATGGACGAAGGATCAAATCGACTTGTAATCTAATGAAACTTGGTGTGAAGATATCCATTTGAGTTAGCTTGCCAATGGAGTTGTAATTACATTAATTGGATCTGTAATTTGGAAGATAAATTGGAGTTACTTAAGACATGTCAAACTACCTTAGAAGTGAAGCGAGTACAGAAATGAGCCTAGCACCATGCCGCCTCGTGGGTCAATGACTCTTTTTGCCCTAAACTTAACCTAGCCGTCTTAGGATCCTTTAACCCGTATATATACTTGCTTTTAGCCTCTCTAGGAAGTTAAGCAACTGGCCTAGCATGTATCAATACCTAAACATGTATTTCGTTTTACTCTTGTTTTTCATTCATATTTGATTCTAAAAGCCTTTAATGGTAGATTAACTTTGTTCTTCAACAAAGAGATGGGATCTAATCCCTTACGCTCTATAGATCAAACGATTTATACTATGTTTTTGTGCTTTACTCTTGCTCTACGTGTTACAAAAAATGTAAGAGTATTTGCTTGATTCGATTCGATGTATTTTCTAAGTTCTATGTTATCGCATATTTAATCATTTAAGGTTTTGTTCTTGCTTGATGTTTCATCTTTATTTACGCTCAAGGCATGATCTGGCTTAGCTAGCTAATGACTGATATTAGGTTTATATACGGCTCAAAGCTTGTTATATCTATATACGTAGTATTTGATGAGCTAAGCGTCTTAACAATTCGATAGGTTAGTTAAGAAGTTTAGTGAACAATTGAATCTTGCACTTGTTAATGCGTGTTTTGACCTTGTAATAACCTATGATGGTTGAGTTTATTAGGGTATAACACACAGAGATCTGAGCCACAACAGTGGGTGTAACGCCCCGACCACCCCTGCCAGTGGGCCCCACGCCCACTCTCGGCCCGTGGGCCCATCCATGTCCGACGGTCAGTGCGTTAGCCTAGGAAGCTCGAAAGACTTGTTTACTAGCACTGCAAATCATCACGTGATCTTTTCCCGTGTTTTGTCCTCACTCACATGGTACTGGAAATGACTTTTCAATAGGTCACCCATCCTTAAATTGCTCCAGCATAAGCACGCTTAACTCTGGAGTTCTCTCTGGATGTGTGATGGAAAAGATAAGTGCATTTTGGTGATATAGGTAGCCAAATCAATTATCTTAAGTCTCTCCGTATGCACCACATATTTCCTGAAACAGGGATGTTACAATCACCCCCACTAACTGATCGCAATGTCCTCGTTGCATACCAGGATCGTTACCCCTAGTGTGACTCACACACTCGTCAGGATTCGCTCTGATACCACTTGTAAGGCCCCGACCACCCCTGCCAGTGGCCCCACACCCACTCTCGGCTCGTGGGCCCACCCCTATCCGACGATTGGTGCGTTAGTTTGGGAGGCTCGAAAGACTTGTTTACTGACCCTTCAAATCACCACGTGATCTTTACCGGTGTTTTGTTCTCACTCACACGGTACTGAAAATAAATTTCCCATTACGTCACCCATCCTTAAATTGCTCCCGCCCAAGCATGCTTAGCTCTTGAGTTCTCTCTGGATGTGTGACGGAAAAGATAAGTGCACTTTGGTGATATAGGTAGCCAAATCAATTCTTAAGTCTCTCCGCATGCACCACATATTTCCTAAAACCGGGATGTTACAGTGGGATGATTTTACATTACTGATTTGAGTTTTAGAACAACTTTTATTAAATCTCTAATTCGATTTCTTATGTGTTGCATATGTCCTACAAATTTGCTTGATATCTTATCTTAATTAATCATTTATTCTTTATTTATTGCTTTGTTATTTACTTTCATAAACCCTAAAACCAAATAATATATTTATACTTAGCTTAATTCGCATCATATAGATTATTAGCACATCATCCTTAAATTCTCAGTGGTTCGACCCCTAAGTACTACAATTGACTATTGTGCACTTGCGATTTCTCTAGGGTTATAAATATAAGACTTGCATTATCATAAACCATGTGCATCATTATATATACACAACATACTTTCCGAATTCTCTTAAAGTAGACTCCTTTTGTTCCATGAAAATTGATGTTTTAGATTTTTATTTTTTGTTCCATAAAGATTGATGTTTTAGATTTTTTAAGTGTTACTTTTTGTTAATTAATTCCAACAAACTGTAAACTTCAAAAAATATTAATTAAAAGTATTTAAACTATGAAGTACTATTGATTAATAGATATTGAAAAATATTTAATGTTATAAAGCAATGCATTAATAGTTTAAAATTAATTGTGCGAACAAACTACAATATCAATCTTCATGGAACAGAGGGAGTATATTATTACAACTCTTATGTTTGATTTCTCGATGAGATGTCTCAAAGTTCCAGATGTTCGGGATCGTTTATTATAAATTCACAATTTGAGAAATTTAGAGATTTCATCATCAAGGTATATGTGTTCATTTCCTTCCATAAATCATTTCTTACCAAATTATTAGAGTTGATTATATAGTAATCTCCATACTTTTCTAATTCTTATTTTACATGATCAAATATTTCCAAAACTCATCATATGGTAATTGAGGCTTACGAGAAGATATTAGAAAGAAAGAGCGTATTCCAGATGAAAAGAGTAAAAATCGGGATTGAAGTAAAGCTTATCGAGGATTAGATTTGGTGCCGACAGGAAGCTAAATCATCATATATATAAGCTAAGTAATCATCTTTATGTTTAAATCCACTAACTATTTATGTTTCTTTTTGAATAAATTTAGATCATAATAAAATTAGTTCTAAATTGGTTTTAATTCACATTATTATGGTTGCGAATATCTATCTTTAAATTGTTACTTTTATTTTTTGTGGGGGCAATAATTTCTCTCTACTCTAGAATCCTTTTCCTTCTCTCTAGAAACCTCCGCCTGAGATTTTCTTCCGATCATCCTTGACTTTTTTTATTTCTAATGGCGATTTCTCTTTCCCAATCTGCCAGTTTTTCTCTTCTGGTGTTTCTATGCCTTTCACCAAGTTCGATTCTATCTTCGCGAGGGAATATATAATATCTTAATCATCCCATGAATGAGTAATCATGAGCTATGTTTGTGATCTTGGGCTTTAAGTATTAGAATGCAATTGGCTTTTCATCTAAAATTTGGCCGACAAAAAGAAAAAGGATTATCAAAATCTGCCACTTGGCAAATTATCCTTTACTTTTAAAGGTACCATTTTCGAAATTCCTTTTTTTTTCAAAACTATCATTGGTTATTGTCCATTTTTAAAATTAACATTTTTTTATAAAAGTTTACAAAAACCTAAATTTATAAAAGGTTATAACATGTTTATAAGGGTTTTCAAAACATGTTATGGACGTTATAATACATAAGAAAACATTATAAAATCATACTATTTCTTATAAACCACTTAAAATTTGTAAACATGTTTTATATATAAACCATTCGATAGATAAGAAAAATAATTGTTTTGAAAATTGGTATTATAAAAGTTGTATTTCTCACAATATCTCTAGTTTATTTTTATGGTTTAAAGAATTGTTAGATATTAGTGGTGGAGGCTGTTGTAAATTTGTAGTTGACCATACAAACGTAATCCATGTTGTTTGAAATTACAGATGCAGATCAATCATATGTATACAAATACGTTTTCTTTATTAATAGATAACAAAAATCGAAATACAACTGATACAAACAAAACTCACTTGATGATTTCTTCTTTTTACTTGAATAATCGGAGAATACGTTTGATAGAGGTTTGCGAATCGCAATCTCATAAGACAGAATTTCGTCCCTACCGTGGTGTAAGTAGTTTCAATGGGCGTCTATCTTACAGGATACAACTATTGATCTCTGTATTGACACCTTACACAGACGCTAGCAAACCTACTTTGAGATTCTCAGAAATCGATTTTTAGAGAAAAAGAAGATTGAATCAATTTCACCTTTTCCTCTATGTCATGATGTCTTTATATATTGATTCAAACGATGCTTGATTCAATCGGTGCTTGATTCAATCGGTGCTTTTCACAACCTAACATACATTTGCCGTTTCTTAATCGGCATCGACATTACTGAACGGGTGCTTTTGTAGTTTATGTAATTAGAAGTATATTTATGCAAATATGACTCCAATGTATTTATGTAAATAAACTCCAACATATTTACATAAATTAACGTGTGTTTATAAACTTGGTAAGATCCACAATTTCTAAGAAAATAGAATCAATATGCATCGGTAAATGTGTTTTTTGGACTTGAACCTTTCCTAGTAATCACTTATCGGATTTACTTTGTGGGTAGTGAATTTTGGTCTTGAACTAACCACGTTTGATAGTAAACCAAGATAATAAGTGAAACACATATATCATCAATTCATTTCAAGTTTATACGGTTGTGTTCGTTTCGGCTCTGAACAATCCCGTCTTCGTGAGAGCTCTAGAGAATTTAGCCATGTCAATTCTCATAGGTGCGACCACGACACCACTTTCATATAAGTAACATTAATTAAAAAACCCTCTGTCTTATTTCGCTTATACAAAAGCTATTAACGCTATTAAGAAAGAAAAAAAAATATTCATCCCTTAAACATCAATGGAAACACATGTACTTCATAGGAACAAGAAATGTGTCTTTCTCCCTTGAGTCTTCCTTAACTAGTTTGCCACTTGAACTTAGACCATGGGATCTCCAATGTTGCTAAGTAAAGTTTCCATCAAGTGGTGACTCATTGTGTTGGCTTTAAACCCATTCTCCTCGAAGTGAATACGACTTGTTCATTCGGTAGGCCTTTAGTCAAAGGATCAGCCAAGTTTTCCTTTGATCTAATATAAACCAATGCTATCACCCCATTGGAAAGCATTGTCATATTGTGGCATGTCATCTTCTAATATGCCTTGATTTATCATTGTATATAGCATTTTCGCCTCTATGTAAAGCAACCATACTATCACAATGAATACATAATGTTGTTACCGGCTTCAGCCACAACGGAATATCTTCAACAAAGTTTCTCAGCCATTCGACTTCTTCCGCAACTTTATCTAATACGGTAAATTCAGATTCCATTGTAGAACGTGCAATACATGTTTGTTTAGATGATTTCCATGACACAGCACCACCACCAAGTGTAAACATGTACTGCCGGAGATCCAATTTGCATCACTATATTCTTCTAAAACAGGAGAATTTTTGTGAAATGCAAACCATAGTTGATTGTATGCTTTAAATATCTTAATACTCTAATTAAAGCATGCTAATGTTCTCGATTTGGATTACTTGAATATCGACTTAATCGACTCAATGAATAAGCCAAATCTGGTCTTGTACAATTTGTAATGTACATAAGGCTTCCAACTATTTCTGTGTATTCCAACTGAGATACACTCTCTCCTTCATTCTTTGAAATTTTGCACGTCGGATCAAACAGAGAAACAACCGGTCTATCATCAAAGTGACCAATTTTTTTTAAAACTTTCCCCACGTAATGAGATTGAGTAAGTGAATACCCATTTGGCTCTCGTCTAATTCTAATACCAAGAATTACATCAACCAATTCCATGTCTTTCATTTCAAAATTTTTACTTAGCATCTTCTTTGTGGTATTGATAATGTCTTTACTTGTTCCCATTATCAACATATCATCCACATATAGACATACAATGCTCGTAACAATTTTGGTTTTCTTAATGTATACACACTTGTCACATTCATTTATTGTAAAACCATATGACCTCATGGTATTGTCAAATTGCTCGTGCCATTGTTTTAGCGCTTGCTTAAGTCCATACAAGGACATAATAAGATTACAAACTTTCTTCTCTTTCCCTCTGACTATAAAGCCTTCGGGTTATTCCATATATATTTCTTCATCTAGTTCACCATTTAGGAATACCGTTTTAACATCCACTTGATGAATTTCTAGATCATATATGGTCGAAATTGCTATTAGTAATCTGATCGAAGTGATTCAAGTCACCGGAGAATAAGTATCAAAGAAATCAAGACCTTCCTTTTGACAAAATCCTTTTGCTACTAGTCTAGCTTTACATTTCTCAATCGTACCATCCTGTCGTAACTTTTTTGTGAATATCCATTTATGTCCAATCGGTTTATTACTAGGAGGTAAATCAACCAATTCCCATGTATGATTACTCAAAATGGATTCCATGTCACTTTGAATTGCCTCTTTCCAATAAGGGGCTTCCGAAGATTCAGTTACAGCTTTATACGTTTGAGGTTCGTATTCACTTAGATACGTCATAAAGTCTGTACCAAAATCTTTAGCGATTCTTGCTCTTTTACTTCTTCTTGGTTCAATTACTTCTTCTTGAATCTTTGAGGCACCTTTATCGTCCTCACGTACTCGTTTAGTACTCGTTTCTTTAGGTTCTTTGTATGGAAAATTATCCTCAAAGAATTGAGCCTCATTTGATTCAATAATTGTATTTACCTTTACCTCAGCATTATCAGATTTAAGGACTCAAAATCTATATGCTGCATTGTTTTCAGCATCACCGATGTAAACGCAATCTACCGTTTTAGGTCCGATAACAGTTCTTTTTGGTAAAGGTATTTGAACCTTTGCAAGACAACTCCACACTTTCATATTTTTATACGAAGGGGTCTTATCTTTCCACATCTCATATGGAGATTTATCATTCTTCTTATGAGGAATTTTATTCAATATTGAATTTTCCGTGAGAATGGCTTCATCCCATAAGTTACGTGGTGCACCCGAATCGTTTAACATGGAATTCATCATCTCTTTAAGTGTTATATTTTTCCTTTTGGCCAGTCTGTTTTGCATGGGAGTATAAAGAGCCATAGTTTGATGAATGATTCCATGCGTAGAACATAAATCTAAGAATTCATTCGATTTGTATTCTCCACCACGATCTGTTTAAAGAATCTTTATTCTCTTATCTAATTGATTTTCGAATGCTGCTTTAAATTTCTGAAACATATTTAAAGCCTCATCTTTTGTCTCAATCAAATAGATATGACAAAACTTACAATAATCATCAATGAAAGAAATATAATACTTTTTTCTTCCACGACTTAGAGTTTATTAAAAATCACATAAATCATTATGTATCAATCCAAGTAAGTCGTTTGACTTTTCCACATATTTCTCAGAGTGTCGTGAATACTTTGATTCCACACAAACTTCACATTTACTTCTATTAATATTATTAAGATTGTATTTTGGTAACAATCCTAAATTCATCATTCTATGTAACGAATAATAATTGACATGTCTCATTCTTGCATGTCATAAATCACTTGAATCAAGAAAATAGAAGCAGAGCTATTGCCTGCGATTTTATTAACGATCAGTACAACATTCAGTTTGAAAAAACCATCACAAAGATAGCCTTTTCCGACATACATCCCACCTTTAGTGAGTACAACTTTATCAGATTCAATACAATCTTAAAGCCTTTGTTGCTAAGAAGAGAACCCGAAATCAGATTCTTTCAAATCTCAGGGACATGGAGCACGTTCGTGAGTGCAAGTTCTTTCCCGGAAGTGAGGCTTAAGATAGCTTTGCATTTTCCTTCAATCGTCGCTATGCTCGCGTTTCCCATATAAAGCTTCTCCACAAGAATCATGCTCATATGTTGAGAACATACTCCGGTCCGAGCAGACATAATGAAAAAACCCAATCCGTAAGTTTTAAAAAAATTTCCCTTCTAATTATTATTATACAAATAATAATCCTCAACGGGTCAACACAAGCAGTGCGGAAAACAATTCAACAGTTAAAACAATACGACATTTGGCAAATCCCATACTTTACTAAAACTCTAATCAATTCCAATAACAATAACCATTAAAACCAAATTCAACCAACATCAATAACAAGTTCCAGAATTACTAACACCCTAGCAATTCTAACACAATGGCCACATAACCGAGACACTAGATCATCTCTTCTTCCCGGCCATGATTCCACGATCACGCTTTGTCTTTACCTGCATCACATGGCAAAAAGAGATGCGTGAGTATTATTATAGTTAGTGATACGGTCATCCCGTCTACAGGTTATACACACAGGCATAAGAATCAGTAAAAATACCAGGGTAAACACACAACACGCAAGCACGAACAAAACACATAAGTCTGCCTCGAACAGACATGCGTCGATCGACGCAACCATCATGCGTCGATCGATGCATAGACCGGCGTTGATCGACACAACCATTAGGTGTCGAACGATGCATCAACCAGTGTGTCAATCGACACGTAACCCCGGTGCTGATCAATGCACTGTCTCATGTGTCGATCGATGCACTGGCTCGTGTGTCGATCGATGAACTGGCTCGTGTGTCGATCGACGCAACATCACAGATGCCAGGATCGAGCCTATCCTCTCATGGATCGATCCTGGATCGAATTGCATCGATCCCTGCACGCAAATCATCATGAAAAACACCAAAACAACACAGCAATCGCATTTTATCAACCCTTTACCCAGATAAACCTACGGTCACGCACTCACCTCGATTCTCGAAGGAAAAAATGAGGAAAACCAGAAGAACGCGAAGAACACGAATAACATCGTTCTTGATGTGATCCAAGGCCACAACCGCGAGGTTAGGGACGAGGCACGCGCATTGGAGCTACCGCAAGGACCGGTCATGAGGGCCAAGGCAAGGGAGCTCACACATTCCATTCAATGAATGCTCAAGGAGGCACAAGACGGAGGATCGGCCGAGGCAAACCGAGGAACAAGATCAAGGGAATGACTAAGTGACAAGCACCTAGTTTGTACTTTTTTCCCATGTTTGGTTTTGTCCCAATGGATTTTCCGAACATGGTTTTTAACAACGCAAGGTAGGTTGCTTTCCCCATTTCACTTAGAATTTTCCTTGGTCTTTACATGGACCTTTTTCTTCTCAATTTCAAGCCCATTTCATCAAACCCAAGCCCATCACGTTTTTGACAAGATTATTGAGTCAAAGTTGCATTTTCCTAAGTTTTTGCATGAATTTTATTTATGAGTCAAAACAAATTTAATGCTCTTGTTATTTCCAAGAAAGGTTGCATGTAACCTTCTCTTGGCCTATATAAGTGACACGCCACTTCTCATTTCAATCCATCCAAGTTTTAAAGAAATCATCTTCTATCTTTTACTTGCGATCAAAACCGCCGAACTAAAACTTTCGGTCATTCTCTCTTCGAGAGAATCCTCCTTATATCTTGGTGCGTTATATCCGAGGAGATCGAGTTCTAACCCTTTACTCAAGTCTTTCATCACTTGTGTAATTGTATTCATATCCGTTTCACCCTCTTTCCCCTTTGTCATTTTTGCGTTCGTTTCACCGCGAACCCTACCGCACACGACCTAGCTCAGCATCGAAGTTTGATATACGATTGGGACCGTGTCAAGTGGTATCAGAGCACGCTTTGATCCTGAGCTAAGTTTTCTAATCTATCTTAGTCATCTCAGTTTCATAGCACCCATCAATCGTTCTCAATTACTATCGCTATCGTTTTATGTTTTTATTTCCTATCGATTGATTTTGTGTTGTGTTTTGGTATTTAAAAGAATTTTGATACTCTTTTGTGTAATTTTGTCGCAGCCATGAATGGAGAGACTAGCAACACACAAGAGGATCAATTCCTTAGTCGTATAATGCAACGGCTCAAGGCAAACATGGATCAACTTTTCATCGACATACTCGCCGTCATCATTCCTCAAAGGGTTGAAAGGGTTAACGATAAAAGACCACAAAAAGAAGAAGATGAGCGGCAACCGGAGTTGATCATGTTCAATTACAAAGATACTCCATCCGAGTATGCTTCGAGACCTAGATGGTTTCGGGAACCGAGAGGTCCTGAGGGAGAATACACCCGAAATGTTTACGGTAATATCAAGGTGAAAGTGCCCGAGTTCCATGGAAAGAATGATCCCGATGTCTACCTTGATTGGGAGAAGAAGGTGGAACTCATCTTTGATTGCCAAAACGTACCCGAAAGAAATCGCGTGAAGATCGTCGTCACGGAGTTTTGCGAATACGCTCTTAGTTGGTGGGACACCCTTGTCACCACTAGGCGTAGATGCGGTGAGGGTCCCGTGGTCCTTTGGGATCAACTTAAGCGACACATGAGGAAGCGGTTCGTATTGAGCGATTACCAACTGGAACCTCATCAACGACTAAGGCGGCTCACGCAAGGAACTAGAAAAGTCGAGGAATATTTCCAAGAACTCGAGACATTGATGTTGCGAGCTAATATTCAAGAGGATCACGAGGCCACCATGTCACAGTTTTTGGGAGGATTAAACCGCAAAATTCAAGACCGACTCGAGTTGCAATACTATGAGGAAATCGAGGAAATGTTGCACAAGGCCATCCTCATCGAGCAAAAACTAAACCGGCGGTCAACCAAGTCTACGATGCCTCCGAGTGTTCCTAAGTTTAAGGATGTTAAGCCGAACTACACCAAGGAGAAAACCGTCTTTGACCCGAAAGAAGATAATAAAGGCAAGGGAATTTTTTATCCGAACAAGTCTCGAGACATCCGATGTTTCAAGTGCCAAGGTCATGGTCACATGGCTAAGGATTGTATCAACAAGCGGGCCTTCATCCTTCTCGATAATGGTGAGGTGGTTACAGATGATGAGGAGGAGAAAGAAGATTCTTCTGACGAGTACGAGGAACCACCGGCCCAAGGAGAGCTACTTGTTGTTCAAAGGACCCTAAGTTTACAAGCCAAGGACGACGACCAAGCGCAACGTGAGAACCTTTTCCATACTCGGTGTGTCTTTCAAGATAAGGTTTATAGTCTTATCATTGATGGAGGAAGCTGTACTAATGTGGCAAGCATCACGATGGTCCAAAAATTGGTACTTACGGTTTGAAAGCATCTGCGGCCATATAAACTCCAATGGCTCAACAAGAAAAGAGAAATGAAGGTTGGGAGTTAAGTTACGGTTCCTTTGAGCATTGGGAAATATGAGAATGAAGTCGTGTGTGATGTGCTACCGATGGAAGCAAGTCACATTCTCTTAGGCTGGCCGTGGCAATCCGACCAAAAGGCAATACACGATGGATTCACCAATCGGCACTCGTTCGAGTTCAACGGCAAAAATATGATATGATCCGGATCGGCAGCCGCAAGGTTAGGGACGAGACACACGCATTGGAGCTACCGCAAGGACCGGTCACATGCGCAAAGGCGAGGAAACTCACAGACGCGGTTCAAAGGATGCTCGAGGAGGCACAACGCGGAGGATCGGATGAGGCAACCTGGATCGTGACGCTTATGCAAGCCGAGGAGGAAAAAGATCAAGGGAATGTCTAAGTGACAAGCACCTTGTCTTGCACTCTTTTTCCCATGTTCGGTTTTGTCCCAATGGGTTTTCCGAACATGGTTTTTAACGAGGCAAGACTTGGTCGCTTACATTTTTCACTTAGCCCTTCTCTTGGATCTTACGTGGGCTTTTTCTTAATGGACTCAAGCCTTCTTATCACCAAGCCCAAGCCCAATTCAAGCCCACCACGTTTTGATAAGAAGATTGAGTCAAAATGCATCATTTTCTATGTCTTTTGCATGTTCTTCATTTATTATTCAAACTTATTTAATAAGCTTTGTTATTTCCTAGGTAGGTTGCATGTAACCTACCCTAGGCCTATATGTTCTCTCCACCCTCAATAATAATCATCCAAGTTTTTAGAATAAAAAAAATCTCTTCTCTCTCAACTTGCGATCAAAACTTCTGAAAGCCTAAACCCTTTTCGGACATTCTCTCTTCGAGAGAATCCTCCGACTCTCTTGGTGCGTTATATCCAAGGAGTTAGAGTCTCAACCCTTCACCGAGTTTCCAACACTCGTGTGATTGTATTTCATTTCCACATCACTCTTTTTCCCCTTTCATTTCCGCAAATCGCTACCGCGACTCTTCCCTACCGCAAATCCAACCGCATCGAACCCGGCTCCGATCAAAGTCCCGATCCACGATTGGGATCATATCAAGTGGTATCAGAGCATGCTTTGATCCAGAGCTAAGTCTTTCATTTCATCTTTGATCATTTCCTTTACTTATCATCATCGTTTGATTTCATCTTTATCGCTAGCGTATTTTAATTTTTATCGATTTCTTTTGTGCGATTTACTTTAAAGAATTTTGATACTCTTTTGTGTGGTTTTTGTTGCAGCTATGAATGAAGAAACTAGCAACACGCAAGAAGACCAGTTCTTTAACCACCTAATGCAACGAGTCGAGGCAAAAATGGATCAACTTTTTATCGACAAGCTCGCGGTCATTTCTCCTCGACACGTTCAAAGGGCTAAAGAGAAAAGACCACAAAGGGAGGAGAATGAGAGGCAACCGGATCCCATTATGTCCGATTATGAGGATACTCCATCCGAGTATGCGTCGCGACGTCTATGGTTAAGTCTAGACGGTTTTGGGAACCGAGAGATCGAAGGGAAACATAAACCCAAACCCAAAACGTCTATGGTCCCGTCAAGGTGAAGATTCCCGAGTTTTACGGCAAGAACGATCCGGATATATACCTTGATTGGGAGAAGAAGGACGATTTTATCTTCGATTGTCAAGATGTTCCCGAGAGAAACCGTCTTAAACTCGTCGTTACCGAATTTTGTGGCTACGCACTAAGTTGGTGGGAAACCCTTGTTTCCACTAGGCGACGATGTGGCGAGGATCCCATGGTCCTTTGGGATCAACTCAAGCGCCAAATGAGGAAACGGTTCGTGCCTACTCACTACCAAAGGGAACTTCATCAACGCTTATGACGTCTCACACAAGGGTCCAAAAAGGTGGAGGAATATTTTCAAGATCTCGAAACCTTGTTGTTGCGAGCAAACATTCATGAAGACCACGGGGCTACCATGTCACGGTTCTTGGGAGGCTTAAACCGCGACATCCAAGATCGTTTGGAATTGCAACACTATGAGGAGATCGAGGAGATGCTTCATAAGGCCATCCTTATTGAGCAACAACTAAACCGGCGGTCAACAAGGTCCACCATTCCCTCAAGTATTCCTAAATTTGAAGATGTCAAGCCGAATTATATCAAGGAGAAACCCACTGTCTTTGACCCGAAAGACGATACTAAAGGCAAGGTAATTTTTGATCCGAACAAGTCTCGAGACATCCGATGTTTCAAGTGCCAAGGTCACGGTCACATGGCTAAGGATTGTATCAACAAGCGGGCATTCATCCTTGTCGACAATGGTGAAGTGGTTACGGATGATGAGGAGGAGAAAGAAGATTCTCCCGACGAGTACGAGGAACCACCAGCCCAAGGAGAGTTACTTGTCGTTCAAAGGACCTTAAGTGTGCAAACCAAAAGCGAGGAACAAGTGCAACGTGAGAACCTTTTCCATACTCGATGTGTCATCCATGATAAGGTTTGTAGTCTTATCATTGATGGAGGAAGCTGTACTAATGTGGCAAGCGTCACGATGGTCCAAAAGTTAGGACTTACGGTTCGAAAGCATCCACGGCCATATAAACTCCAATGGCTCAACGAGAAAGGAGAAATGAAGGTTGGAAGTCAAGTTACGGTCCCTTTGAGCATTGGAAAATATAAGGATGAAGTCGTGTGTGATGTACTACCGATGGAATCAAGTCACATTCTCTTAGGCCGACCGTGGCAATCCGACCACAATGTGATACACGACGGCTTCACTAATCGGCACTCGTTTGACTTCAAGGGTAAGAAGATACGGCACGGCTTCACTAATCGGCACTCATTCCGATGATGCCTCACGAAGTATATCAAGACCAGCTGTGCATGAAGAGAAAACTAGAGGAAACCAAACCCAAGAGCAACCATCTTTTGATCCATTCGGGTGAGATCGAACAAACTTATTCTTTTAAATCTCAAATTCCTTTTGTTTATAAAGAGACTCTCGTGAGTTTCTCTAACCTTCCACCGGTATTTCCGAGTGCGGTGACTAATGTTTTGCAGGAACATGATGACAAGAATCCCAAAGAACGACCTTCCATTCAATACGTCTCATGTCTCGAAACCGCATATACAACCAAAGCCGTAAAAATGAAGGAGTTAGCCATCCATAATGATCATGAATCTTTTCCCAAATGTGAGGTACCACCAACACTCCACAAATTACCTATCACATGTGCAAGTTTTACCGAGACTTTCCCTTACTTCAACACACACAAGAAAGGTAAGGACAATGTTGTGATCGACACATTGTCCGAGAGGTACAATCGTTTCTCTACCCCTCGTAATATAACTTTTGATTCTAGAAATTGGGAGCAGATTTAAGTTCATGTTAAAGGCTTTAAGAAGCTTTATAAAGCTTGTGAAACATTTGTTAGCAATCGCTACCTTAGGGCCGATTTTTACTTGTTTTACGATAAAATTTGCTCGTCTATTGTTGCCGTTTGTGAGTTGTTGTTTAGGTCAACACATGGACGTGAGTTTATGAGGTGTTTTAATATCATCAAGATTATCAAGAAGGTCCTCTATCACTTCTCTTTGTTGTACACGAAGATGGATGTTGCGAAAAAGACTAAGCCAAAGCCGAGACTAAAAAAGATCGATGCGTATCTATCGAATCTTCAAGGTAAGTACAATATGTTAGACTCCTTTCATATTTCTAACTTAGTCCCTTTTGTTGCAGATGAAACAGATTTGAGGACAAATCCTTTTCAAGTGGGAGGGGATGATATGATCCGGATCGGCAGCCGCGAGGTTAGGGACGAGGCACGCGCATTGGAGCTACCGCAAAGACCAGTCACACGCGGAGGATCGGATGAGGCAACCCGGATCGTGACGCTTATGCAAGCCGAGGAGGAAAAAGATCAAGGGAATGTCTAAGTGACAAGCACCTTGTCTTGTACTCTTTTTCCCATGTTCGGTATTGTCCCAATGGGTTTTCCGAAAATGGTTTTTAACGAGGCAAGACTTGGTCGCTTACATTTTTCACTTAGCCCTTCTCTTGGATATTACATGGGCTTTTTCTTAATGGACTCAAGCCTTCTTATCACCAAGCCCAAGCCCAATTCAAGCCCACCACGTTTTGATAAGAAGATTGAGTCAAAATGGATCATTTTCTATGTCTTTTGCATGTTCTTCATTTATTATTCAAACTTATTTAATAAGCTTTGTTATTTCCTAGGTAGGTTGCATGTAACCTACCCTAGGCCTATATATATGTTCTCTCCACCCTCAATAATAATCATCCAAGTTTTTTGAATAAAAAAAATCTCTTCTCTCTCAACTTGCGATCAAAACTTCCGAAAGCCTAAACCCGTTTCGGACATTCTCTCTTCGAGAGAATCCTCAGACTCTCTTGGTGCGTTATATCCAAGGAGTTAGAGTCTCAACCCTTCACCGAGTTTTCATCACTCGTGTGATTGTATTTCATTTCCACATCACTTTTTTCCCCTTTCATTTTCGCAAATCGCTACTGCGACTCTTCGCTACCACATCGAACCCGGCTCCGAATAAAGTCTTGATCCACGATTGGGATCGTATCAAAAGATCACCCTCATTCCGATGACTCCTTAAGAAGTATATCAAGACCAACTCCACCTCAAGCAAAAGAAAGAAAAGCCAAAACCCGAAGCCACAAACCTAATGATCAAATTGGGTGATGTCCCTAAATCTTTCTCTTTGAATAAACCGATTCTTTTGTTCATTTATAAAGATTCTCTTATGAGTATTTCAGACCTAGCACCCATTAATCCGAGTGAGATGAGCTTTTTATTACATGATTATAAGGACGTTTTCCCCGAAGACAATCCCGTCGGACTTCCACCCATCCGCGGAATCGAGCACCAAATTGACTTCGTTCCGGGATCGTCTTTGCCTAACAAACCCTCTTACCGGACCAACCCCGTGGAAACCAAAGAACTCCAACGCCAAGTCGAGGAGCTAATGAGCAAGGGTCACATCCAGAAAAGCATTAGCCCATGCGTTGTTCCCGTCCTCCTTGTGCCCAAAAAGGATGGAACGTGGCGAATGTGCGTGGATTGCCGTGCGATCAACAATATAACCGTCAAGTATCGCCATCCTATCCCTCGTCTTGATGATATGTTAGAGGTACTTTATGGGTCTAATATGTTTTCTAAGATTAATCTTAAGAGCGGATACCATCAAATCCGGAGGAAGGAAGGTGACGAGTGGAAAATCGCGTTCAAAACCAAGCAAGGGCTATACGAATGGCTCGTGATGCCGTTCGTTCTTACCAACACGCCTAGCATTTTTATGCGGTTAATGAATCACGTGCTAAGGGCTTATATTGGTGTTTTTGTGGTTGTTTACTTTAACGACATTTTGGTTGCCGAAGCTTGGAGGAACACGCGAAACATATCGGAGCGGTTTTGGAGACACTCCAAAAGGAAAAGCTTTACGCTAACCTTAAGAAGTGCACCTTTTGCACTAGTAACCTTGTGTTTTTAGGTTTTATCGTGAGTGCAGATGGTGTTAAGGTTGATGAAGAGAAAGTCAAAGCTATCCGCGAATGGCCGGTTCCAAAGAACATGAGCGAGGTACGAAGCTTCCATGGTCTCGCCGGTTTTTACCGAAGATTCGTGAAGGACTTTTACATGATCGCAGCTGTAACATCCCAATTTCTGGAAATATGTGGTGCATGCAGAGAGGGTTAAAAGAATTGATTTGGCTACCTATATCACCAAAGTGCACTTATCTTTTCCGTCACACATCCAGAGAGAACTCCAGAGTTAAGCGTGCTTGGGCTGAAGCAATTTAAGGATGGGTGACCTACTGGGAAGTCATTTCCAGTACCATGTGAGTGAAGACAAAACACGGGGAAAGATCACGTGGTGATTTGCAGGATTAGTAAACAAGTCTTTCGAGCCTCCCGGACTAACGCACCGACCGTCGGACAAGGATAGGCCCACGGGCCGAGAGTGGGCGTGGGGCCCATTAGGAGATGAGGATTTCTCTTGAGGGGATGAGGACTTTCCCTGTATGTTATTGAGAGATGAGGATTTCTCTCGAGGGGATGAAGATTTCGCCTGCATACCGATAGCTCGACGGCGGTCGGGGCGTTATAGCAACTCCTCTCACCGAGGTCATAAAAAGAGACGTTGGCTTCAAATGGGACAAGGCAAAAGAAGATGCATTCCATCATCTTCTTAAACAGAAGCTTACTAATTCCCCTCCTTTATCTTTGCCCGATTTTATTAAAACTTTTTAGATCGAATGTGATATTTTGGGTATTGGTATTGGTGCCGTTCTTATGCAGGATAAAAAGTCGATAGCTTACTTTAGCGAGAAACTCGGTGGAGCCACCCTTAATTATCCAACTTACGATAAAGAACTTTATGCGTTGGTGAGGGCACTACAAACGTGGCAACACTATCTATGGCCAAAGGAGTTTGTCATTCATACGGACCATGAATCACTTAAGCACCTCAAAGGCCAACACAAGCTCAACAAGCGCCACGCAAGATGGGTTGAATTCATCGAAACCTTCCCATACGTCATAAAGTATAAACAAGGTAAGGATAATGTTGTAGCCGACGCATTATCCCGAAGGTATACTCTAATCTCAACCCTTAGTTCCAAAGTCATCGGTTTTGAGCACTTGAAAGAACTTTATCATAATGATCGTGACTTTATGGAACTATATCGAGCTTGTGAAAAATATGCCAAAGGTTCTTATTTTCGGCATAATGATTATTTGTTTCACGATAACAAGCTTTGCATTCTGAGTAGTTATATTCGAGAATTATTTATTAGGGAAGCTCATGGCGGCAGCTTGATGGGATACTTCAGAATCACCAAGACTCTCAAAACCCTTCAAGATCACTTCTTTTGGCCGTACATAAAACGTGACGTTGAACGGATTTGCACCCATTGTACATGTAAACAATCCAAATCCACGACTCAACCCCACGGTTTGTATACCCCTCTTCCTATCCCTACGCGTCCTTAGATTGATATTTCTATGGACTTTGTTGTTGGATTGCCTAGGACTAGGACGGGTAAGGATTCAATTTTTGTGGTTGTGGATCGATTTTCTAAGATGGCTCATTTCATTGCATGTCATAAAACGGATGATGCATTACATGTCGCGGATTTGTTCTTTAGAGAAACTGTTAGGTTGCACGGCATGCCTATGACCATTGTTTCGGATCACGACACCAAATTCCTTAGTCATTTTTGGAAAACAGTATGGTCTAAGTTAGGCACGAAATTGCAATTCTCTACAACTTGTCATCCGCAAACCGATGGTCAAACTAAAGTAGAAAATAGGACTTTATCCGCTTGGCTTAGATCATTTGTTAAAAAGAACTTGAAATCATGGGAAGAATGCTTGCCGCATGTTGAGTTTGCTTATAATCATGCAATGCATTCCGCTACTTTGTTTTCCCCGTTGGAAATTATTTACGGTTTTAAGCCTTTGTCACCTTTCGATTTAACCCCTCTAGAGTTAGTCTTGATGGCAAAAAAAAGGCCGAAGTAGTCAAGCGGATCCATGAGAAGGCTCAAACTTTGAGGAGGGTGACCAAGTTTGGGTTCACCGAATAAAGGAGCGTTTTCCTAACGAGAGGAAATCCAAATTGATGCCAAGGATCGACGGTCCTTTCCGCATCACCAAGGAGATCAACGATAACATCTACCATCTCGATCTTCAACGTAAGTACAATGTTTCTAACGCCTTCAATGTTTCTGACTTAGTCCCTTTTGTTGCAGATGAGACAGATTTGAGGACAAATCCTTTTCAAGAGGGAAAGGATGATGTGATCCAAGGCGACAACCACGAGGTTAGGAACAAGGCACGCGCATTGGAGCTACCACAAAGACTGATTGTGAGGGCCAAGGCAAGGGAGCTCACGTATTCCATTCAACGAATGCTCAAGGAGGCACAAGACGGAGGATCAGCCGAGGCAAACCGAATCGTGACGTTTATGCAAGCCGAGGAACAAGATCAAAGGAATGACTAAGTGACAAGCGCCTAGTTTGTACTCTTTTTCCCATGTTCGGTTTTGTCCCAATGGGTTTTCCGAACATGGTTTTTAACGAGGCAAGCTAGGTTGCTTACTCCATTTCACTTAGAATTTTCCTTGGTCTTTACATGGGCCTTTTTCTTCTCAATTTCAAGCCCATTTCGCCAAGCTCAAGCCCATCACATTTTTGATAAGATTATTGAGTCAAAGTTGCATTTTCCTAAGTCTTTTGCATGCATTTTATTTATGAGTCAAAAACAATTTAATGCTTTTGTTATTTCCAAAAAGGGTTGCATGTAACCTTCTCTTGGCCTATATAAGTGGCTCGCCACTTCTCACTTCAATCCATCTAAGTTTTTAAAGAAATCATCTTCTCTCTTTTACTTGCGATCAAAACCGCCGAACTTAAAACCTTCGGTCATTCTCTCTTCGAGAGAATCCTCCTTCTCTCTTGGTGCGTTATATCCAAGGAGATC
This sequence comes from Arabis hirsuta, assembly GCA_964056655.1. Classification (NCBI taxonomy): domain Eukaryota; kingdom Viridiplantae; phylum Streptophyta; class Magnoliopsida; order Brassicales; family Brassicaceae; genus Arabis; species Arabis hirsuta. The sequence goes on along the minus strand of OZ053298.1, from coordinate 23,567,226 downwards.
GAGTCCCGACCCTTTACTCAAGTCTCTCATCACTTGTGTAATTGTATTCATATCCGTTTCACCCTTTTTCCCCTTTGTCATTTCCGCGTCCGTTTCACCGCTAACCCTACCGCACACGACCTAGCTCCGCATCGAAGTTCGATCTACAATTGGGATCGTATCAGTTCTCCGAATCCAAAAATCCTCACTCCCAACACGCAGAATAAGCCCCAACACGCTCATGGATCCTCACAAACACGAAACCCAAGCCTCCAAAGGATCAAGAACAATCAAAAATCTCCCAAACACTCAAACTCACTCAAAATCTCTGATTTCTCTCCTGGTTTCTGCCAAAATCGGCCAGAAAACGCGACTGGTCCTTTATATACCTGAGCCCTAGGCTCCATAAACCGACCCGCCAAACCGAACAATTGAAATCAAACCAGTCTGGTTCAATTTAACCTGCATCGATCGACGCATGACCAAAATCCACAGAAATTGGTTCGCGGTCGTTACATGTTTTGTTGCACTAGTGTTAATCCACCAATCATTGGAGTTTGTCACCATATTAGCCTCGGAAACAACCGCAACAAACTGATTTTCGGTAAGGTTAATGTTGTTAGCGTCTCCACATGATGTCCCTTCCTTCTTATGACGGCAGTCCTTGGCCCTATATCCAGGCTTTCCACACACCCAAAAAGCACCTTGTGACTTCTTCTTGAAGTTAGAGCCCTTTTGTTGAATGAACGTCTTCTTAACGTTCTTGTTCTTCTTAAAGCCCTTGAATTTTGAGATGTTTCCCTCAACTACATTGACCTTTGCTTCCATAGAAGAAAATTCAGACTTGTCATTCTTACAATTTTCTTCTTCCACACGAAGCTTAAGAATTAATTGCTCGAGACTCATGTATTCATGAATGTGCTTCAAATGAGTCTTGAAATCTTTCCAAGTTGGAGGCAACTTTTCAATAATGGAAGCAACCAGAAAAGTTTCATTCAACGCCATTCTCTCATCCTTTAATTCATGAGCAATAACCTGAATTTCTTCAACTTGTTTCACCATGGAGATGGTGTCACTTGTCTTGAAATTCATAAATTTTCCCACGATGAATTTCTGACACTTGTGACTTCGGACTTGTATTTCTTCTCCAATGATTCCAATAACTCTCTTGGGGATCTAAATGTTAGATAAACATCATAGAGAGAATCGTCCAAGGCATGAAGAATATAATTCTTACACAAAAATTCATTTTGCGCCCATGCCCTGATGCTTTGATGACTTCGTCCAGAATATCGCCTTCAACAGGAAGTTCCGGTCCATCGGACGTTAAGCATTGTGCCAAGTTCAATATCGTGAGATAGAACCTTGCTACCATCTTTTAAAATCCACTCGTCGGAACACAAAAGGTCTCAATGTGATTTTTTACACTCGCAGCAGGTTGATCCATCTTTTGCTGCATTCTCCTAAGATAGAATTTCGCCCCTACCGTGGTGTAAGTAATTTCAATGGGCGTCTATCTTGCAGGATACAACTATCGATCTCTATATTGACACCTTACAGAGAACCTAGCAAACCTACTTTGAGATTCTCAGAAATCGAATTTTAGAGAAGAAAGAAGATTGAATCAATTCCACATTTTCCTCTTTGTCGTGATGTCTTTATATATTGATTCAAGCGATGCTTGATTCAATCGGTGCTTTTCACAACCTAACATACATTTTCCGTTTCTTAATTGGCATCAACGTTACTCAACGAGTGCTTTTGTAGTTTATGTAATTAGAAGTATATTTATGCAAATATGACTCCAATATATTTATGTAAATAAACTCCAACATATTTACATAAATTAACGTGTGTTTATAAACTCCAACAATCCCTTGTACGGAAACTATATATAATACTTGTATATACAGAAATGAAGAGAACTGAGAAAATTGAGTAGATAGTTCTTATCATCTTCACCTAGAAAGTTCAGAAGTTCTTACAGACCAAATCAACGCATATATATATTCTTAGACTGGACTTGTAAAATCGAAGGAAAAGAAGAAGAATAAGCAAAGGAAATGATTGAGAAAATTGAGTAGATAATTTCCCAAATTCTAGTTATTCGCTTCCAACCATTAATTTAGTTGAAATGAGACCTCATTATGATTAGGGTGAAAATGATAGTTCTGAAAATCTGTTGAAGACTATTCAGTTTAAAAATCTATATTGGAGGACGGTTTCGTCGAATAATTATAGTTATATCTCGTTATCGCTTGTTTCTATAACTTTCTAGTTGGTCTTATCTTGACAAACTCAAAAGTATATTTTCAGTTGTGAGGTTTCAGAGAAATTGAATCAAATGTAGGATTTGAATGGTTGTTCAACTTTCGGGATTAATTTGTTTCAAAATTTTATCGGTTGGATAATAATATATGATGCAGTAATTATACACTAAATTTATACAAAGCTATATTAACAAGAATTGTAAATGTTAAAGGACATCAAGTACAATAATAAAAATTAGAAACCCCAACATCAAATAACAACGTCTAGAAATACTATCTGTCACACCAAAAAAAAGAAAGAAAGATAGTGCTATGTATAACATTTCGAACAAATACATACGAACGTTTTGCTAGTACGTTTGAGATTTAACATATTTACGTCACCGCTCCAAACTACAAGTTGTTTATATGTCACACGGATCGTCGCCTATTATCCAAGCTAGGATGATTGCTATAGTGTTAAGTTTTCTAATTTCATAAATCATTTCCCATTAATCCAAATCCAACCTGCATTAAAATGGGAGCGAGTCGCCTCATCACACAAATATTCATTTCCTCCTTCTTGGAGATAAAATATATATATTATTTTTTTACCTTAAACGAATCTCTAATCACCACATGTACTTAATTTAGATTAAAATCTTAACACTATTTATGTAACTGGTATATTAGATCTCTTCTAGAAATATTGGGGTCTGAATCTACTGTAGCTCAAGTAACTTGATGGATGAGACCATTTGTAACCGTCCTGGGTGTGGCAACATTAGCAAAAATAATCTAAGTTGGAAACCGAGTGGTAAAACGTACAAATAGCTACAAGTACAATCCACAAAAAGCAACACACGGTGCCCGAGTTCCATTATCATGAACTCGGGGTAGATATGAATTTTATTTTTTAGGCACGAACTACAAACTATTTCAAATATCTTTGAATTGAGTCTTTAGTCAAACAGTTAAAAACTTTTTTACTTTATGCATCTCTTGGGTAAGGCAAATGGTTATTGCTCAGAACGATTAAAGTATACAAAGTTGATTCCGAGGAACATCCTGCGCGCGTCATACCCCGCTGCGTTAGGTGTTGCAACCAGTACAATAAAGGTAGAGCTTAGAGTGTTTAGACACTTCATTAACTCATATTCAAAAGGACTAAAAATCATCTAAACACACATCATATTATATATATACAACCAGAGACCTAGATCAAATTCTAATATCTTATATATCAGATCTTTCGTTCCAATGAGAGGTTTATCGCTATTGATTCGTCCCAATTGGAATTTATCTTATGCAGATTTTTTGTTCTCCATGACCATGACATAATCTTTGGAATACAATTCAGTCTTCTTTCAAACCAAAAAGTCATAGCAAAAAAGAAAATAAATCTTGATTAATGAGACATCTATAGATAAATTAGCTAAAAAGTAACTAATCTGTTTCATTCATAGATGTCTCATTTATAGAAAAATAACTAAAGTACAAAAACCAAGATGTCTACTTATAGATAAAAATGTCCTGATTAATTTAGACCAAATAACTATTAAACTGCATAATTTAGACACTTAACTGGAGCTCTTCTACTAACAGAAAAAAACTAATCCATGTTAAGTGTTAACTAACTCATATTCAAAACCAATTAATATTTACAGAATTCAAATTATACATGTCTACGTGATTGATGAGAGGCCAAAAGAATTCAACAAAATGGTTATTAGTGAAACAGATCGACCTATATATATTAGTTCTTTAATTTATAATAACTCGACAATATAAGATGTATCTGTATCTATACATAACGGTACCATAAAGTTCATAGAAAAAACCACTAGAGGCCTAACAAAAAAATATGAGATAAAAAAACCCTTAACTTTGTACACAAGTATACCCCCAATAGAATCAGAAGATCAAAATTAGAAAATCAACCTCCCAAGTTCCAACTTCAAATCTTCATTCTCTAACGGCGTCAAGTTCAAATCCAAACACAAAACCCTTTTTCCACTACCACCGCTGGATTTCTTCATCGTCACCGGCGCCACCGCCATGCTCCGGCCACGGCCTCCTCCTCCTGATCTATGCTTCCTCATGTGACCACCCAAGGCTTGCCCTACCGCGAACTCTGCTCCGCATATGGGACACTCGTGTTTCACCGGTTTGACCTTCTTCGGAGAAGAAGGCGCGTGGCCTTCAAGCGCCGCTGATCTACGGTGGCTTGCTCGATGACCTCCCAAGGCCTGGAACGACGGAAACTCCTTGTTGCATGTCTTGCAAGCGAAAACGCGGCTTTTGGTGTCGTTTTGTTGAGTCTTTGATAGAAGAATCAAGCAACTTGCCATCTTGTTGATCATCTCCATCTCTCTTTCCCTTTCCATTTGATTGATTTTATAACTTTTTTTTCTTTTAGTATTATTGTGTTTTTGGTTGAGAAATGAAAAAATGAAACGAAGACTTTGTTAAATAATGGATATTTGATCGTGTTTATATAAACGAAAACTTAGCTTAGCTTTTTTTGCATTGACTTTTTTGTATACGAAAAATGTTGAATTCCTAGTTTTACCCTTTCCTCTTGCTGAACAAACACCGTCTCGTTGACTCTCCACGTTCAATAATAGTTTCGTGTTATTCTATACAAAAATAGCAAAAAAAGAAATAACTGAGTATTCATTTGATTCCTTATTATATATCATCATGTTCAACCGCTTGTAAACAGAATCTGTAAGGCCATGAGTAAGTGCAGTTAACTTGCGGAATTTTTCAATTGTTTTTTCTTTAGTTTAACCAGTAAAAGAGATTCAGCCGGTTTGATCAAAATTGTTAGAAATTACCATGTCTGAATTTATAAAAGATCTAAATCACAAACGATGGGAACCAATCCATTCATTTTTAAACATTCTTAAATTTTGAGTTTATGAAACCTTACAGAATACAAAAATTCAGATTTTGCAAAGTTAATGTTAATACAATTTTGTTTGTTATGACCTAAACATTGTTATCATCCATCTTGCGTTTCGGAATATGTTATTAGAGAGAGATTCAAATCTTTGGTTCAAGCGTTAGGATATCAGACAAGCTAGTCAAAATTGAAAAGTATCACAATGGAGATTCTAGAGACATAATGAAGACATCTGCTTCGTATATATTAGTTCTAATGTACAAAATGCTAATCATATTGTTGACGCTATTGCTAAACGGGTCCATTCCTTTTGGGTTTATCATGCTGTTTAAGATAATTGTAGTCCAATTTGACTTAAGCCAATTGTTGATATGAATGTACAAAATATTAGCACTTGGTCATCTTAATGATAAATAGTTTGTTAGAGTTAAATAAAATGATAATGTCCAATGAAAATGATTAAAAAAAACGTCGTTATCATCCATAATGATAAAACCAATTAAATGGGTATTTTGGTCATTAGAGAAGGAGTACGGCAAGACTTTTGGTACGGCAAGTTGCGATGAGTCACAGAAACGTCATCGTATTACCAAACCAAACGCAGAGAGGAAAATAGTCGTGAGTCAGACGCTCTAGAGTGTTTTAGTATTTATTCCACTCGTACCTCTCATGCGCGTGTATCTCAGTCGCTCATTTTCCACCTTTTGTTTTTCCTCGTCTAAGATTTACAATAACTTTTCATCATTCAACATCACGCATGAAAACTACGTTACGTGTTTATCTTCGTTGTTTTAGGTGTGGAATTTTATTTCTTAACGACTGCAAACAATTTTTCATAAGTTCATACTTTAGTTTACAAATCCAAACTTTAATAATCCTATACCTTATCTATTGTTCTTCTAAAATAAAAGGCCTAAATGGTAACATAAATAATATGGAATGTGTAATGGAATTAGATGGGTTGAAAAAAGTTTAGCACAAAAAAAATTAGATGGATTTTTTAAAAGGAAATTTGGAAAAATACACTTTTTTTTTAATTTTTTGATAAATACACTTTTTGAAAGTTAAATTTACTAAAATATCTTCAATAAAACTGATTATAAAAATAATCTTTTATATGTTTGATTTTTTTTTTGTGATGATAATACTATATATTATTAGTCTCCGACACTAATATTAAACTAATTAACCCTAAAATTTATTCTTTTCTCCACCTTCGGATTATCATTGTATTATTATACTGTTCATTATTTCAATTCCTCAAATTTCGACTACATTTTATGGTTTGTCCCATTCATGCCCGGCCCAGTGTAATACAAGCTCAGTGCTAAAAATTTTTTTTGGACATTTATAAAATAGATTATACAAAAACGGATCCTATTATTGAGAAAAACAAAAAATGAGCCCTTGTTTTAAAAAATTTAGGTCAGAAAACACACTAAAGTGAATGGGCCTAGAGCATTTGCACTCCCTGCACTGGTCTAGGGTCGGGCTTGGTCCCATTAACTCCTTATATTCACAAACAGATGAATAAGCAGCTGATTTTATATGAAACTATTTAGTGATATATTATGCTGGAAACTTTTGTTTTGTTCTTGTCAGATTTAGTTAAGTCTTTTATTTTTGAGAAATTTTGAGAAATACCACTTTTGAAATATCACTTTTTAGATAAAAGAAGGTTGTCAGATTAATACAATTTTTTTAAGAACTCTCTTTTTTGGGCTTAGAACTCTGTCTTTCTAGTAGTGGCTTTGCCTCTTCTTAGTAAACAGAGCAATATCATCTTACCCCTTGAAAATCATCGAGTGATTTCGTTCTGTTCATATAATTAGGGTTTTCTGGGTTCGAGTTCATCAACGTAATCGTGAAAAGAGGAGCTTCAAGGGGTACTAAGTCTCTGTGATTTGGAGGGGGACTATAGAAGAAGGGTTTTTCGATTCTCGTGTTAGAAGTGAAGAAGTAAGATACGATGTCGGCAAGCATAAATAGGGTTCTGATGGCAATGAAGATACACGGTGTCGAAGAGCCGTACGATCTTCCTGATGATCCAGAGTATTGTTCAATGGAGGAAAACCAGTTGAGTTTGATAGGAAGGGTCTTAAATCCGGATAAACAGAACATTTTAGAACTAATTTTGGATATGCCGATGAAATGGCAACTCTACGACAAGGTCCGAGGGGTGGCTTTGTCCTCTGAAAGGTTCCACTTCATTTTCAAGGAGGAGGGAGATTTCGAGGACATTTTGAACAGAGGGGTTCAAACATATAATCAATGGTCTCTAGTTATAGAGAGATGGGTAGAGGTTGTCCCTACTGGATATTTGCATAATATCCCAGTTTGGGTTCAGCTTAGGAACATTCCAGTGAATCATAAAACTCTCAGATCAATCAAAGATCTTGGGGGTTTTGCTGGTAAGGTAATTGAGGTTACTTTTGATCCGCTATGAGCACATAGTAGGGAGTATGTGAGTGTCAGGGTGCTTTTGGACGTCCCCAACCCCGTCAGAAGATCAAAAGTTGTGAACCTGCCTTCGGGAGGGGGGGGGGCAAACTCTAGTGCGTTACAACTTTGAAAGGCTTCAGAAGAGATGTTATACTTGCTAGAGATTAACTCATGAGCAAGAGAAATGCCCTATCTATATCAATAAGGACATTATTGCTGCAGAGGGTGAAAAACAGAACAAGGAAGAATTTAGTAGGGAGAAGGAACATGTCCTTAAAAGGTATGATCCTTTGTTTAGAGTCCTGTCTGAAGAGCAAGTAGGGATTAATCCAGCTACAAGACGACCCCGGAATCATCCAGAAGTGCTGAAAGGGATGAGAATCTATATGATGACTGATCCTCACACAGATAGAGTGGTGAAGGAAAGTAGGGTTAGAAACTCCATAGAGGCTTTGAAGAATGAACCAAATGGTCAGGCTATGCTAACACTTGAGCCGGTTCCACTCATTCAGGCAGACTTGGATAAAGGGAAAGGCTTAGTGTTCAGTTATGAGCAGACTCAAAAGGACAAACAAGATTCTCAAGGGCATCTTGGACAAGACAAATTACTGCATAGGGCTATTTAGAGTGGAAATGCCAATTTGAGATGCCAGAGGGTTGAAGGAAGTCAGGCTGAAGTGGAAGTAAAAAAGAAGAGAGATAGGCTTACCCTTATCAATAGCAGTCCTACGAGTTATAGAATCTGCTTCTATGATGCCGGTTCTTCCGGGATAGCTAAGAAAAGGCTGAAACCTAGAAAAAGACCTCATATGAGCAACAAAAAACCAAGAGGTTTGGGGGAGAAGACTTTGGCTATTACAGATGAAAAGAAAAAAGGGCTTTTAATGGGTAAAACAGAGAAGAGAAAAGCTACTGAGGAGGCAGGTGCTAAGGAAACATAAGCTCATAAACATAAACAGAGCTCAGTTATAAAGGAAGGAGAGGAGATACAAACATCTAGTAGCAAACAAGAGATGGTCCCAAATGAGGGACTGTCCACCATCCCATGAGCATAATTAGTTGGAATTGCCAAGGATTGGGGCGGCCTCAAGAGTTGGTGATTCTAAGACTCAAGGAGATGCGTAAAAAGTATTTCCCTGAGGTATTATTTCTTATGGAAACTAAGAATAATAGGAACGTACTAGTAGACCTACAAGAATGGTTAGGATATGATCGTGTATATACGGTGGAGCTTAGGGGTTTGAGTGGTGGGTTAGCTCTATTTTGGAAAAAGTCTATGAATATGGAGTTATTATATGCATATAAGAATGTGTTGGATTGCCACATTCAGTTTGGTTCTTTTGCCTTTTTTGTGACTTGTGTCTATGGAGATCCGGTTCTAAAGGAAAGACATAATGTTTGGGAGAGAATTACCAGGTTAGGGATCAACAGAACGGGAAGTTGGTGTATGTTTGGAGATTTCAATGATTTGCTACACAATGGGGAGAAAACTACTGGACCTGGTAGGTCTTTTAAATCTTTTGAGAAATTTGGGAACATGATTAATGGATGCGGAATAGCTGAGCTTCCTAGTCATGGCAATGCTTTCACTTGGGGAGGGTGGAGACACAGTTTGTACATTCAGTCTAAGTTGGATAGGTGCTTTGGAAATAAGTTCTGGTTCAATATGTTCCCACTAACCAATCAGAGGTTCTTGGAGATGAGAGGGTCAAATCATCGTCCGGTCCTTATCAATCTTTTGGCTTCTCAGGAGGCTTACAAGGGACAGTTTAAATTTGACAAAAGAATGCTACACAAGCCTTTGGTTAAAGAGTGCATTGAGAAAGCATGGACGTTGCAATAATAACACTAATGCTTTGGACTGAATACACCAGATTCAGAGAAACCTTGAGATGGAGCAGTCTAGTGTTAGGCCTTCTACAGGGCAGATTAATAGATTGAAGCATGATCTATGTATGGTTAATAGAAAAGAAGAAAGCCATTGGAGTCAAAAGAGCAAACAGAAGTGGTTAAATGAGGGAGATGGTAATACTAAATATTTTCATGCTTCTGTTAAAGCTGAAAGAACTAGAAATACTTTGGAAATCCTTCTTGATGAGAATGGTTTGGTGCAAAGATCAGAGGCTTTCAAAGGAGAAGTGGCTTCTGATTATTTCTCCAAATTGTTTACTTCCACTAATTCGGATGATTTTGAACAGATCTTTACAGGCTTTAGGCCTACTGTCACAGGAGAAATGAATGAAGCATTGACAAGGAGAGTTAGTAAGGATGAGATCAGATATGATATGTTCTCCATTAAGCCTACAAAAGCTCCTAGTCCTGATGGAATCACATGAATTTTCTTTCAAGAGTATTGGGATATAATTGGAGAGCAAGTGAAAAAGGAGATTCAAGAGTTTTTTAGAAAGATACGTTTCCGATGGAATGGAACTATACTCATATCTGCTTGATTCCTAAGATAGTTGATGTTCTAGAATGAAAGATCTAAGGCCAATCACTCTATGCTCAGTGATATATAAAGCAGTCTCCAAGATTTTGGTAGCAAGGCTCAAACATATTCTGCCAAACCTAGTGTCTCCGTGTCAATAAGCTTTTGTCTCTAGGAGACAGATCTCAGGTAATATTTTGGTAGCTCATGAAGTTATTCATGGACTGAGAACCCGTCCAGTGGTCTCCAAGGGGTACATGGCCATCAAGTCTGATATGTCAAAGGCTTTTGACAGAGTAGAATGGAAGTATTTGAAAGCACTTCTTCAGGCTATGGGATTTCAGCCTAAATGGGTTGAGTTGGTGATATTCTGTATTTCTTCAGTCACATACTCGGTCCTGATCAACAATCAACCATAGGGGGTGATTGTTCCTCAAAGGAGGCTCAGAAAAGGAGATCCCCTTTTCCCTTTCCTTTTTGTTTTGTTTACTGAAGGATTGTCTCATTTGTTAAACAGAGCTGAAAGGGAGGGGAAATTTAATGGGATTTGTTTCTCTACTCATGGTCCCTCTTTCAATCATTTGCTGTTCGCAGATGATAGCCTTTTCATTTGCAAGGCGGAAGAGGAACAGTGTTGTGAGTTTAAGAGGATAATGGGAATATATGAAAAGGCTATGTGTCAAACCATTAACCTGGAGAAATCAGCTATCACTTTTGGTGACAAAGTGGATACTGGAGTTAAAGAAAGGATACAACAGAGATTGGGAATCTTTCAAGAATGAGGTACAGATTGTAACGACCGCGAATCAATTTATGTGAATTTTGGTCGTGCGTCGATCGACACAGGTGGTGTGCGTCAATCGATGCAAGTTGGATTGAACCAGACCGGTTCGATTTCAATTATTCGGTTTGACGGGTCAATTTAGGATACCCTAGGGTTGGATATAAAAGGCAGATTAGACACTTGGTGGCCGATTTTTCTATCAGAATCAGAGGAAATAGAGAGTTTTGGGAGATTTTGAGTGTTTGGGGAGATTTCAGATTTGTTCTAGATCTCTGGAGGCTTGAGTTCGTGTTTGTGACGATCCATGGGTGTGTTGGGGTCTGTGCCTACCTGTTTTGGTGTATGAATTTTGGATTAGGAGACCGTGTTCTTCGCGTTCTACGTGAACCCTTATTCCTTTCCTTCCAAAATCGAGGTGAGTGCGTGACCGTAGGTTTATCTGGGTAAAGAGTTGATATAATGTGATTGTTGTGCTGTTCTGGTGTGTTTTTGTGTTGAATTGCGTGCAGGGATCGATGTAATTTGATCCAATATTGATCCGTGAGAGGATAAATTCGATCCTGGATTATGTGACGTTGCGTCGATCAACACACGAGACAGTGCATCGATCGACACCGGGGTTGCATGTCTATCGACACACTGGTGATGCATCGATTGACGCATGGTGTTTGCATCGATCGATGCATGTCTGTTCGAGGCAAACTTGTGTTTTTTGTTCATGTTTTGCGTGTTGTGTGTTCACCCTGGTATTGTATTGATTCTTATGCCTTGTGTGTATAACCTGTAGACGGGATGAGCGTCTCACTGGGTATTTGTGATAATACTCATGCATCTTTTTTTGCCATGTGATGCAGGTAAAGACAAAGTGTGATCGTGGAATCATGTCCGGGAAGAGGGGATGATTTAGTGTCTCGTATTTCGTGGCTGTGTTAGAATTATTAGGATGTAGTGATTCTGGAACGTTGTGATTTGATTATCTCGATTGTTGAGATTGTTTACTATTATTGAATTGAATTTGAAATTGGTTAAAGATTTACTAAAGTATGGGATTTACTGAATGTTATGTTGGTTTAACGGTTGTTTTGTTTCTGCATTGCTTGGGTTGGCCCGTTGAGGAATATTATTTATGATAATACTAATCCGTAAGGGAATTTTTTTAAATTTTACGGGTTGGGTTGTTTCATTTTGGAATCAGAGCCTTTATGGTTCTATGGCGGGTGCATTTAATTGATTTTGTGAGTTAGTCAATTGATTGGTGTGTGGGTTTGGAGTCCTAGATCATCTTCTCTGAGCCTTCAATGAGATTCCGTGGTATGTGTTGTTTGACTTTCTATTTTTCTAGTACTTAGTTTTCTGCTGGGTAGTGCAGAGTGATGGTTAAAGTGCTAGTGGCAAAGGTCATAGGGATCGGGGAGGCTGAGGTGGTCGTGGAGGGCGTGGACGTGGGCGGGGACTCGGGGAGAAATTTGGAGCCGCGAGTGTGGCTCAGAAGACCACGCAGGAGCAGGTGGCTGACTTACAGGCGTTTCAGGAGGGATCTGTGGGTGTAGCTGCTATGAGTACCAGCGTGAGGGCTGGAGGGGCTAGTGTGGGTCCCGGTGTAGCTGGTGGCGCAGTGGGCCCAAGTGGGGGTGCTGCCAGAGGCGTTGTGTAATGCCCCAACCCCGATATACTACCCGCGGTAAGGGAGTTATCGAACCATGCGATCCTAGTTATGCTTAGTCAAATTTTGGTTTTCATTTTACTTAGCCAAATTCAACTAAATTTCAATTTCAATTTCAATTCCAATTCAATTCAGCGGAAGTCTAACAACTTAAGCGCGTTCAAAACATGCATAAATGATGATACTTAACGAGTCAACGTAATAAAACTCCATCAAATAATCCAATTCAAACGAGGTTCAACAATAACAAGGGTTCCTTAACCAACTAGCAAACGATTCCATAATCCAAACGATCAACCTAGCGAATGTATGAAATCAAAACAAACCAACAAGTCTAATGAATGCAACATCAAACGTGAACCCAGCCTAAATCCATCCCTTCCGTTCCAGCTCGGCTCACGTACTCCTTAGCCACTTTTATCACCTGCGACTATGAAAGGGCACATAAGCAAACGAATTGCTTAGTGAGAGCGGTCGTCCCGTCTCACCAGCTAATATAAAAAATCATCGTATAACAAACGAACAAACATATCATAAACCAAACTTGAACTTTCGTTCATAACAAACCGTGTTGATCAGACACCAAACATAACATAATTGTGTGCACACGTCATCAAACCGTATACATAAGTATATCTATACACCAAAGTGTATCTGCCGTATACATAAGTATACCTATACACTGACGTGTATCTGCCAAACCAAACCAAACGAGCAAACAGGGCTTTACAAGCCGACATAAAAACAACCTTAGACAAAAGCTACGGTCACGCACTCACCTTAGCAAACGAATTGGTTGAGGAAAATCGCACAATCCACCCGAACGATCGACCACAAACCACCAACACTTCCCGCGTACAAATGCTACGAAAAATCCTCTACCCACACCGAACCAAACCGAACCAAACCAAGTCAGAACCACAACCAAGGGTAAACTATCGATAGAAAAACACCAGGGGTAACGATTCTTACCCGAACTATCGAACAATACGCCGATCGATCTACCCAATGATCGCGCACCACAACACTTCACGAAACTACTTCGATTTGTACCCAACAACATAAAAACACCAAGTTATGGTCAAGCAAGGGCAAACAAATGGTGAAACACAAAGGTTCAAGAAACTTACCCACACAATGGATCGACAGAAACTACCGATAACCCGACGGCACTCGCGACAAGACAGAGACTCGCAACACGACAGAACACGCAGCACGACAGCGATTCACGACACGACAGAACATGCGACACGACGGTGACTCGCGACACGACTGAACACGCGATACGACTGCAATTCGCAACACGACAGAACATGCGACACGACGACGACTCATGACACGACAGAACACGTGACACGACGGCGACACGGGAGAACTCTCACACAAACACGCGGCGCTCTCTCTTTCGAAAATCTCAAGGGTTGTGAAAATGAGAGAAATGAGAGAGAGCTCACCTTTTTATAGCCCTGCGGATCCCAAGAAATATTCCTTCCAATAAATTCTCTGCAATAACTCACCGTAATTACCTTCCAAATTTGGCCGATACGCAATCCCGCTCATTAACTCTCCCCATGGACCCGCACCCTTCCAAAACTGGCCCGATGCGCGATCCCGTGCATTAATTCTCCCTGCGGACCCATAACTTTCCATATCTGACGTGACTTTAATGCTTCCCGCAGACCCGTTCCCGCCCAGACCACGAGGAACTCGACCTAACCCGCATTCGGCCCATCCCTTCTCGGCCACCTCGACCCATCTATACTTAGAAAAATATTCCAAGACTTCACTTTTCCTTAGGCAATCTTGGCCTGCCCAAGCCTCGAACCTCCCGACCGCGATCACTAATCCGGTAAGATTTCGGAGTACGGGTATTACAAGTCTCCTCCACATAGCATTGATTCGTCCTTGAATTAGCTCACGTCTTCTTCTTAGGTGCTTCCAGCACTTACTTTTCAAACCACTTAGGAAAATTCTCCTTCATTGCCGTCTTTGGTTCCCAAGTGACCTCTTCTTCACCATCGCAATCCCATACGACCTGAACCAACTTAACCTTTTTCCTTCAGTCCGCTCGAACCCTTCGATCAATGATCCTGATCGGTCTACCTTCCACGGTCAGATTCGGCTGCAAATCTGTCGGAGGTTCAACAATCACCTTCTCACCGTTTATGATGCACTTCCTTAGCATTGAAACGTGGAACACCTTGTGAAAAGCTCTCAAGGACGGTGGCAACTCCAATTTATAAGCCACTGGACCTATCCTTTCCACAATCCGAAACGGTCCCATGTATCTCGGGCTCAACTTAGCCGTCCGCCTAGACCGTTCCTTACCCTTGTTGGTAACTGTCTTCAAATAAACCATATCACCAACCGCAAACTCTAGCTCCCAATGGCGCTTATCGGCATAACTCTTTTGCCGATCGTGAGCTTCCTTAAACTTTGTCTATAAAATTCGAACCTTTTCACTTGTGTCATCCACAAAATTCCTACCAAAGATACTCCTCTCCCCCACTTGTGTCCAACAAAGGGGTGTACGACAAGGCCTACCATACAACACTTCATATGGAGACATGCCGATACTAGCTTGGTAGCTGTTATTATAAGCAAACTCGGCCAATGACAAGTGACTTTCTAAAGACTCACTCCAATCCAGGATTGCCGCCCTTAGCAAATCTTTGAGAGTCTGGATTGTCCGCTCAGACTGTCTATCCGTCTGCGGATGATAAGATGAGCTCATATGAAGCAAAATTGTCTGGATTCCAAATTGTTTCTGCAACACCCTCCAAAATACCGAAGCAAAATTAGAATCCATGTTCGAAACTATGCTAGCCGGTACTCCATGTAACCGCACAATCTCCCTCACATAGACCTCAGCAAGTTTCTCTGAATTGTCCTTCCGATTCACCGCTATGAAATGTGCTGCCTTGGTCAATCGATCCACGATGACCCAAATCGCATCCTTATTGTTCAACATAGGTAAACCCGTGACAAAATTGATGAAAGTTCTTTTCCGGTTTTATAAGATTAAAACCTAGGTTCACTAATTCGAATGCAGAATAGTGAGGTTCGTTAAGGGACCAGCAATACACTCTAATCCTATGGATTACAGCGATTATAAGAGGTTTTAGTGTCACGATTTATCAAAGCAAAGCAAGAGTAAAATTGGTTGTAAACAATTAAGGAAAAGCGTTAGATTAAGGGGTAATTCTCAGGGATTAGAACATCTAGAACCAAGCAATTATTCAGGTTATCAAGTTATGAACCAATCTAGAACTCAACCATAAGTATAAGAAGATCCACTTTCGTGGCATCAACCACTTCAACAATCAATCTAACACCCTAAACTGTCATTTGAGGTTACAAAGAATGAAGAGCATTAAACGATTAGGGTTGATTTGCTCATGAGTTACCTTAACTTCAACTTTCGTTGGCTAAGGACAACTCGCCCATCTAAGTCAATTCCAGCAATCTACAACACTTTTGATGAGTAGATTCAACCTAAAACCAGAGGCTAGGTGATCAATCTAACCTAGGCAATAAGATCAACATTAGGTGGAGATATCGAATGATGATTTCAAAACATATCTATACTTAGTTCATGATATTCAATCCCATCGAAACCCTTAATCTAACTAGTGGATTACTCGCACATATTCAAGCAATCAACAGCAGCAATTGACATGAGAAACTTCATTGAATCAAAGTAAAAGAGATAAGGGTTTAAGAAAACTTCAACAAGGAAACGTGGAAGACAAATCTCCAAGTTTATAAACCCTAAAACAAGTATTCGAATCTCTCTCTCTCTCACTCGTTGATCTTTGTTGTGTTCTCTCTTTTCTACTGCGTGATGTGTGCGTGATCTCCTCAAAAGATCCAGAGAAAAACCTATTTAAAGGCCCACGGCAGCTGGCCCAAAGATAGGGTTTTTAGAATTAGGTTTAATGAAATTTCCATAAGTGGATCTGCTGGGAGCAGGTGCTCCCTCTTCTGGGACGGGTGCTCCCTTCCTCCAGAATATTCCAAAAAGATCCATATTTCATCTTTTTCGCCAAATCCAATCTGCAAGCTCCAATCCTTGTTTCCAGCCACTTTTATACCTAGAATAACTGATAGAGAGTGAAACAATCGATAAAAACCTACAAAACAAGGGTTAGAATGCGCCAAAAACACATTATATCAATTCCCCCAGACTTAGATCTTTGTTTGTCCTCAAACAAATTCAAGACCAAGTGAAGGAGAAAGGTTTGAAAACGCGGGAACTCTTTTATCCTTAGTGAACCGGGTTTAAGACTTTTCAATCTGCAGACCACATAATCCAAATTACGAATAACAAAGCTTTACCAAAACTCCTCTACACATTTCTCAACCAAGTTCTATTTCCCAAACACAAACTCAACGCATTCAAAGTTGCGTGAGGGTCTCGCTAAAGGTACCATTCAGGGTAGACGACGCTAAAGGGTTTAAGGCCATTTAGAGGTGGAGTTCAAAGTGTTTAAAGTGTTTAAGGGTTACCCGACGTTTCCTAGTGGATGCAGGATATTGCACAAAATTGCAAGAGAGAACGGGTACGTTGATATCCACATTCTCTAAACCACTCTTTCTTCTCCAAATTTCTCCAACCAATTCATGTTGCCATCGTCCACCTTGGGTACACTCACTGTGCAGAGAGACATATTATAATTTACAAATTTTACCACCCTTCATCATCGGTTTACTGTTTTTTTTTAATTTTTTTTTTAGAGATAATAATGATGAAGAAGAGGGTTTTGATTACAACTGAATGTCTCCCAAGCACGAAAATATCAGAATTGTTGTACATACCCATGTGGAGCTCATCGATGTTATTCCCCATTTGTGGATTTTTGTTCCACCTCTTTGCATAACCATCTTCTGAGAGCGGGTGATGTGGGTGCTCTCACTTTCAGAGCATGTGCTCCTGTTCTTTAGAAAGAGTGATTTAGATGCAGTGTCGACCCAATTCTCCGGCCCTTTTGCACATATGCTGCACATATGACAATGAAGTAACAAGAATGCAAGGGGCTTGAAAAGAGGTTAGGGTTAAGGAGGGTACTAACTAAAAATGAGCTAGCTATTCAGGAACAACAAGAGTGATAAAAAGAATAAGGAGTCCTGAATATGATTCGTTTCCATAATCTAATGCCGATAGCGAGAGGAATTTTTGGTCAATATGAAACATGGAAGATGGTGTATCGAAGTGTTCCAGCTGTTCCTTGTACCCATGCTCTGAAGAAATGGTCACTAGAGAGAAAGTTAAACATATATAGTTCAAAGATTATCATAAGATAAGGTTCTAATTCCCTACAAAGTTTTGACTCAATAAAACAAACGAAAAGAAAGACTCAAAATAGGACATAAAAAAATAGAAAATAACCAAAATAAACGTCATTAGTAGCAACTCCCTCCAGACTTACTTCACACCGTCTCGGTGTGTGAATAAGAAAAGAAAGAGTAAGAAGAAGGAAGAAAAGAAAATGAAAATGCATAAAAGAAAAAGTATTCATGGAAATACTTACCTCTTGGTGGGCCTAAATCCGAATTTCGAATTTTACCCTGGAGAGCAGGTGCTCTGTTCTGGGTAGCAGATGCTCTCTGGAATTTGGATCGATCTGCTGAGTCGATCCTGAACTTGACCGCTAGGTTGGCTCAGGACCTCTTCTTCATGGATCGAGCGATCCACCCAAAGAGATCGATCGATCCTCCTTGCGTATTCCACAAATTTTTTTTTTTTTTTTAAAAACTCAAAGATTGAAATCACGGTTAGTAACAAAAGAAATCAAATTGAAAATGTTAGAAAACATACCGGTGGGTTGCCTCCCACCAAGCGCTTGGTTAAAGTCTTTAGCTTGACTTGATTAGCCGTTTAGGCTTTTGGTGCATCGCCTAAGGGGATGAATCCTCCTTCGGCTTCGTTCGTCTCAGCAAGGTACAACTTAAGCCTCTGACCGTTGACCACAAACTCGTTGCCTTTGGCGTCCAGCAACACCACGGCTCCATATGAACAGACCTCCTTAATGGTAAAGGGTTTGGACCACATTGATCTAACCGCATAAACATGTTCATCAGGAAGTGTGTCATCAAGAGGTACCTCACAATCAATTTTCATGTGAGATAGATGATCAGCAACTCCGTTCTCAGTCCCTTTCTTGTCAACAATTTGTAGATCAAACTCTTGGAGCAGAAGAATCCATCTCAAAAGCCTCGGTTTCGCATCTTTCTTGGTGAGCAAATATTTCAAAGCAGCGTGGTCGGTATGAACAATGACCTTCGAGCATCCAAGATACGACCTGAATTTCTCAAAGGCGAAGACAACAGCCAGGATTTCCTTCTCTGTCGTAGCATACTTACATTGAGCTTCGTCCAAAGTCTGGCTAGCGTAATAGATCACGTGGAGCTTTTTGTCTTTCATTTGTCTCAAAACTGCTCCCACAGCGTAATCACTAGCATCCGTCATCACCTCAAATGGTAGATCCCAATCTGGCGGTTGTACAACGGATGCACTTACCAATGCTCCCTTTATCGTGTGAAATGCCTTAAGGCAGGCTCCATCAAAATGAAACTTGGTTTCCTTACATAAGAGTTGAGTGAGTGGTCTCGCTATCTTTGAAAAGTCCTTGATGAAACGTCTGTAGAAACCCGCATGACCAAGGAAACTTCGTATCCCTCTAACTGAATCCGGTGGTTGCAAACTCATCATCACCTCAACTTTTGCTCAGTCAACCTCAATACCCTTTTCTGAAATTCGATGACCCAGAATTATTCCATCCCTAACCATAAAATGGCACTTCTCCCAGTTTAATACAAGAGGCTTCTCCTCACAGCGTTGTAACACCCTGCATAGATTAGACAGACACACAGAAAAAGAGCTCCCATAGACGGAGAAGTCATTTATGAAAACCTCCATAATATCTTCAATCAAATCTGTAAAGATAGACATCATGCACCTTTGAAAAGTAGCAGGGGCGTTGCATAGTCCGAATGGCATCCTGCGGTACGCAAAGGTGCCATAGGGACATGTGAAGGTTGTCTTCTCCTGATGAACCGGGTGAATGGGAATCTGAAAGAAACCTTAGTAACCGTCTAAAAAGCAGTAGTAAGGGTGGTTAGCTAATCTTTTGAGCATTTGATCAATGAATGGTAAGGGAAAATGATCCTTCCTCGTTGCTGCATTTAACTTTCTATAATCAATGCACATTCTATGTCCAGTGACAGTCCTAGTGGGTATCAATTCGTTCTTATCATTGACGATTACAGTAATTCTGCTTTTCTTAGGCACTACATGCACATGACTAACCTAATTACGATCAGATATTGCATAAATAACTCCAGCTTCTAGTAATTTCATTATCTCTTTCTTAACGACATCTTTCAAATTCGGATTCAATCTCCATTGGTGCTCTACAGAATTTCTAGATTTATCCTCTAAATGTATCCTATGCATGCATAAATCAGGTGAGATTCTAGGGATGTCATCTAGCGAATAACCAAAAACCTTCCTATACTTCCTAAGCTCGCATAAAAGTAAGGCAGATTCCACATTATTCAGATCAGCATTAATAATAACAGGATATGTAGAGTTGGGACCGAGAAACGCGTACCGTAGCCCATCTGGTAAGGTTTTGAGCTCAAGTTTTGGAGCTTTCAGATCGCTCCAAGGGCCATTAGCAGAGTTCCTAGGAGCAGGTGCTTCGTCTTCTCCCTCTGTTTCAAGTCTCAAAAAGTCTGTCGATTTTTCCATTTGACCAGAATCCAACATCCTTGCGAAACCATCAGTGTCCTCACTCAAATACCCATGTTCACTTTCAGCTTTTGTCAACGCAACATCCAAGGGATCATCAGCAAGAATCTCTTCAATCTCTTCTTCTGAGATTTCAAGGTTATCCTCAATGGCAAAAGTTTGCCCATCAATGGTCGGTTTCTTCAACATCCGATCCATCTCAAACTCCATGATAATGTCTCCCAAGTGAAGACCAATCATTCCATTCTTTACATCAATGATCACACCAGCTGTGCGCAAGAAAAGACGTCCCAAAATCAGGGGATCCTTTGGTTCATCGTCCAATTCCAACACCATGAAATCTGCTGGAATGAAAATGTTCCCAATCCTGACCTGCAAATCTTCCAAAATTCCTACAGGCAACCTAATAGATGTGTCAACAACACCAATGAAATTCATGTTGGTTTAAATTTTGTGTACCCAAGTTTTCTTGCAACCGAATAGGGCATGAGGTTCACGCTGGAGCCTAAATCACACAAAGAACAAGCAAATCGCACAGGGCCAATATCAACAGAAAGGTCGAACTTACCTGGGTCCTCTTGCTTTTTAATGGCCTTGTTTTGTAGCACAACACTACAATTCTTGCTTACAATCATGGCGCTCTGCTCTGAAGGAATCCGTCCAGTAACCAAGCCCTTAACGTACTTCTTCATGGACGACATCATCTGAATAGCATCTGCCAATGTCAGCTTAACCGTCAAATCTTGTAGCATTTCCTTACACTTCGCCTCCTCCAAATCCTTATGCGACTTCCTTGGAGGTACTGGGTAAGGGATAGGGGGCCTGTAGACACGAGAACGAACCTTATCAATAATCTCATTTGGCCTTAATACCTTAGAAGTTGATCCAGACATGTCTTCATCCTCTTCTGTTTCCGGAGCAGGTGCTCCCTCTGTTAGAACAGGTGCTCCGTCTGCTGGAGCAGGTGCTCCTTCTCGGCAGTTTGCAGTTTCCGTCCTTACGACTGCTGGTAAAACTCTTCCACTTCTCAGTTCAATGGCATTTACAAACTCTCTGGGGTTTGTGTCCGGCTTACCAGGCAGCACTCCTTGTGGCCTTTTGATTGCATTGGCTGTCTGAGCAACCTGAGTGTCGAGTTTCTTCACGTGGTTGTAAACCGCCTCAAGCCGACCATTAAGGTCCGAATACATAGCATCAACCTTAGTGTTGATCTCAGTAGCACACTTCTGTTGATTAACCATCAGCTGATGCATCATACCCTTCAACTCATCCTGGGAATTACTTCCAGAGCTCGCAGGAGCTTGAAAGTTAGAGTATTGCGTTTTCTAACCTTGAAAGGGGAGGAACATTTTTCCTTGGAAATTCTGAGGGTAGGTTTTTTGGAAAGTCTGATCCTGAGGCTTCTGGTTCTGGGGGCCGGTTTGTTGTGGGTATACCTGGTCCTGTGGGTTCTCGACATTCGTACTTTGATAGGAGAAATTTGGGTGACTCCTGTAATTTTGGTTGAACCCGCGGTTTCGCACAAACCCTTGGCCATTCACGTAGCTGACCTCCTGCTGATCACTGTCTCCTTCCTCAACTATCTCCTCAGCGAGTGGCTCGCCATCCTCATCTGCAAAGTGAACCATCCTTTGGTTAGCCTTGAGCAACAAGTTGACCTTAGCAGTAAGGTCATCAATCTTTTGGGAGTTCATCCCACTGGATTTCGTAGTCCGATCATATTCTTGAGACTTGTTACTAGAACTCGCAGCCAAGTTCTCAATGAGCTTATGCGCACCCTCTCTGGTTTTTGTCATAAAGTCTCCATCGCTAGCAGCATTAAGCGCATTTCTGTAGTCCTAGTCAACACCATTGTAGAAGATACTGAGCAGATTCGCATCGGTGAAACCATGGTGTGGGCATTCCCTTTTATACTCTTTGAATCGTTCCCATGCCTCACAAAAGGACTCTCCTAAATGTTCTTGGAACGAGGAGATTTTGTTCCTCAGACTCCTGGTTTTTGTCCTCGTATAAAAGTGATCCAGAAACGCAGCTCTACATTGTACCCAAGTCGTAATGGATCCAGCAGGTAGAGACTTAAGCCAACGCGAAGCCTTATCCGCGAGTGAGAAGGGGAATAGCTTGCACTTTAGGAAATTTGGGTTCATCCCATTAGAACTCATCGTGGAGCAGATCTCCTCGAAGTTTTCTATATGGTCCATCGGAATTTCAGCAGTCAGCCCATGAAACAAATGCTGCTTAACCAGAGATATCATCTGCGGTTTGATCTCATAATCATTCCGTTCAACAGCAGGGGGGACTATAGCAGCTCGGTTTCGGTAAAAAACATGGGGATTCTCCATATCCCCTATGGCTCGCTGCTGCATACGCGCATGTTGTTGATGCTGTTCGCGTGTGTGTTGCTGTTACATCTGAGCCATCTGCTCTTGCAGCCTTTGCAGCTCAGCCGCCATGTTGTTGTCGCCTTGTTCGCCCATATCAGCGGGATTAGGCCTTTGTCGTCTGTTTTCTCGTTCTAGTCTCGCAAGATCAGGGTTACTCAAAGTGATGAGGGGAGTTTGAAGATTTCTCCTTGTTGTCCTTGAGTTCACACACCTGAAACACATGCAAGAGAAACAAAAAAACGAATTTAGTGCTTAGTCTTAAATCGTAAACGAAAATTAGAGGTATCGAATTGGTCCCCGGTTTGATGAAAGTCCTTTTCCGGTTTTATAAGATTAAAACCTAGGTTCACTAATTCGAATGCAGAATAGTGAGGTTCGGTAAGGGACCAGCAATACACCCTAATCCTATGGATTACAAGTTCAGCTAAGCGATTATAAGAGGTTTTAGTGTCACGATTTATCAAAGCAAAGCAAGAGTAAAATTGGTTGTAAACAATTAAGGAAAATCGTTAGATTAAGGGGTAATTCTCAGGGATTAGAACATCTAGAACCAAGCAATTATTCAGGTTATCAAGTTATGAACCAATCTAGAACTCAACCATAAGTATAAGAGGATCCACTTTCGTGGTATCAACCACTTCAACAATCAATCTAACACCCTAAACTGTCGTTTGAGGTTACAAAGAATGAAGAGCATTAAATGATTAGGGTTGATTTGTTCACGAGTTGCCTTAACTTCAACTTTCGTTGGCTAAGGACAACTCGCCCATCAAAGTCAATTCCAGCAATCTACAACACTTTTGATGAGTAGATTCAACCTAAAATCAGAGGCTAGGTGATCAATCTAACCTAGGCAATAAGATCGACATTAGTTGGAGATATCGAATGATGATTTCAAAACATATCTATACTTAGTTCATGATATTCAATCCCATCGAAACCCTTAATCTAACTAGTGGATTACTCGCACATATTCAAGCAATCAACAGCAGCAATTGACATGAGAAACTTCATTGAATCAAAGTAAAAGAGATAAGGGTTTAAGAAAACTTCAACAAGGAAACGTGGAAGACAAATCTCCAAGTTTACAAACCCTAAAACAAGTATTCGAATCTCTCTCTCTCTCACTCGTTGATCTTTGTTGTGTTCTCTCTTTTCTGCTGCGTGATGTGTGCGTGATATCCTCAAAAGATCCAGAGAAAAACCTATTTAAAGGCCCACGGCGGCTGGCCCAAAGATAGGGTTTTTAGAATTAGGTTTAATGAAATTTCCATAAGTGGATCTGCTGGGAGCAGGTGCTCCCTCTTCTGGGACGGGTGCTCCCTTCCTCCAGAATATTCCAAAAAGATCCATATTTCATCCTTTTTCGCCAAATCCAATCCGCAAGCTCCAATCCTTGTTTCCAGCCACTTTTATACCTAGAATGACTCGATAGAGAGTGAAAGACTCGATAAAAACCTACAAAACAAGGGTTAGAATGCGCCAAAAACGCATTATATCAATAATCCATCGTGATCATGTCCCACTTCCACTCGGGCATCGATAACTTCTGCAACAAGCCACCTGGAACCTGATGTTCCTCCTTAACCATCTGACATGTCGGACAACTAGCAACCCACTTAGCAACATCACGCTTCATCCCAACCCAATGGTAGTATCTCTTCTACATCTTCGTTGCTCCCGGATGAATGGAGAACTTAGACTGGTGTGATTCCTTTAGAATCTCCTCCCGTAATGCTTGATCACTCGGAACACACACCCGAACATTCACCAAAATCGTACCATTATTCGAAATCAGATACTTGGTCTTATCGTTCTGAACCGCCTGACTCAACTTCTCATCTTTCTCCTGTGCTAACCGAACACGAGACAACAAATCTGCCTGATCTGTCGCTCCTAAACCCAACGGCTCCACATCCTCTATCAAAGCTGCAAGACGCAAAGTACTCACCATGCTCACCAAGGACTCCATGTCCTTCCCCGATGCTACATCCACCCGCTTACGGCTCAGTGCATCTGCCACTGAATTGGCCTTACCCGGATGATACTCGATAGACAAGTCATAATCCGCAACTAATTCCATCCATCTCCGCTGCCTAAGGTTCAACTCCGGCTGAGTAAAGATATACCTCAAGCTTTTATGATCCGTGAAGACCTGAACCTTACCGCCATAGAGATATGATCTTCAAATCTTCAACGCAAAAACCATAGCCGCCATCTCAAGGTCATGGGTAGGGTAGTTCCCTTTATGCTTCCTCAACTGTCTAGATGCATAAGCGATCACCTTACCCTTCTGCATCAGAAAACACCCAAGTCCCATCCTTGATGCATCCGTGTAAACCACGAATGGTTCACCTGGCTCGAACAATGCTAACACCGGCGCACTCGTCAGTATTCCTTTAAGTGTCGAGAAACTCTTCTTACACTCGACTGTCCAAATGAACGGAACATCCTTCCCCGTTAGCTGAGTCATTGACTTGGCTGTACTAGCAAACCCTTTCACAAATCTCCGGTAATTACCAGCCAACCCGAGAAAACTCCTTATCTCCGAAGCATTCTGCGGTCTCGACCATTCCTCAATGGCCTTGATATTTTCTGGATCAATAGACACTCCCTTGTGCGAGACAATATGACCCAAAAATCCAATCTCCCTTTGCCAAAAGCTACACTTTCCTACAACTTACTCAATACCTTTTCCAGATGGACTTGGTGTTCCTCTCGATTCTTCGAGTACACCAAAATTTCATCGATGAAAATGATAACAAACTTGTCCAAATACTCCCTGAACACATTGTTCATCAACTTCATGAATGCTGCTAGTGCATTCGTCAGCCCAAATGGCATCACCACGAACTCGTAATAACCGTACCTCATCCAAAAGGCAGTCTTACGGATATCCACCTCGGCTATCAGGATCTGATGGTAACCCGAAGCCAAATCTATCTCTGAAAAACAAGTAGCACCCTTGAGTTGGTCCAACAACTCATCGATCCTCGGTAAAGGGTAGTTGTTCTTCACCGTCACCCGTTTCAACCCTCGGTAATCGATACATAGTTTGAAACTCCTGTCTTTCTTTTTAACGAATAATACCGGTGCTCCCCACGGTGAACTGCTAGGCCGAACAAAACCTTTCTCCATCAGCTGACTCAACTGCTTCTTAAGCTCGGCCATTTCAGCAGGCACCATCCTGTACGGAGCCTTAGAGATCGGAGCCGTACCAGGCTCTAACTCAATAATAAACGGATCTGACCTTGCCGGTGGTGGTTCTGACAACGACTCGAACACATCCTCAAAATTCCTCACCACTGGAATCTCATCCAACTCGACCACCGTTTCTGATGCAGCCTCACGAATGGAAGTTGCACGGAGGATGGATCGGCTCGAACCGGCCGTATGACACCTGTCACGAGTCGGGTAGCGATGGACGATGGAGTCGACGTGGAGGATGGATCCGAGTGTTGGCCGTACAACACTTCCATTTCGGACAGAAATATGATTGAGCGGATTGCGAAGGTGGATCGAAGGTCACCACGAGCCGATGAAAGAGACTCGATACTGGTCAAAAACAACAAAGAGATCAAACGGATTTCTAAGTTGTAAGGGTTTTTCTTTAAGAAGAAAGTTCTTTGCTTTATTGATAATGGGTGAGAAAAATACAAGGCTGTTAGGGGACTTATATACTCGTCCGATCAGCTATGCCCTTCTAGGGGTCTTGGAATTTATTACAAAGATCAACATCTAATGCATTAAAAAAATGAAATCGGTGAAACAAATGCCCGACACTACTTAAGGAAAGAAATCATGTGAAAATTCAAAGAAAGAGCCGTCAGTATCAAAATAATTAAAATGAAAAAAGAACTTACCTTAAGTGGATGGATTCGCGGGATCGCGTCGGATCGGGTGGAACCCACGTCGGATTGGGCAGAATCCTTAGTCTTCAATGCGCATGATGGTGAAAAAGGAAAGTATCCGTTGGGCGTGTCGCGAGTCGCAGAGGAAGATCTGCTCTGGGCCGGGCTGGTCTTGATCGGGCCGAGCTGGGCCGGACTGGTTTTGGTCGGCCTGGACTGGGCCGGGCTGGTTAGGTGCGGTTCGGTCTTGATCTTCGGATGGGCGTACGTCAGTTTGACGGATCTAGGCTAGTGAGTCCACGTCGTGCTCGGCTAGTAGCGACTTCACCGCGTCGTTGATGTTCTCTTGCAACGTTCGGGCTCCAGATCGTGTCATGGGCTTGGACCTCATCGTGGGGATGGGCTTTGATGGGGTTGCGGCAGTACTGCCGGTTTTGGAGGATGCATCATCCTCTCCCCCTTGGAAATGTTATGTCCTCAGAACTGTTTCATCTGCTTTACAGGGAGTTAAGTCAGCCACATTAAAGATCGGGGATACGTTAAACTCACCTCGGAGATCTAGCTCGTAAGCGTTGTCGTTGATCTTCTTGATCACTTGGTACGGTCCGATTCCTCGGGGCGACAACTTGTTCGTTCTCATCTTCGGGAACCGATCTTCCCGCATGTGAACCCAGACATAATCTCCTGGTTCGAGATGGAGTTCCTTTCGGCTTTGGTCCGAATGTTTCTTAGTCCGTTTGTTCCGTTTCTCCATGTTTTCCTTGGCCCGTTGATAGAGCTTCTTGAGTAAGTCGGTCTTGGCCACCCCATTCTGGTTGATTTGATCCTTTCGTGGGAGCGGTATTGGGGCTAGGTCGAGGGGAGTCTGCGGCTTAAAACCGTATACGATCTCAAAAGGAGACAAGTTAATAGAAGAGTGTTTTACGTGGTTATAAGCAAACTCGACCAAGGGAAGACAATCGAGCCAATTTCTCAAATTTTTACCGATAGTTGCTCGCAAGAGCGTGCCCAAAGTGCGGTTGGTGGCCTCGGTCTGGCCGTCGGTCTGTGGATGGGCCGTGGTGGAGAAGAGAAGCTTGGTTCCGAGCTTTCTCCATAAGGTCCTCCAGAAATGTCTGAGAAACTTTGGGTCGCGGTTTGATACAATGGTCCGGGGTAGGCCATGTAGTCGTACTACTTCCTTGAAGAATAGGTGGGCTATTTGTATAGCGTCGTTGCTCTTGTTGCATGGAATGAAATGGGCCATCTTGCTGAACCGATCCACGACAACAAAAACCGAGTCCTTGTGTTGGATCTTCGGTAGTCCTACAACAAAATCCATAGACAAGTCGATCCATGGCATATCAGGGATAGGTAAAGGCGTATAAAGACCGTGAGGATGTGACCTGGATTTTGCGCTAAGGCATGTGGTGCACTTGGAACAGAACCGTTCCACGTCTCGTCATTGGTGAGGCCAGAAGAAGTGTTCCTCGAGGATGTTTCGGGTTTTCTCCATGCCGAAGTGTCCCATAAAGCCGCCTCCATGTGCCTCGCTTAGGATTAGCTCACGCATCGAGCTTCGGGGAATGTACAGCCTCTTGTCCCGGAAAAAGAAACCATCTTGCTTGTAATAGGGTCCAAGGGCGCCTTTGGTGCATCGGGTGTAGAGCTCTCCAAAGTCTGGATCATCGGTGTAGAGCTTCTTGAGATGTTCGAACCCCATTATTTTGGACTCCATGGTAGAGATAAGGGCGTATCTCCTGGATAGGACATCAGCTACTACATTCTCTTTGCCCTTCTTGTACTTGATCACATACGGGAACGTCTCCACGAACTCAAGCCATCTGCCGTGCCGCTTCTTGAGATTGGTTTGGCCTCGGAGGTACTTGAGTGTCTCGTGATCGGTATGGATCACGAACTCCTTGCTGAGCAGGTAGTGTCGTAGGTGGGATAGTTGAGGGTGGCTCCGTTGAGTTTCTCGCTGAAGAAGGCAACCGGTCTGCCTCCTTGCGTCAGAACTGCTCTAATGCCCGTACCTGATGCATCACATTCAACCTCAAACATTCGGTCAAAATTATGCAAATTTAATACCGGGGCATTGGTAAGGCTGTCCTTGAGCCGTTGGAATGCCGCGTCTTGGCTTGGTCCCCACGAGAAGGCTATGTCCTTCTTGATCACCGAGGTGATGGGAGCGGCTATCGTGCTAAAGTCCTTAACAAAATGTCGGTAAAAACTGGCCAGACCGTGAAAGCTTCGGACTTGACCGATGGTGGTGGGTGTTGGCCATTCTTAGATGGCTTTGATCTTCTCATCATCCACCTTTAGACCCTGCGCACTCACAACAAAGCCTAGGAAAACCAATTGATCCGTGCAAAAGACGCACTTCTTGAGATTGGCATATAAGTGCTCGGACCGCAAGGTCTCCAACACTTTCTCAAGGTGCATTAAGTGGTCTTCCAAACAGGTGCTATAAACAAGAATGTCATCAAAATAAACAACGACAAACTTACAGATGTATGCTCTTAGCACGTGGTTCATGAGTCGCATGAAGGTGCTCGATGCGTTGGTGAGAGCGAACGGCATCACAAGCCATTCATAAAGACCTTGCTTGGTCTTGAAGGCGGTCTTCCACTCGTCACCCCTCCTTCATTCTCACTTGGTGGTAGCCACTTTTCAAATCGATCTTGGAGAAGATCGTGGCACCACTGAGCTCGTCTAACATGTCGTCGAGTCATGGTATGGGATGTCGGTACTTGTCGGTGATGTTGTTGATGGCGCGGCAGTCCACATACATCCGCCAGGACCCGTTCTTCTTGGGTACTAAAAGGACTGGAACCGCACAGGGGCTGAGGCTCTCTCGGATGTAGCCTTGCTTCATCAGCTCCTAGACTTGTCGTTTTAGCTCCTTGGCTTCCTCCGGGTTGACGCGGTAAGCCGGTCGGTTCGGTAGGGGAGCTCCGGGGATGAGATCGATCTGATGTTCGATACCACAGGTCGGGGGTAGGCCGGCGGGTATCTCGTCAGGGAAGATGTCCTTGAAACGGTCCAGCAACCGTTGGACTCCTTCGGGATGGATGGTCTCGTCGGGTTCTTCAAAATAACCTTCCTTAAAGATCATTAGTAGCACCTGCGTTTGTGCATTTAACGATCTAAGGACTTGACCAGGGGTAATAAAAAGGTTGGTCCGACTTAGCTTATCGGCTTGTGCCCCTTTGTCCATAGCCTTTTGAAGTTCATGGACTTCGGTCGGGGTGAGCGGGGCAAGGTTGTGTTTCTTGCCGTTGTGCGCGAAACTATAGAAGTTAGTGCGGCCGTTGTGGAGCGTCTCTTTGTCGAACAGCCATGGGCGGCCTAGGAGGATGTGGCCGGCTTGCATCGGGACCACATCGCAGAGTACCTCATCCGCGTACTTGCCGATGCTAAACGGTACTAAGACTTGCTCACCGATCTTCAATTCTACCTTGTCGTCTAGCCATCTTAATCGATATGGCCGTGGGTGCTTGGTGGTTGCGAGGCCTAACCTGTCAACCAAGTACTTGCTAGCAACATTAGTACATAAGCTACCATCATTTATTAGGCTACATACCTTGGATTGAACGGTGCATCGCGTGTGGAAGATGTTCTCCCGTTGGATGGTCTCGGGCTCGAACAAGGCGCTAAGGGTTCTCCGGGTTACAAGGATTTCTCCTACGTCCGGATATTCCGTAACTTCCTCCTCGGACTCCTCTGCCTCATGTTCGTCCTGGGACTCATATTCGCCATCTTCTCGGAGGATCATAGCTTGTTGGTTCGGACACTCACGGGAGTAGTGGCCCTTGCCTTTGCACTTGAAGCACGTGACATCTCGAGCTCGCTGGACTGGGGCTGCGCTCGGCCCGGTACTGGCCGCCTTGCCAGGTTTGGGTTTCTTGAACTTAGACGTCGGGTCGACCGCCTTCCCTTTGTCCGGGTTGCGGTTAGTTGGCGGGTTCCAGCTAGGCTTGGAACAGCTGAGGGAAGCATTCTTCCTCCGAATGTGTTGCTCGGCCTGGATGGCCGTGTGTAGAAGCTCGTCAAGGGTCCCGTATGGTTGCCTCTCAACCTTCCGAGCGATGCGGTCTTGAAGGCCGTCCAGGAACTGGGCCATCAAGGTCTCGGGGGAATCTTCAACTCCTAGTCGGTTCTTCAAGGTTTCGAACTCCTCAAAGTATTCTTTTACGGTCTTGGTTCCTTGGGATAGTTTGCGGAACCGTTTCTGGAGATCGTTGTGGAAATACGCCGGAACGTATCTCTTCCGGAGCTGGCAGCTCATGTCCTCCCACATGGCGATTAGGGGGAGCCTACGTCTCCGTCGGTCGGACACTTCTCTGTCCCACCAGGCTAGGGCATTGTCCGTAAGCTGCACTGAGGCCAGGGACACCTTGCGTGTTTCCGAGTAGTTGTAGTACTCGAAGATGTACTCCATGCGCTGTTCCCAATCTAGGTAGGCTTCCGGGTTGATCTTACCGGCAAAGGTTGGTGGGACCAACTTCAAATCTTTCCCACCGTGCCAGGGTTCATCGTCATCTCGGTTTGGTCCTTGCCTCGGGCCGTTGTGCGGGCCGTTGCAATTGTGGTGCCGTCCGGGTTGTTCGCGGGCTTGCCTATTGCCGTGGTTGTCGTTATGGCCATTAGGGTTAGCTTGGGCCGGGTCAGCACTACTCTCGGATGAGCTCTCGGTTTCTTGGTTTTGTCGGTTTTCAAGTTGGGTCAGACGGGTAGTGATACCCTGGATCGCGGCCATAACTTGGGCCAATGTGATCTCGCCTTGGTCTCCCATGATCCGGTTAAGTACCTGCGAAAATTTACCAAGTGTATGAATGTGTTCGAAGATTGCCAAGAAAGGAAAGAAATAATCACGAGTAATGGATGGATTTATGCAATAAGTGTAATTCCGTTTAAGGAAGTTATCGTTGGACGATTAAATTCAAACAAAATAAGAATAAGTGCTGATGATCAAATATGGAAATGGGAGCGTTGGTATGATTAAATAAAAGATTTTTTTTTTTTTTTTGAATTTTAACGATGAACAAGATGATGAATATGCAATGAACACGAGATGAACACGAAGGGAACTAGGTGTTTAAATAATTTAAAACAAGTATTTGAAAAGGGCACGAGGTAACCGAAGGTTGGGGACGGATGATGATGAACAAGATCGATCCTTGGCTTCCGATACTACGTGGTTCCTGAAAGGGAAGAATCAAGCAAGTGAATGTTCTATGTTTTGATTTTTTTTTTGATTAAATGAAAGATGTGATTCAAAGTAGACAAGAAACAAAGAACAATTTTTTTTTTTTTTTTGATTTAAGGAGACGATTTGAAAGAAAAAAAATGCAAGTATGATTTTTTTTTTTTTTTGAATGAGATGATCAACGAATGCAAAGATGAACAAAGATGAAAGAAACTTTTTATATATATATTTTTTCTTTTTGGATATGAGCAAAACGGAAACAAAAGCAAATAATTCAAACGATGATTCTTATGAGTTTTTCTTTAAAGATATGAAAGCAAAACAAAAGGAAAAGGATTGACAAAACCTGATTAGGAGCTTTTGAAGCTCTGATACCAGATGATGCAGCCTCACGAACGGAAGTTGCGCGGAGGATGGATAGGCTCGAACCGGCCGTACGGCACCTGTCACGAGTCGGGTAGCGATGGACGATGGAGTCGACGCGGAGGATGGATTGGAGTGTTGGCCGTACAACACTTCCACTTCGGACAGAAATATGATTGAGCGGATTGCGAAGGTGGATCGAAGGTCACCACGAGCCGATGAAAGAGACTCGATACTGGCCAAAAACAACAAAGAGATCAAACGGATTTCTAAGTTGTAAGGGTTTTTCTTTAAGAATAAAGTTCTTTGCTTTATTGATAATGGGTGAGAAAAATACAAGGCTGTTAGGGGACTTATATACTCGTCCGATCAGCTATGCCTTTCTAGGGGTCTTGGAATTTATTACAAAGATCGACATCTAATGCATTAAAAAAACAAAATCGGCCAAACAAATGCCCGACACTACTTAAGGAAAGAAATCATGCGAAAATTTAAAGAAAGAGCCGTTAGTATCAAAATAATTAAAATGAAATAAGAACTTACTTTAAGTGGATGGATTCGCGGGATCGCGTCGGATCGGGTGGAACCCGCGTCGGATTGGGCAGAATCCTTAGTCTTTAATGCGCGTGATGGTGAAAAAGGAAAGTATCCATTGGGCGTGTCGCGGGTCGCGGAGGAAGATCTGCTCTGGGCCGGGCTGGTCTTGATCAGGCCGGGCTGGGCCGGACTGGTCTTGGTCGGCCTGGACTGGGCCGGGCTGGTTAGGTGCGGATCGGTCTTAATCTTCGGATGGGCGTACGTCAGTTTGACGGATCTGGGCTAGTAGTCCACGTCGTGCTCGGCTAGTAGAGACTTCACCGCGTCATTGATGTTCTCTTGCAACGTTCGGGCTCCAGATCGTGTCATGGGCTTGGACCTCATCGTGGGGATGGCTTTGATGGGGCTGCGGCAGTACTGCAGGTTTTGGAGGATGTATCAGTTTCCACCTCACCCGTGGTGATAGTAGCCAGATACGCCTCACACCCTTTTTCGATCAACTGTCCGGCTTGGATAGATGACACGATCAACCCGCTTGGTGAAGTCTGAATCTCCTGAAACACGACCCTTGCATCGCCCTTCTCAAACCAAATACGCCTTCGGTGGCAGTCCAGATGTGCCTTATACCTATCAATCCAATCCATGCCTAATATCACCTCATAGGACTAAACCTGACAAATCCTCAAATCTGCTGGCATGTCGATCCAATCGATCATCACCGAGACGTTCCTGACCATCCTGTAGGTCATCATCACTTGGCCTCCTGCCGCTTCGACCATTCCAAAATTATCCCGTGGTTCCTTCAGGAACCCACCTTTTCCTACCTAACTCGGGTTAACAAAATAATGTGTCGCTCCCAAATTGAACAACACATGGATTGCCAATCCACCCATACAAACTGTCCCTACACATTCATATGAATGCTAAGAACACAAACTAACAAACGACAAACTCAAACGGCAAACTCAAATGACAAACGACAAACGACAAACGACACCCGTAAACCATTTCACAAACTCGAACAAATTTACCAAATAAATGATAAATTACTAACCAGAGATCGGTCGCGAAGAACTAGGAGCAATAGCATCCCCAGCGATAGCGTACACCCTCGGCATCATTGTGTATATTTTGCTAGACCTCTAGGAATGTATGTTTAGGGTTTATGATTTTTTGAGAACAATGTGTATATTTTGCTAGACCTCTAGGAATTAGGGTTTAGGGTTTTGGGTGTTGTGAGAACAATGTGTATGTTTTGCATACCTCTAAGAATTAGGGCTTAGGGTTTAGGGTTTAGTGAGAACATTGTGTATGTTTTGCTATACCTCTAGGAATTAGGGTTTAGGGTTTTGGGTTTAGGGTTTCGGGTTTAAGGTTTAGGTTTAGGTTTTAGGGTTTAAGGTTTGGGGTTTAGGGTTTAGGGTTTAAGGTTTAGGGTTTAGGGTTTAAGGCTTAGGGTTTACGGTTATGGGTTTAGGGTTTACTGGTTTGGGTTTAAGGTTTAGGGTTTAGGCCCCTAGGAATTAGAGTTTAAGGTTTAGGGTTTTGTGAGAACAATGTGTATGTTTTGCTAGACCTCTAGGAATTAGGGTTTAGGGTTTAGGGTTTTGGGTTTTGTGAGAACAATGTGTATGTTTTGCTATACCTCTAAGAATTAGGGCTTAGGGTTTAGGGTTTAGTGAGAACATTGTGTATGTTTTGCTATACCTCTAGGGTTTAGGGTTTAGGGTTTAGGGTTTAGGGATTAGGGTTTAGGGTTTAGGGGTTAGGGTTTATGGTTTAGGGTTTATTGTTTCGGGTTTAAGGTTTTGTGAGAACATCATGTATGTTTTGCTAGACCTCTAGGAATTAAGGTTTATGGTTTACTTTTAGGGTTTTGTGAGAACAATTTGTATGTTTTACTAGACCTCTAGGAATTAGAGTTTAGGGTTTATGGTTTAGGGTTTTGTGAGAACAATGTGTATGTTTTCCTATTCCACTAGGAATTAGAGTTTAGGGTTTTGTGAGAACAATGTGTATGTTTTGCTATAAGTCAAGGAATTAGGGTTTAGGATTTAGGGTTTAGGGCTTAGGGTTTTGTGAAATCATTGTGTATGTTTTGCTAGACCTCTAGGAATTAGAGGTTAGGTTTTAGGGTTTTGTGAGAACAATGTGTATGTTTTGCTATACCTCTAGGAATTACCGTTTAGGGTTTTGTGAGAACAATGTGTATGTTTTGCTATACCTCTAGGAATTATGGTTTATAATTTAGGGTTTAGGGTTTAAAGTTTTCTGAGAACATTGTGTATGTTTTGCTAGATCCCTAGGACTTAGGGTTTAGGGTTTAGGGTTTACATTTGGGGTTTTTTAGAACAATATGTATATGTTTAGGGTTTTGGGTTTAGGGTTTAGGGTTTAGGGTTTAGTGGTATGAGTTTAGGGTTTAGGTTTTATAGTTTAGGGTTTAGTGTTTACGGTTATGGGTTTAGGGTTTAGGGGTTTGGGTTTAGGGTTTAAGGTTTAGGGTTTAGGGTTTTGTGAGAACATTGTGTATATTTTGCTAGACCTCTAGGAATGTATGTTTAGGGTTTATGATTTTTTGAGAACAATGTGTATATTTTGCTAGACCTCTAGGAATTAGGGTTTAGGATTTTGGGTGTTGTGAGAACAATGTGAATGTTTTGCATACCTCTAAGAATTAGGGCTTAGGGTTTAGGGTTTAGTGAGAACATTGTGTATGTTTTGCTATACCTCTAGGAATTAGATTTTAGGGTTTTGGGTTTAGGGTTTTGGGTTTAAGGTTCAGGTTTAGGTTTTAGGGTTTAAGGTTTGGGGTTTAGGGTTTAGGGTTTAAGGTTTAGGGTTTACGGTTATGGGTTTAGGGTTTACTGGTTTGGGTTTAAGGTTTAGGATTTAGGCCCCTAGGAATTAGAGTTTAAGGTTTAGGGTTTTGTGAGAACAATGTGTATGTTTTGCTAGACCTCTAGGAATTAGGGTTTAGGGTTTAGGGTTTTGGGTTTTGTGAGAACAATGTGTATGTTTTGCTATACCTCTAAGAATTAGGGCTTAGGGTTTAGGGTTTAGTGAGAACATTGTGTATGTTTTGCTATACCTCTAGGACTTAGGGTGTAAGGTTTTGGGTTTAGGGTTTCGGGTTTAAGGTTTAGGTTTTAGGGTTTAGGGTTTAGTGGTTTGAGTTTAGGGTTTACGGTTATGGGTTTATGGTTTAGGGGTTCTGGTTTATGGTTTAGGGTTTAGAGTTTAGGGTTTTGTGAGAACATTGTGTATATTTTGCTAGAACTCTAGCAATTAGAATTTAAGGTTTAGGGTTTTGTGAGAACAATGTGTATGTTTTGCTAGACCTCTAGGAATGTATGTTTAGGGTTTAAGGTTTAGTGCTTAGGGTTTAGTGTTTAGGGTTTTGTGAGAAGATTGTGAATGTTTTGCTATACCTCTAGGAATTAGGGTTTAGGGTTTAGGGTTTTATGAGAACATTGTTTATGTTTTGCTATACGTCTAGGAATTAGGGTTTAGGGTTTGGGGTTAAGGGTTTAGGGTTTAGGGTTTAGGGTTTAGGGGTTAGGGTTTAGGGTTTAAGGTTTAGGGTTTAGGGTATGAGGTTTTGTGAGATTATTGTGAATGTTTTGCTAGACCTCTGGGAATTAAGGTTTTTGGTTTAAGGTTTAAATTTTACGTTTACGGTTTTGTGAGAACAATATGTATGTTTTGCTAGACCTCTAGGAATTAGAGTTTACGGTTTAGGGTTTAGGGTTTTTTGAGAACAATGAGTATATTTTCCTAGACCTCTAGGAATTAGTGTTTACGGTTTAGGGTTTTGTGAGAACAATGTGTATGTTTTGCTATACCTCTAGGAATTAGGGTTTAGGGTTTAGGGTTTAGTGTTTACGGTTATGGGTTTAGGGTTTAGGGGTTTGGGTTTAGGGTTTAAGGTTTAGGGTTTAGGGTTTTGTGAGAACATTGTGTATATTTTGCTAGACCTCTAGGAATATATGTTTAGGGTTTATGATTTTTTGAGAACAATGTGTATATTTTGCTAGACCTCTAGGAATTAGGGTTTAGGGTTTTGGGTGTTGTGAGAACAATGTGTATGTTTTGCATACCTCTAAGAATTTGGGCTTAGGGTTTAGGGTTTAGTGAGAACATTGTGTATGTTTTGCTATACCTCTAGGAATTAAGGTTTAGGGTTTTGGGTTTAGGGTTTCGGGTTTAGGGTTTAGGGTTTTGTGAGAACAATGTGTATGTTTTGCTGGACTTCTAGGAATTAGAGTTTAGGGTTTAGGGTTTAGGGTTTTGTGAGAACAATGTATACATTTTGCTATACCTCTTGGAATTAGGGTTTAGGGTTTTGTGAGAACAATGTGTATGTTTTGCTATACCTCTAGGAAGTATGGTTAAGGGTTTTGTGAGAACATTGTGTATGTTTTGTTATACATCTACGAATTAGGGTCTAAGGTTTTGTGATAACAATTTGTATGTTTTGCTATACCTCTAGGAATTATGGTTTAGAATTTAGGGTTTAGGGTTTAAGGTTTTGTGAGAACATTGTGTATGTTTTGCTAGACCTATAGGAATTAGGGTTTAGGGTTTACGTTTAGGGTTTTGTGAGAACAATATGTATGTTTTCCTAGACCTCTAGGAATGTATGTTTAGAGTTTAGGGTTTAGGGTTTAGGGTTTGGTGAGAACAATGTGTATATTTTGCTAGTCCTCTAGGAATTAGAGTTTAGGGTTTAGGGTTTTGTGAGAACAATGTGTATGTTTTGCTAGACCTCTAGGAATTAGAGTTTAGGGTTTTGTGAGAACATTGTGTATGTTTTGCTATACCTCTAGGAATTAGAGTTTAAGGTTTAGTGTTTAGGGTTTAAGGTTTAAGGTTTAGGGTTTAGGGTTAAGGGTTTAGGGATTAGGGTTTAGGGTTTAGGGGTTAGGGTTTAGGGTTTAGGGTTTATTGTTTCGTGTTTAAGGTTTTGTGAGAACATCATGTATGTTTTTCTAGACCTCTAGGAATTAAGGTTTATGGTTTACTTTTAGTTTTTTATGAGAACAATTTGTATGTTTTACTAGACCTCTAGGAATTAGAGTTTAGGGTTTATGGTTTAGGGTTTTGGGTATTGTGAGAACAATGTGTATGTTTTGCATACCTCTAAGAATTAGGGCTTAGGGTTTAGGGTTTAGTGAGATCATTGTGTATGTTTTGCTATGGGATTAGGGTTTCGGGTTTAAGGTTTAGGTTTAGGTTTTTGGGTTTAGGGTTTCGGGTTTTGTGAGAACATTGTGTATGTTTTGCTAGATCTCTTGGAATTAGAGTTTAGGGTTTAGGGTTTTGTGAGAACAATGTGTATGTTTTGCTAGACCTCTAGGAATTAGGGTTTAGGGTTTAGGGTTTTGGGTTTTATGGGAACAATGTGTATGTTTTGCTATACCTCTAGGAATTAGGGTTTAGGGTTTAGGGTTTTATGAGAACATTGTATATGTTTTGCTATACGTCTAGGAATTAGGGTTTAGGGTTTAGGGTTTAGGGTTAAGGGTTTAGGGTTTAGAGTTTAGGGTTTAGGGGTTAGGGTTTAGGGTTTAAGGTTTAGGGTTTAGGGTTTAGGGTTTTGTGAGAACAATGAGTATATTTTCCTAGACCTCTAGGAATTAGAGTTTACGGTTTAGGGTTTTGTGAGAACAATGTGTATGTTTTGCTATACCTCTAGGAATTAGGGTTTAGGGTTTAGGGTTTTGTGAGAACATTATGTATGTTTTGCTAGACCTCTAGGAATTGGGGTTTAGGGTTTTGTGAGAATATTGTGTATGTCTTGCTATACCTCTAGGAATTAGGGTTTAGGGTTTAGGGTTTAGGGTTTAGGGTTTAGGGGTTAGGGTTTAGGGTTTATGGTTTAAGGTTTTGTGACAACATCGTGTATGTTTTGCTAGACCTCTAGGAATTAAGATTTATGGTTTATGGTTTAGGATTTACGTTTAGGGTTTTGTGAGAACAATGTGTATGTTTTGCTGGACCTCTAGGAATTAGAGTTTAAGGTTTAGGGTTTAGGGTTTAGGGTTTAGGGTTTTGTGAGAACAATGTGTATGTTTTGCTATACCTCTTGGAATTAGGGTTTAGGATTTTGTGAGAACAATGTGTATGTTTTGCTATACCTCTAAGAATTAGGGCTTAGGGTTTACGGTTTAATGAGAACATTGTGTATGTTTTGCTATACCTCTAGGACTTAGGGTGTAAGGTTTTGGGTTTAGGGTTTCGGGTTTAAGGTTTAGTTTTTAGGGTTTAGGGTTTAGTGGTTTGAGTTTAGGGTTTACGGTTATGGGTTTATGGTTTAGGGGTTTGGGTTTATGGTTTAGGGTTTAGGGTTTAGGGTTTTGTGAGAACATTGTGTATATTTTGCTAGAACTCTAGCAATTAGAATTTAAGGTTTAGGGTTTTGTGAGAACAATGTGTATGTTTTGCTAGACCTCTAGGAATGTATGTTTAGGGTTTAAGGTTTAGTGCTTAGGGTTTAGTGTTTAGGGTTTTGTGAGAAGATTGTGAATGTTTTGCTATACCTCTAGGAATTAGGGTTTAGGGTTTAGGGTTTTATGAGAACATTGTTTATGTTTTGCTATACGTCTAGGAATTAGGGTTTAGGGTTTGGGGTTAAGGGTTTAGGGTTTAGGGTTTAGGGTTTAGGGGTTAGGGTTTAGGGTTTAAGGTTTAGGGTTTAGGGTATGAGGTTTTGTGAGATTATTGTGAATGTTTTGCTAGACCTCTGGGAATTAAGGTTTTTGGTTTAAGGTTTAAATTTTACGTTTATGGTTTTGTGAGAACAATATGTATGTTTTGCTAGACCTCTAGGAATTAGAGTTTACGGTTTAGGGTTTAGGGTTTTTTGAGAACAATGAGTATATTTTCCTAGACCTCTAGGAATTAGTGTTTACGGTTTAGGGTTTTGTGAGAACAATGTGTATGTTTTGCTATACCTCTAGGAATTAGGGTTTAGGGTTTAGGGTTTAGTGTTTACGGTTATGGGTTTAGGGTTTAGGGGTTTGGGTTTAGGGTTTAAGGTTTAGGGTTTAGGGTTTTGTGAGAACATTGTGTATATTTTGCTAGACCTCTAGGAATGTATGTTTAGGGTTTATGATTTTTTTAGAACAATGTGTATATTTTGCTAGACCTCTAGGAATTAGGGTTTAGGGTTTTGGGTGTTGTGAGAACAATGTGTATGTTTTGCATACCTCTAAGAATTAGGGCTTAGGGTTTAGGGTTTAGTGAGAACATTGTGTATGTTTTGCTATACCTCTAGGAATTAGGGTTTAGGGTTTTGGGTTTAGGGTTTCGGGTTTAGGGTTTAGGGTTTTGTGAGAACAATGTGTATGTTTTGCTGGACTTCTAGGAATTAGAGTTTAGGGTTTAGGGTTTAGGGTTTTGTGAGAACAATGTATACATTTTGCTATACCTCTTGGAATTAGGGTTTAGGGTTTTGTGAGAACAATGTGTATGTTTTGCTATACCTCTAGGAAGTAGGGTTAAGGGTTTTGTGAGAACATTGTGTATGTTTTGCTATACATCTACGAATTAGGGTCTAAGGTTTTGTGATAACAATTTGTATGTTTTGCTATACCTCTAGGAATTATGGTTTAGAATTTAGGGTTTAGGGTTTAAGGTTTTGTGAGAACATTGTGTATGTTTTGCTAGACCTATAGGAATTAGGGTTTAGGGTTTACGTTTAGGGTTTTGTGAGAACAATATGTATGTTTTCCTAGACCTCTAGGAATGTATGTTTAGAGTTTAGGGTTTAGGGTTTAGGGTTTGGTGAGAACAATGTGTATATTTTGCTAGTCCTCTAGGAATTAGAGTTTAGGGTTTAGGGTTTTGTGAGAACAATGTGTATGTTTTGCTAGATCTCTAGGAATTAGAGTTTAGGGTTTTGTGAGAACATTGTGTATGTTTTGCTATACCTCTAGGAATTAGAGTTTAAGGTTTAGTGTTTAGGGTTTAAGGTTTAAGGTTTAGGGTTTAGGGTTAAGGGTTTAGGGATTAGGGTTTAGGGTTTAGGGGTTAGGGTTTAGGGTTTAGGGTTTATTGTTTCGTGTTTAAGGTTTTGTGAGAACATCATGTATGTTTTTCTAGACCTCTAGGAATTAAGGTTTATGGTTTACTTTTAGTTTTTTATGAGAACAATTTGTATGTTTTACTAGACCTCTAGGAATTAGAGTTTAGGGTTTATGGTTTAGGGTTTTGGGTATTGTGAGAACAATGTGTATGTTTTGCATACCTCTAAGAATTAGGGCTTAGGGTTTAGGGTTTAGTGAGAACATTGTGTATGTTTTGCTATGGGATTAGGGTTTCGGGTTTAAGGTTTAGGTTTAGGTTTTTGGGTTTAGGGTTTCGGGTTTTGTGAGAACATTGTGTATGTTTTGCTAGATCTCTTGGAATTAGAGTTTAGGGTTTAGGGTTTTGTGAGAACAATGTGTATGTTTTGCTAGACCTCTAGGAATTAGGGTTTAGGGTTTAGGGTTTTGGGTTTTATGGGAACAATGTGTATGTTTTGCTATACCTCTAGGAATTAGGGTTTAGGGTTTAGGGTTTTATGAGAACATTGTATATGTTTTGCTATACGTCTAGGAATTAGGGTTTAGGGTTTAGGGTTTAGGGTTAAGGGTTTAGGGTTTAGAGTTTAGGGTTTAGGGGTTAGGGTTTAGGGTTTAAGGTTTAGGGTTTAGGGTTTAGGGTTTTGTGAGAACAATGAGTATATTTTCCTAGACCTCTAGGAATTAGAGTTTACGGTTTAGGGTTTTGTGAGAACAATGTGTATGTTTTGCTATACCTCTAGGAATTAGGGTTTAGGGTTTAGGGTTTTGTGAGAACATTATGTATGTTTTGCTAGACCTCTAGGAATTGGGGTTTAGGGTTTTGTGAGAATATTGTGTATGTCTTGCTATACCTCTAGGAATTAGGGTTTAGGGTTTAGGGTTTAGGGTTTAGGGTTTAGGGGTTAGGGTTTAGGGTTTATGGTTTAAGGTTTTGTGACAACATCGTGTATGTTTTGCTAGACCTCTAGGAATTAAGATTTATGGTTTATGGTTTAGGATTTACGTTTAGGGTTTTGTGAGAACAATGTGTATGTTTTGCTGGACCTCTAGGAATTAGAGTTTAAGGTTTAGGGTTTAGGGTTTAGGGTTTAGGGTTTTGTGAGAACAATGTGTATGTTTTGCTATACCTCTTGGAATTAGGGTTTAGGGTTTTGTGAGAACAATGTGTATGTTTTGCTATACCTCTAGGAAGTAGGGTTTAAAGTTTTGTGAGAACATTGTGTATGCTTTGATGGACCTTTAGGGATTAGTGGTTAGGGTTTAGGTTTTTATGAGAACATTGTGTACGTTTTGCTATACATCTACGAATTAGGGTTTAAGGTTTTGTGAGAACAATGTGTATGTTTTGCTATACCTCTATGAATTATGGTTTAGAATTTAGGGTTTAGGGTTTAAGGTTTTGTGAGAACATTGTGTATGTTTTGCTAGACCTATAGGAATTAGGGTTTAGGGTTTACGTTTAGGGTGTTGTGAGAACAATATGTATGTTTTGATAGACCTCTAGGAATATATGTTTAGAGTTTAGGGTTTAGGGTTTAGGGTTTGGTGAGAACAATGTGTATATTTTGCTAGACCTCTAGGAATTACAGTTTAGGGTTTAGGGTTTTGTGAGAACAATGTGTATGTTTTGCTAGACCTCTAGGAATTAGGGTTTAGGGTTTTGTGAGAACATTGTGTATGTTTTGCTATACCTCTAGGAATTAGAGTTTAGGGTTTTGTGTTTAGGGTTTAAGGTTTAGGGATTAGGGTTTAGGGTTTAGGGTTTAGGGTTTAGGGTTTAGGGTTAAGGGTTTAGGGATTAGGGTTTAGGGTTTAGGGGTTAGGGTTTATGGTTTAGGGTTTATTGTTTCGGGTTTAAGGTTTTGTGAGAACATCATGTATGTTTTCCTAGACCTCTAGGAATTAAGGTTTATGGTTTACTTTTAGGGTTTTGTGAGAACAATTTGTATGTTTTACTAGACCTCTAGGAATTAGAGTTTAGGGTTTATGGTTTAGGGTTTTGTGAGAACAATGTGTATGTTTTCCTATTCCATTAGGAATTAGAGTTTAGGGTTTTGTGAGAACAATGTGTATGTTTTGCTATAAGTCAAGGAATTAGGGTTTAGGATTTAGGGTTTAGGGCTTAGGGTTTTGTGAGAACATTGTGTATGTTTTGCTAGACCTCTAGGAATTAGAGGTTAGGTTTTAGGGTTTTGTGAGAACAATGTGTATGTTTTGCTATACTTCTAGGAATTAGCGTTTAGGGTTTTGTGAGAACAATGTGTATGTTTTGCTATACCTCTAGGAATTACCGTTTAGGGTTTTGTGAGAACAATGTGTATGTTTTGCTATACCTCTAGGAATTATGGTTTATAATTTAGGGTTTAGGGTTTAAAGTTTTCTGAGAACATTGTGTATGTTTTGCTAAATCCCTAGGACTTAGGGTTTAGGGTTTAGGGTTTACGTTTGGGGTTTTTTAGAACAATATGTATATGTTTAGGGTTTTGGGTTTAGGGTTTAGGGTTTAGGGTTTAGTGGTATGAGTTTAGGGTTTAGGTTTTATAGTTTAGGGTTTAGTGTTTACGGTTATGGGTTTAGGGTTTAGGGGTTTGGGTTTAGGTTTTAAGGTTCAGGGTTTGGGGTTTTGTGAGAACATTGTGTAAATTTTGCTAGACCTCTAGGAATTAGGGTTTAGGGTTTTGGGTGTTGTGAGAACAATGTGAATGTTTTGCATACCTCTAAGAATTAGGGCTTAGGGTTTAGGGTTTAGTGAGAACATTGTGTATGTTTTGCTATACCTCTAGGAATTAGGGTTTGGGTTTTGGGTTTAGGGTTTCGGGTTTAAGGTTTAGGTTTAGGTTTTAGGGTTTAAGGTTTGGGGTTTAGGGTTTAGGGTTTAAGGTTTAGGGTTTAGGGGTTAAGGCTTAGGGTTTACGGTTATGGGTTTAGGGTTTACTGGTTTGGGTTTAAGGTTTAGGGTTTAGGCCCCTAGGAATTAGAGTTTAAGGTTTAGGGTTTTGTGAGAACAATGTGTATGTTTTGCTAGACCTCTAGGAATTAGGGTTTAGGGTTTAGGGTTTTGGGTTTTGTGAGAACAATGTGTATGTTTTGCTATACCTCTAAGAATTAGGGCTTAGGGTTTAGGGTTTAGTGAGAACATTGTATATGTTTTGCTATACCTCTAGGACTTAGGGTGTAAGGTTTTGGGTTTAGGGTTTCGGGTTTAAGGTTTAGGTTTTAGGGTTTAGGGTTTAGTGGTTTGAGTTTAGGGTTTACGGTTATGGGTTTATGGTTTAGGGGTTTGGGTTTATGGTTTAGGGTTTAGGGTTTAAGGTTTTGTGAGAACATTGTGTATATTTTGCTAGAACTCTAGCAATTAGAATTTAAGGTTTAGGGTTTTGTGAGAACAATATGTATGTTTTGCTAGACCTCTAGGAATGTATGTTTAGGGTTTAAGGTTTAGTGCTTAGGGTTTAGTGTTTAGGGTTTTGTGAGAAGATTGTTAATGTTTTGCTATACCTCTAGGAATTAGGGTTTAGGGTTTAGGGTTTTATGAGAACATTGTTTATGTTTTGCTATACGTCTAGGAATTAGGGTTTAGGGTTTGGGGTTAAGGGTTTAGGGTTTAGGGTTTAGGGTTTAGGGTTTTGTGAGAACAATGAGTATATTTTCCTAGACCTCTAGGAATTAGAGTTTACGGTTTAGGGTTTTGTGAGAACAATGTGTCTGTTTTGCTATACCTCTAGGAATTAGGGTTTAGGGTTTAGGGTTTTGTGAGAACATTATGTATGTTTTGCTAGACCTCTAGGAATTGGGGTTTAGGGTTTTGTGAGAATATTGTGTATGTCTTGCTATACCTCTAGGAATTAGGGTTTAGGGTTTAGGGTTTAGGGTTTAGGGGTTAGGGTTTAGGGTTTATGGTTTAAGGTTTTGTGACAACATCGTGTATGTTTTGCTAGACCTCTAGGAATTAAGATTTATGGTTTATGGTTTAGGATTTACGTTTAGGGTTTTGTGAGAACAATGTGTATGTTTTGTTGGACCTCTAGGAATTAGAGTTTAAGGTTTAGGGTTTAGGGTTTAGGGTTTAGGGTTTAGGGTTTTGTGAGAACAATGTGTATGTTTTGCTATACCTCTTGGAATTAGGGTTTAGGGTTTTGTGAGAACAATGTGTATGTTTTGCTATACCTCTAGGAAGTAGGGTTTAAAGTTTTGTGAGAACATTGTGTATGCTTTGCTGGACCTTTAGGGATTAGTGGTTAGGGTTTAGGTTTTTATGAGAACATTGTGTACGTTTTGCTATACATCTACGAATTAGGGTTTAAGGTTTTGTGAGAACAATGTGTATGTTTTGCTA
The DNA here is from genome assembly GCA_964056655.1 of Arabis hirsuta. Taxonomy (NCBI): domain Eukaryota; kingdom Viridiplantae; phylum Streptophyta; class Magnoliopsida; order Brassicales; family Brassicaceae; genus Arabis; species Arabis hirsuta. The sequence goes on along the minus strand of OZ053298.1, from coordinate 23,522,289 downwards.
TACCTCTATGAATTATGGTTTAGAATTTAGGGTTTAGGGTTTAAGGTTTTGTGAGAACATTGTGTATGTTTTGCTAGACCTATAGGAATTAGGGTTTAGGGTTTACGTTTCGGGTGTTGTGAGAACAATATGTATGTTTTGATAGACCTCTAGGAATATATGTTTAGAGTTTAGGGTTTAGGGTTTAGGGTTTGGTGAGAACAATGTGTATATTTTGCTAGACCTCTACGAATTACAGTTTAGGGTTTAGGGTTTTGTGAGAACAATGTGTATGTTTTGCTAGACCTCTAGGAATTAGGGTTTAGGGTTTTGTGAGAACATTGTGTATGTTTTGCTAGACCTCTAGGAATTAGAGTTTAGGGTTTTGTGTTTAGGGTTTAAGGTTTAGGGATTAGGGTTTAGGGTTTAGGGTTTAGGGTTTAGGGTTTAGGGTTAAGGGTTTAGGGATTAGGGTTTAGGGTTTAGGGGTTAGGGTTTATGGTTTAGGGTTTATTGTTTCGGGTTTAAGGTTTTGTGAGAACATCATGTATGTTTTGCTAGACCTCTAGGAATTAAGGTTTATGGTTTACTTTTAGGGTTTTGTGAGAACAATTTGTATGTTTTACTAGACCTCTAGGAATTAGAGTTTAGGGTTTATGGTTTAGGGTTTTGTGAGAACAATGTGTATGTTTTCCTATTCCACTAGGAATTAGAGTTTAGGGTTTTGTGAGAACAATGTGTATGTTTTGCTATAAGTCAAGGAATTAGGGTTTAGGATTTAGGGTTTAGGGCTTAGGGTTTTGTGAGAACATTGTGTATGTTTTGCTAGACCTCTAGGAATTAGAGGTTAGGTTTTAGGGTTTTGTGAGAACAATGTGTATGTTTTGCTACACTTCTAGGAATTAGCGTTTAGGGTTTTGTGAGAACAATGTGTATGTTTTGCTATACCTCTAGGAATTACCGTTTAGGGTTTTGTGAGAACAATGTGTATGTTTTGCTATACCTCTAGGAATTATGGTTTATAATTTAGGGTTTAGGGTTTAAAGTTTTCTGAGAACATTGTGTATGTTTTGCTAAATCCCTAGGACTTAGGGTTTAGGGTTTAGGGTTTACGTTTGGGGTTTTTTAGAACAATATGTATATGTTTAGGGTTTTGGGTTTAGGGTTTAGGGTTTAGGGTTTAGTGGTATGAGTTTAGGGTTTAGGTTTTATAGTTTAGGGTTTAGTGTTTACGGTTATGGGTTTAGGGTTTAGGGGTTTGGGTTTAGGGTTTAAGGTTTAGGGTTTAGGGTTTTGTGAGAACATTGTGTATATTTTGCTAGACCTCTAGCAATGTATGTTTAGGGTTTATGATTTTTTGAGAACAATGTGTATATTTTGCTAGACCTCTAGGAATTATGGGTTTAGGGTTTAGGGGTTTGGGTTTAGGTTTTAAGGTTTAGGGTTTAGGGTTTTGTGAGAACATTGTGTATATTTTGCTAGACCTCTAGGAATTAGGGTTTAGGGTTTTGGGTGTTGTGAGAACAATGTCAATGTTTTGCATACCTCTAAGAATTAGGGCTTAGGGTTTAGGGTTTAGTGAGAACATTGTGTATGTTTTGCTATACCTCTAGGAATTAGGGTTTAGGGTTTTTTGGGAACAATGTGTATGTTTTGCTAGACCTCTAGGAATTAGTGTTTAGGGTTTAGGGTTTTGGGTTTTGTGAGAACAATGTGTATGTTTTGCTATACCTCTAAGAATTAGGGCTTAGGGTTTAGGGTTTAGTGAGAACATTGTGTATGTTTTGCTATACCTCTAGGAATTAGGGTTTAGGGTTTTAGGTTTAGGGTTTCGGGTTTAAGGTTTAGGTTTAGGTTTTAGGGTTTAAGGTTTGGGGTTTAGGGTTTAGGGTTTAAGGTTTAGGGTTTAGGGGTTAAGGCTTAGGGTTTACGGTTATGGGTTTAGGGTTTACTGGTTTGGGTTTAAGGTTTAGGGTTTAGGCCCCTAGGAATTAGAGTTTAAGGTTTAGGGTTTTGTGAGAACAATGTGTATGTTTTGCTAGACCTCTAGGAATTAGGGTTTAGGGTTTAGGGTTTTGGGTTTTGTGAGAACAATGTGTATGTTTTGCTATACCTCTAAGAATTAGGGCTTAGGGTTTAGGGTTTAGTGAGAACATTGTGTATGTTTTGATATACCTCTAGGAATTAGGGTGTAAGGTTTTGGGTTTAGGGTTTCGGGTTTAAGGTTTAGGTTTTAGGGTTTAGGGTTTAGTGGTTTGAGTTTAGGGTTTAGGGTTTAGGGTTTACGGTTATGGGTTTATGGTTTAGGGGTTTGGGTTTATGGTTTAGGGGTTTGGGTTTATGGTTTAGGGTTTAGGGTTTAGGGTTTTGTGAGAACATTGTGTATATTTTGCTAGAACTGTAGCAATTAGAATTTAAGGTTTAGGGTTTTGTGAGAACAATGTGTATGTTTTGCTAGACCTCTAGGAATTAGGGTTTAGGGTTTAGGGTTTTGGGTTTTATGGGAACAATGTGTATGTTTTGTTATACCTCTAGGAATTAGGGTTTAGGGTTTAGGGTTTTATGAGAACATTGTTTATGTTTTGCTATACGTCTAGGAATTAGGGTTTAGGGTTTAGGGTTTAGGGTTTAGGGTTTAGGGTTTAGGGGTTAGGGTTTAGGGTTTAAGGTTTAGGGTTTAGGGTATGAGGTTTTGTGAGATTATTGTGAATGTTTTGCTAGACCTCTGGGAATTAAGGTTTTTGGTTTAAGGTTTAAATTTTACGTTTAGGGTTTTGTGAGAACAATATGTATGTTTTGCTAGACCTCTAGGAATTAGAGTTTACGGTTTAGGGTTTAGGGTTTTGTGAGAACAATGAGTATATTTTCCTAGACCTCTAGGAATTAGTGTTTACGGATTAGGGTTTGGTGAGAACAATGTGTATGTTTTGCTATACCTCTAGGAATTAGGGTTTAGGGTTTTGTGAGAATATTGTGTATGTTTTGCTATATCTCTAGGAATTAAGGTTTAGGGTTTTGTGAGAATATTGTGTATGTTTTGCTATATCTCTAGGAATTAAGGTTTAGGGTTTAGGGGTTAGGGTTTAGGGTTTAGGGTTTAAGGTTTTGTGAGAACATCGTGTATGTTTTGCTAGACCTCTAGGAATTAAGATTTATGGTTTAAGGTTTAGGATTTACGTTTAGGGTTTTGTGAGAACAATGTGTATGTTTTGCTGGACTTCTAGGAATTAGAGTTTAGGGTTTAGGGTTTAGGGTTTTGTGAGAACAATGTATACATTTTGCTATACCTCTTGGAATTAGGGTTTAGGGTTTTGTGAGAACAATGTGTATGTTTTGCTATACCTCTAGGAAGTAGGGTTTAGGGTTTTGTGAGAACATTATGTATGTTTTGCTAGACCTTTAGGAATTAGTGGTTAGGGTTTAGGTTTTTAAGAGAACATTGTGTATGTTTTGCTAGACATCTACGAATTAGGGTCTAAGGTTTTGTGAGAACAATTTGTATGTTTTGCTATACCTCTAGGAATTATGGTTTAGAATTTAGGGTTTAGGGTTTAAGGTTTTGTGAGAACATTGTGTATGTTTTGCTAGACCTATAGGAATTAAGGTTTAGGGTTTACGTTTAGGGTTTTGTGAGAACAATATGTATGTTTTGCTAGACCTCTAGGAATGTATGTTTAGAGTTTAGGGTTTAGGGTTTAGGGTTTGGTGAGAACAATGTGTATATTTTGCTAGTACTCTAGGAATTAGAGTTTAGGGTTTAGGGTTTTCTGAGAACAATGTGTATGTTTTGCTAGACCTCTAGGAATTAGAGTTTAGGGTTTTGTGAGAACATTGTGTATGTTTTGCTATACCTCTAGGAATTAGAGTTTAAGGTTTAGTGTTTAGGGTTTAAGGTTTAAGGTTTAGGGTTTAGGGTTAAGGGTTTAGGGATTAGGGTTTAGGGTTTAGGGGTTAGGGTTTAGGGTTTAGGGTTTATTGTTTCGTGTTTAAGGTTTTGTGAGAACATCATGTATGTTTTTCTAGACCTCTAGGAATTAAGGTTTATGGTTTACTTTTAGTTTTTTATGAGAACAATTTGTATGTTTTACTAGACCTCTAGGAATTAGAGTTTAGGGTTTATGGTTTAGGGTTTAGAGTTTAGTGGTTTGAGTTTAGGGTTTAGGGGTTTGGGTTTAGGGTTTAGGGTTTAGGGTTTAGGGTTTAGGGTTTTGTGAGAACATTGTGTATATTTTGCTAGACCTCTAGGAATGTATGTTTAGGGTTTAGGGTTTTTGGAGAACAATGTGTAAATTTTGCTAGACCTTTAGGAATTAGGGATTAGGGTTTTGGGTATTGTGAGAACAATGTGTATGTTTTGCATACTTCTAAGAATTAGGGCTTAGGGTTTAGGTTTTAGTGAGAACATTGTGGATGTTTTGCTATACCTCTAGGAATCAAGGTTTAAGGTTTTGGGTTTAGGATTTCGGGTTTAAGGTTTAGGTTTAGGTTTTCGGGTTTAGGGTTTTATGAGAACAATGTGTATGTTTTGCTATACCTCTAGGAATTAGAGTTTTGGGTTTTGTGAGAACAATGTGTATGTTTTGCGATACGTCTAGGAATTATGGTTTAGGATTTAGGGTTTAGGGTTTCGAGTTTTGTGAGAACATTGTGTATGTTTTGCTAGATCTCTAGGAATTAGAGTTTAGGGTTTAGGGTTTTGTGAGAACAATGAGTATGTTTTGCTAGACCTCTAGGAATTAGGGTTTAGGGATTAGGGTTTAGGGTTTAGGGGTTAGGGTTTATGGTTTAGGGTTTATTGTTTCGGGTTTAAGGTTTTGTGAGAACATCATGTATGTTTTGCTAGACCTCTAGGAATTAAGGTTTATGGTTTACTTTTAGGGTTTTGTGAGAACAATTTGTATGTTTTACTAGACCTCTAGGAATTAGAGTTTAGGGTTTATGGTTTAGGGTTTTGTGAGAACAATGTGTATGTTTTCCTATTCCACTAGGAATTAGAGTTTAGGGTTTTGTGAGAACAATGTGTATGTTTTGCTATAAGTCAAGGAATTAGGGTTTAGGATTTAGGGTTTAGGGCTTAGGGTTTTGTGAGAACATTGTGTATGTTTTGCTAGACCTCTAGGAATTAGAGGTTAGGTTTTAGGGTTTTGTGAGAACAATGTGTATGTTTTGCTATACTTCTAGGAATTAGCGTTTAGGGTTTTGTGAGAACAATGTGTATGTTTTGCTATACCTCTAGGAATTACCGTTTAGGGTTTTGTGAGAACAATGTGTATGTTTTGCTATACCTCTAGGAATTATGGTTTATAATTTAGGGTTTAGGGTTTAAAGTTTTCTGAGAACATTGTGTATGTTTTGCTAAATCCCTAGGACTTAGGGTTTAGGGTTTAGGGTTTACGTTTGGGGTTTTTTAGAACAATATGTATATGTTTAGGGTTTTGGGTTTAGGGTTTAGGGTTTAGGGTTTAGTGGTATGAGTTTAGGGTTTAGGTTTTATAGTTTAGGGTTTAGTGTTTACGGTTATGGGTTTAGGGTTTAGGGGTTTGGGTTTAGGTTTTAAGGTTCAGGGTTTGGGGTTTTGTGAGAACATTGTGTAAATTTTGCTAGACCTCTAGGAATTAGGGTTTAGGGTTTTGGGTGTTGTGAGAACAATGTGAATGTTTTGCATACCTCTAAGAATTAGGGCTTAGGGTTTAGGGTTTAGTGAGAACATTGTGTATGTTTTGCTATACCTCTAGGAATTAGGGTTTGGGTTTTGGGTTTAGGGTTTCGGGTTTAAGGTTTAGGTTTAGGTTTTAGGGTTTAAGGTTTGGGGTTTAGGGTTTAGGGTTTAAGGTTTAGGGTTTAGGGGTTAAGGCTTAGGGTTTACGGTTATGGGTTTAGGGTTTACTGGTTTGGGTTTAAGGTTTAGGGTTTAGGCCCCTAGGAATTAGAGTTTAAGGTTTAGGGTTTTGTGAGAACAATGTGTATGTTTTGCTAGACCTCTAGGAATTAGGGTTTAGGGTTTAGGGTTTTGGGTTTTGTGAGAACAATGTGTATGTTTTGCTATACCTCTAAGAATTAGGGCTTAGGGTTTAGGGTTTAGTGAGAACATTGTATATGTTTTGCTATACCTCTAGGACTTAGGGTGTAAGGTTTTGGGTTTAGGGTTTCGGGTTTAAGGTTTAGGTTTTAGGGTTTAGGGTTTAGTGGTTTGAGTTTAGGGTTTACGGTTATGGGTTTATGGTTTAGGGGTTTGGGTTTATGGTTTAGGGTTTAGGGTTTAAGGTTTTGTGAGAACATTGTGTATATTTTGCTAGAACTCTAGCAATTAGAATTTAAGGTTTAGGGTTTTGTGAGAACAATATGTATGTTTTGCTAGACCTCTAGGAATGTATGTTTAGGGTTTAAGGTTTAGTGCTTAGGGTTTAGTGTTTAGGGTTTTGTGAGAAGATTGTTAATGTTTTGCTATACCTCTAGGAATTAGGGTTTAGGGTTTAGGGTTTTATGAGAACATTGTTTATGTTTTGCTATACGTCTAGGAATTAGGGTTTAGGGTTTGGGGTTAAGGGTTTAGGGTTTAGGGTTTAGGGTTTAGGGTTTTGTGAGAACAATGAGTATATTTTCCTAGACCTCTAGGAATTAGAGTTTACGGTTTAGGGTTTTGTGAGAACAATGTGTCTGTTTTGCTATACCTCTAGGAATTAGGGTTTAGGGTTTAGGGTTTTGTGAGAACATTATGTATGTTTTGCTAGACCTCTAGGAATTGGGGTTTAGGGTTTTGTGAGAATATTGTGTATGTCTTGCTATACCTCTAGGAATTAGGGTTTAGGGTTTAGGGTTTAGGGTTTAGGGTTTAGGGGTTAGGGTTTAGGGTTTATGGTTTAAGGTTTTGTGACAACATCGTGTATGTTTTGCTAGACCTCTAGGAATTAAGATTTATGGTTTATGGTTTAGGATTTACGTTTAGGGTTTTGTGAGAACAATGTGTATGTTTTGTTGGACCTCTAGGAATTAGAGTTTAAGGTTTAGGGTTTAGGGTTTAGGGTTTAGGGTTTAGGGTTTTGTGAGAACAATGTGTATGTTTTGCTATACCTCTTGGAATTAGGGTTTAGGGTTTTGTGAGAACAATGTGTATGTTTTGCTATACCTCTAGGAAGTAGGGTTTAAAGTTTTGTGAGAACATTGTGTATGCTTTGCTGGACCTTTAGGGATTAGTGGTTAGGGTTTAGGTTTTTATGAGAACATTGTGTACGTTTTGCTATACATCTACGAATTAGGGTTTAAGGTTTTGTGAGAACAATGTGTATGTTTTGCTATACCTCTATGAATTATGGTTTAGAATTTAGGGTTTAGGGTTTAAGGTTTTGTGAGAACATTGTGTATGTTTTGCTAGACCTATAGGAATTAGGGTTTAGGGTTTACGTTTCGGGTGTTGTGAGAACAATATGTATGTTTTGATAGACCTCTAGGAATATATGTTTAGAGTTTAGGGTTTAGGGTTTAGGGTTTGGTGAGAACAATGTGTATATTTTGCTAGACCTCTACGAATTACAGTTTAGGGTTTAGGGTTTTGTGAGAACAATGTGTATGTTTTGCTAGACCTCTAGGAATTAGGGTTTAGGGTTTTGTGAGAACATTGTGTATGTTTTGCTAGACCTCTAGGAATTAGAGTTTAGGGTTTTGTGTTTAGGGTTTAAGGTTTAGGGATTAGGGTTTAGGGTTTAGGGTTTAGGGTTTAGGGTTTAGGGTTAAGGGTTTAGGGATTAGGGTTTAGGGTTTAGGGGTTAGGGTTTATGGTTTAGGGTTTATTGTTTCGGGTTTAAGGTTTTGTGAGAACATCATGTATGTTTTGCTAGACCTCTAGGAATTAAGGTTTATGGTTTACTTTTAGGGTTTTGTGAGAACAATTTGTATGTTTTACTAGACCTCTAGGAATTAGAGTTTAGGGTTTATGGTTTAGGGTTTTGTGAGAACAATGTGTATGTTTTCCTATTCCACTAGGAATTAGAGTTTAGGGTTTTGTGAGAACAATGTGTATGTTTTGCTATAAGTCAAGGAATTAGGGTTTAGGATTTAGGGTTTAGGGCTTAGGGTTTTGTGAGAACATTGTGTATGTTTTGCTAGACCTCTAGGAATTAGAGGTTAGGTTTTAGGGTTTTGTGAGAACAATGTGTATGTTTTGCTACACTTCTAGGAATTAGCGTTTAGGGTTTTGTGAGAACAATGTGTATGTTTTGCTATACCTCTAGGAATTACCGTTTAGGGTTTTGTGAGAACAATGTGTATGTTTTGCTATACCTCTAGGAATTATGGTTTATAATTTAGGGTTTAGGGTTTAAAGTTTTCTGAGAACATTGTGTATGTTTTGCTAAATCCCTAGGACTTAGGGTTTAGGGTTTAGGGTTTACGTTTGGGGTTTTTTAGAACAATATGTATATGTTTAGGGTTTTGGGTTTAGGGTTTAGGGTTTAGGGTTTAGTGGTATGAGTTTAGGGTTTAGGTTTTATAGTTTAGGGTTTAGTGTTTACGGTTATGGGTTTAGGGTTTAGGGGTTTGGGTTTAGGGTTTAAGGTTTAGGGTTTAGGGTTTTGTGAGAACATTGTGTATATTTTGCTAGACCTCTAGCAATGTATGTTTAGGGTTTATGATTTTTTGAGAACAATGTGTATATTTTGCTAGACCTCTAGGAATTATGGGTTTAGGGTTTAGGGGTTTGGGTTTAGGTTTTAAGGTTTAGGGTTTAGGGTTTTGTGAGAACATTGTGTATATTTTGCTAGACCTCTAGGAATTAGGGTTTAGGGTTTTGGGTGTTGTGAGAACAATGTCAATGTTTTGCATACCTCTAAGAATTAGGGCTTAGGGTTTAGGGTTTAGTGAGAACATTGTGTATGTTTTGCTATACCTCTAGGAATTAGGGTTTAGGGTTTTTTGGGAACAATGTGTATGTTTTGCTAGACCTCTAGGAATTAGTGTTTAGGGTTTAGGGTTTTGGGTTTTGTGAGAACAATGTGTATGTTTTGCTATACCTCTAAGAATTAGGGCTTAGGGTTTAGGGTTTAGTGAGAACATTGTGTATGTTTTGCTATACCTCTAGGAATTAGGGTTTAGGGTTTTAGGTTTAGGGTTTCGGGTTTAAGGTTTAGGTTTAGGTTTTAGGGTTTAAGGTTTGGGGTTTAGGGTTTAGGGTTTAAGGTTTAGGGTTTAGGGGTTAAGGCTTAGGGTTTACGGTTATGGGTTTAGGGTTTACTGGTTTGGGTTTAAGGTTTAGGGTTTAGGCCCCTAGGAATTAGAGTTTAAGGTTTAGGGTTTTGTGAGAACAATGTGTATGTTTTGCTAGACCTCTAGGAATTAGGGTTTAGGGTTTAGGGTTTTGGGTTTTGTGAGAACAATGTGTATGTTTTGCTATACCTCTAAGAATTAGGGCTTAGGGTTTAGGGTTTAGTGAGAACATTGTGTATGTTTTGATATACCTCTAGGAATTAGGGTGTAAGGTTTTGGGTTTAGGGTTTCGGGTTTAAGGTTTAGGTTTTAGGGTTTAGGGTTTAGTGGTTTGAGTTTAGGGTTTAGGGTTTAGGGTTTACGGTTATGGGTTTATGGTTTAGGGGTTTGGGTTTATGGTTTAGGGTTTAGGGTTTAGGGTTTTGTGAGAACATTGTGTATATTTTGCTAGAACTGTAGCAATTAGAATTTAAGGTTTAGGGTTTTGTGAGAACAATGTGTATGTTTTGCTAGACCTCTAGGAATTAGGGTTTAGGGTTTAGGGTTTTGGGTTTTATGGGAACAATGTGTATGTTTTGTTATACCTCTAGGAATTAGGGTTTAGGGTTTAGGGTTTTATGAGAACATTGTTTATGTTTTGCTATACGTCTAGGAATTAGGGTTTAGGGTTTAGGGTTTAGGGTTTAGGGTTTAGGGTTTAGGGTTTAGGGGTTAGGGTTTAGGGTTTAAGGTTTAGGGTTTAGGGTATGAGGTTTTGTGAGATTATTGTGAATGTTTTGCTAGACCTCTGGGAATTAAGGTTTTTGGTTTAAGGTTTAAATTTTACGTTTAGGGTTTTGTGAGAACAATATGTATGTTTTGCTAGACCTCTAGGAATTAGAGTTTACGGTTTAGGGTTTAGGGTTTTGTGAGAACAATGAGTATATTTTCCTAGACCTCTAGGAATTAGTGTTTACGGATTAGGGTTTTGTGAGAACAATGTGTATGTTTTGCTATACCTCTAGGAATTAGGGTTTAGGGTTTTGTGAGAATATTGTGTATGTTTTGCTATATCTCTAGGAATTAAGGTTTAGGGTTTTGTGAGAATATTGTGTATGTTTTGCTATATCTCTAGGAATTAAGGTTTAGGGTTTAGGGGTTAGGGTTTAGGGTTTAGGGTTTAAGGTTTTGTGAGAACATCGTGTATGTTTTGCTAGACCTCTAGGAATTAAGATTTATGGTTTAAGGTTTAGGATTTACGTTTAGGGTTTTGTGAGAACAATGTGTATGTTTTGCTGGACTTCTAGGAATTAGAGTTTAGGGTTTAGGGTTTAGGGTTTTGTGAGAACAATGTATACATTTTGCTATACCTCTTGGAATTAGGGTTTAGGGTTTTGTGAGAACAATGTGTATGTTTTGCTATACCTCTAGGAAGTAGGGTTTAGGGTTTTGTGAGAACATTATGTATGTTTTGCTAGACCTTTAGGAATTAGTGGTTAGGGTTTAGGTTTTTAAGAGAACATTGTGTATGTTTTGCTAGACATCTACGAATTAGGGTCTAAGGTTTTGTGAGAACAATTTGTATGTTTTGCTATACCTCTAGGAATTATGGTTTAGAATTTAGGGTTTAGGGTTTAAGGTTTTGTGAGAACATTGTGTATGTTTTGCTAGACCTATAGGAATTAAGGTTTAGGGTTTACGTTTAGGGTTTTGTGAGAACAATATGTATGTTTTGCTAGACCTCTAGGAATGTATGTTTAGAGTTTAGGGTTTAGGGTTTAGGGTTTGGTGAGAACAATGTGTATATTTTGCTAGTACTCTAGGAATTAGAGTTTAGGGTTTAGGGTTTTCTGAGAACAATGTGTATGTTTTGCTAGACCTCTAGGAATTAGAGTTTAGGGTTTTGTGAGAACATTGTGTATGTTTTGCTATACCTCTAGGAATTAGAGTTTAAGGTTTAGTGTTTAGGGTTTAAGGTTTAAGGTTTAGGGTTTAGGGTTAAGGGTTTAGGGATTAGGGTTTAGGGTTTAGGGGTTAGGGTTTAGGGTTTAGGGTTTATTGTTTCGTGTTTAAGGTTTTGTGAGAACATCATGTATGTTTTTCTAGACCTCTAGGAATTAAGGTTTATGGTTTACTTTTAGTTTTTTATGAGAACAATTTGTATGTTTTACTAGACCTCTAGGAATTAGAGTTTAGGGTTTATGGTTTAGGGTTTAGAGTTTAGTGGTTTGAGTTTAGGGTTTAGGGGTTTGGGTTTAGGGTTTAGGGTTTAGGGTTTAGGGTTTAGGGTTTTGTGAGAACATTGTGTATATTTTGCTAGACCTCTAGGAATGTATGTTTAGGGTTTAGGGTTTTTGGAGAACAATGTGTAAATTTTGCTAGACCTTTAGGAATTAGGGATTAGGGTTTTGGGTATTGTGAGAACAATGTGTATGTTTTGCATACTTCTAAGAATTAGGGCTTAGGGTTTAGGTTTTAGTGAGAACATTGTGGATGTTTTGCTATACCTCTAGGAATCAAGGTTTAAGGTTTTGGGTTTAGGATTTCGGGTTTAAGGTTTAGGTTTAGGTTTTCGGGTTTAGGGTTTTATGAGAACAATGTGTATGTTTTGCTATACCTCTAGGAATTAGAGTTTTGGGTTTTGTGAGAACAATGTGTATGTTTTGCGATACGTCTAGGAATTATGGTTTAGGATTTAGGGTTTAGGGTTTCGAGTTTTGTGAGAACATTGTGTATGTTTTGCTAGATCTCTAGGAATTAGAGTTTAGGGTTTAGGGTTTTGTGAGAACAATGAGTATGTTTTGCTAGACCTCTAGGAATTAGGGTTTAGGGTTTAGGGTTTTGGGTTTTATGAGAACAATGTGTATGTTTTGCTATACCTTTAGGAATTAGGGTTTAGGGTTTAGGGTTTTATGAGAACATTGTGTATGTTTTGCTATACGTCAAGGAATTAGGGTTTAGGTTTTAGGGTTTAGGGTTAAAGGTTTAGGGTTTAGGGTTTAGGGTTTAGGGTTTAGGGGTTAGGGTTTAGGGTTTAAGGTTTAGGGTTTAGGGTTTAGGGTTTAAGGTTTGGTGAGAACATCGTGTATGTTTTGCTAGACCTCTAGGAATTAAGATTTATGGTTTAAGGTTTAGGATTTACGTTTAGGGTTTTGTTAGAACATCGTGTATGTTTTGCTAGACCTCTAGGAATTAACAATTATGGTTTAAGGTTTAGGATTTACGTTTAGGGTTTTGTGAGAACAATGTGTATGTTTTGCTGGACCTCTAGGAATTAGAGTTTAGGGTTTAGGGTTTAGGGTTTAGGGTTTTGTGAGAACAATGTGTATGTTTTGCTATACCTCTTGGAATAGGTTTTAGGGTTTTGTGAGAACAATGTGTATGTTTTGCTATACCTCTAGGAAGTAGGGTTTAGGGTTTTGTGAAAACATTGTGTATGCTTTGCTAGACCTTTACGAATTAGTGGTTAGGGTTTAGGTTTTTATGAGAACATTGTGTATGTTTTGCTATACATCTACGAATTAGGGTCTAAGGTTTTGTGAGAACAATGTGTATGTTTTGCTATACCTCTAGGAATTATGGTTTAGAATTTAGGGTTTAGGGTTTTGAGTTTTGTGAGAACATTGTGTATGTTTTGCTAGATCTCTAGGAATTAGAGTTTAGGGTTTAGGGTTTTGTGAGAACAATGTGTATGTTTTGCTAGACCTCTAGGAATTAGGGTTTAGGGTTTAGGGTTTTGGGTTTTATGAGAACAATGTGTATGTTTTGCTATACCTTTAGGAATTAGGGTTTAGGGTTTAGGGTTTTATGAGAACATTGTGTATGTTTTGCTATACGTCAAGGAATTAGGGTTTAGGTTTTAGGGTTTAGGGTTAAAGGTTTAGGGTTTAGGGTTTAGGGTTTAGGGGTTAGGGTTTAGGGTTTAAGGTTTAGGGTTTAGGGTTTAGGGTTTAAGGTTTGGTGAGAACATCGTGTATGTTTTGCTAGACCTCTAGGAATTAAGATTTATGGTTTAGGGTTTAGGATTTACGTTTAGGGTTTTGTGAGAACATCGTGTATGTTTTGCTAGACCTCTAGGAATTAAGATTTATGGTTTAAGGTTTAGGATTTACGTTTAGGGTTTTGTGAGAACAATGTGTATGTTTTGCTGGACCTCTAGGAATTAGAGTTTAGGGTTTAGGGTTTAGGGTTTAGGGTTTAGGGTTTTGTGAGAACAATGTGTATGTTTTGCTATGCCTCTAGGAAGTAGGGTTTAGGGTTTTGTGAAAACATTGTGTATGCTTTGCTAGACCTTTACGAATTAGTGGTTAGGGTTTTGGTTTTTATGAGAACATTGTGTATGTTTTGCTATACCTCTAGGAATTATGGTTTAGAATTTAGGGTTTAGGGTTTAAGGTTTTGTGAGAACATTGTGTTTGTTTTGCTAGACCTATAGGAATTAGGGTTTAGGGTTTACGTTTAGGGTTTTGTGAGAACAATATGTATGTTTTGCTAGACCTCTAGGAATGTATGTTTAGAGTTTAGGGTTTAGGGTTTAGGGTTTGGTGAGAACAATGTGTATATTTTGCTAGACCTCTAGGAATTAGAGTTTAGGGTTTAGGGTTTTGTGAGAACAATGTGTATGTTTTGCTAGACCTCTAGGAATTAGGGTTTAGGGTTTTGTGAGAACATTGTGTATGTTTTGCTATAACTCTAGGAATTATAGTTTAATGTTTAGTGTTTAGGGTTTAAGGTTTTAGGTTTAGGGTTTAGGGTTAAGGGTTTAGGGATTAGGGTTTAGGGTTTAGGGTTTAGGGTTTAGGGTTTTGTGAGAACAATGTGTATGTTTTGCTATACCTCTTGGAATTAGGGGTTAGGGTTTAGGGTTTAGGGTTTATTGTTTCGGGTTTTGTGAGAACATTGTGTATGTTTTGCTAGATCTCTTGGAATTAGAGTTTAGGGTTTAGGGTTTTGTGAGAACAATGTTTATGTTTTGCTAGACCTCTAGGAATTAGGGTTTAGGGTTTAGGGTTTTGGGTTTGATGGGAACAATGTGTATGTTTTGCTATACCTCTAGGAATTAGGGTTTAGGGTTTAGGGTTTTATGAGAACATTGTATATGTTTTGCTATACATCTAGGAATTAGGGTTTAGGGTTTAGGGTTTAGGGTTAAGGGTTTAGGGTTTAGAGTTTAGGGTTTAGGGGTTAGAGTTTAGGGTTTAAGGTTTAGGGTTTAGGGTTTAGGGTTTTGTGAGAACAATGAGTATATTTTCCTAGACCTCTAGGAATTAGAGTTTACGGTTTAGGGTTTTGTGAGAACAATGTGTATGTTTTGCTATACCTCTAGGAATTAGGGTTTAGGGTTTAGGGTTTTGTGAGAACATTATGTATGTTTTGCTAGACCTCTAGGAATTGGGGTTTAGGGTTTTGTGAGAATATTGTGTATGTCTTGCTATACCTCTAGGAATTAGGGTTTAGGGTTTAGGGTTTAGGGTTTAGAGTTTAGGGTTTAGGGGTTAGGGTTTAGGGTTTATGGTTTAAGGTTTTGTGACAACATCGTGTATGTTTTGCTAGACCTCTAGGAATTAAGATTTATGGTTTATGGTTTAGGATTTACGTTTAGGGTTTTGTGAGAACAATGTGTATGTTTTGCTGGACCTCTAGGAATTAGAGTTTAAGGTTTAGGGTTTAGGGTTTAGGGTTTAGGGTTTTGTGAGAACAATGTGTATGTTTTGCTATACCTCTTGGAATTAGGGTTTAGGGTTTTGTGAGAACAATGTGTATGTTTTGCTATACCTCTAAGAATTAGGGCTTAGGGTTTAGGGTTTAGTGAGAACATTGTGTATGTTTTGCTATACCTCTAGGACTTAGGGTGTAAGGTTTTGGGTTTAGGGTTTCGGGTTTAAGGTTTAGGTTTTAGGGTTTAGGGTTTAGTGGTTTGAGTTTAGGGTTTACGGTTATGGGTTTATGGTTTAGGGGTTTGGGTTTATGGTTTAGGGTTTAGGGTTTAGGGTTTTGTGAGAACATTGTGTATATTTTGCTAGAACTCTAGCAATTAGAATTTAAGGTTTAGGGTTTTGTGAGAACAATGTGTATATTTTGCTAGACCTCTAGGAATGTATGTTTAGGGTTTAAGGTTTAGTGCTTAGGGTTTAGTGTTTAGGGTTTTGTGAGAAGATTGTGAATGTTTTGCTATACCTCTAGGAATTAGGGTTTAGGGTTTAGGGTTTTATGAGAACATTGTTTATGTTTTGCTATACGTCTAGGAATTAGGGTTTAGGGTTTGGGGTTAAGGGTTTAGGGTTTAGGGTTTAGGGTTTAGGGGTTAGGGTTTAGGGTTTAAGGTTTAGGGTTTAGGGTATGAGGTTTTGTGAGATTATTGTGAATGTTTTGCTAGACCTCTGGGAATTAAGGTTTTTGGTTTAAGGTTTAAATTTTACGTTTATGGTTTTGTGAGAACAATATGTATGTTTTGCTAGACCTCTAGGAATTAGAGTTTACGGTTTAGGGTTTAGGGTTTTTTGAGAACAATGAGTATATTTTCCTAGACCTCTAGGAATTAGTGTTTACGGTTTAGGGTTTTGTGAGAACAATGTGTATGTTTTGCTATACCTCTAGGAATTAGGGTTTAGGGTTTAGGGTTTAGTGTTTACGGTTATGGGTTTAGGGTTTAGGGGTTTGGGTTTAGGGTTTAAGGTTTAGGGTTTAGGGTTTTGTGAGAACATTGTGTATATTTTGCTAGACCTCTAGGAATGTATGTTTAGGGTTTATGATTTTTTTAGAACAATGTGTATATTTTGCTAGACCTCTAGGAATTAGAGTTTAGGGTTTATGGTTTAGGGTTTTGTGAGAACAATGTGTATGTTTTCCTATTCCACTAGGAATTAGAGTTTAGGGTTTTGTGAGAACAATGTGTATGTTTTGCTATAAGTCAAGGAATTAGGGTTTAGGATTTAGGGTTTAGGGCTTAGGGTTTTGTGAGAACATTGTGTATGTTTTGCTAGACCTCTAGGAATTAGAGGTTAGGTTTTAGGGTTTTGTGAGAACAATGTGTATGTTTTGCTATACTTCTAGGAATTAGCGTTTAGGGTTTTGTGAGAACAATGTGTATGTTTTGCTATACCTCTAGGAATTACCGTTTAGGGTTTTGTGAGAACAATGTGTATGTTTTGCTATACCTCTAGGAATTATGGTTTATAATTTAGGGTTTAGGGTTTAAAGTTTTCTGAGAACATTGTGTATGTTTTGCTAAATCCCTAGGACTTAGGGTTTAGGGTTTAGGGTTTACGTTTGGGGTTTTTTAGAACAATATGTATATGTTTAGGGTTTTGGGTTTAGGGTTTAGGGTTTAGGGTTTAGTGGTATGAGTTTAGGGTTTAGGTTTTATAGTTTAGGGTTTAGTGTTTACGGTTATGGGTTTAGGGTTTAGGGGTTTGGGTTTAGGTTTTAAGGTTCAGGGTTTGGGGTTTTGTGAGAACATTGTGTAAATTTTGCTAGACCTCTAGGAATTAGGGTTTAGGGTTTTGGGTGTTGTGAGAACAATGTGAATGTTTTGCATACCTCTAAGAATTAGGGCTTAGGGTTTAGGGTTTAGTGAGAACATTGTGTATGTTTTGCTATACCTCTAGGAATTAGGGTTTGGGTTTTGGGTTTAGGGTTTCGGGTTTAAGGTTTAGGTTTAGGTTTTAGGGTTTAAGGTTTGGGGTTTAGGGTTTAGGGTTTAAGGTTTAGGGTTTAGGGGTTAAGGCTTAGGGTTTACGGTTATGGGTTTAGGGTTTACTGGTTTGGGTTTAAGGTTTAGGGTTTAGGCCCCTAGGAATTAGAGTTTAAGGTTTAGGGTTTTGTGAGAACAATGTGTATGTTTTGCTAGACCTCTAGGAATTAGGGTTTAGGGTTTAGGGTTTTGGGTTTTGTGAGAACAATGTGTATGTTTTGCTATACCTCTAAGAATTAGGGCTTAGGGTTTAGGGTTTAGTGAGAACATTGTATATGTTTTGCTATACCTCTAGGACTTAGGGTGTAAGGTTTTGGGTTTAGGGTTTCGGGTTTAAGGTTTAGGTTTTAGGGTTTAGGGTTTAGTGGTTTGAGTTTAGGGTTTACGGTTATGGGTTTATGGTTTAGGGGTTTGGGTTTATGGTTTAGGGTTTAGGGTTTAAGGTTTTGTGAGAACATTGTGTATATTTTGCTAGAACTCTAGCAATTAGAATTTAAGGTTTAGGGTTTTGTGAGAACAATATGTATGTTTTGCTAGACCTCTAGGAATGTATGTTTAGGGTTTAAGGTTTAGTGCTTAGGGTTTAGTGTTTAGGGTTTTGTGAGAAGATTGTTAATGTTTTGCTATACCTCTAGGAATTAGGGTTTAGGGTTTAGGGTTTTATGAGAACATTGTTTATGTTTTGCTATACGTCTAGGAATTAGGGTTTAGGGTTTGGGGTTAAGGGTTTAGGGTTTAGGGTTTAGGGTTTAGGGTTTTGTGAGAACAATGAGTATATTTTCCTAGACCTCTAGGAATTAGAGTTTACGGTTTAGGGTTTTGTGAGAACAATGTGTCTGTTTTGCTATACCTCTAGGAATTAGGGTTTAGGGTTTAGGGTTTTGTGAGAACATTATGTATGTTTTGCTAGACCTCTAGGAATTGGGGTTTAGGGTTTTGTGAGAATATTGTGTATGTCTTGCTATACCTCTAGGAATTAGGGTTTAGGGTTTAGGGTTTAGGGTTTAGGGTTTAGGGGTTAGGGTTTAGGGTTTATGGTTTAAGGTTTTGTGACAACATCGTGTATGTTTTGCTAGACCTCTAGGAATTAAGATTTATGGTTTATGGTTTAGGATTTACGTTTAGGGTTTTGTGAGAACAATGTGTATGTTTTGTTGGACCTCTAGGAATTAGAGTTTAAGGTTTAGGGTTTAGGGTTTAGGGTTTAGGGTTTAGGGTTTTGTGAGAACAATGTGTATGTTTTGCTATACCTCTTGGAATTAGGGTTTAGGGTTTTGTGAGAACAATGTGTATGTTTTGCTATACCTCTAGGAAGTAGGGTTTAAAGTTTTGTGAGAACATTGTGTATGCTTTGCTGGACCTTTAGGGATTAGTGGTTAGGGTTTAGGTTTTTATGAGAACATTGTGTACGTTTTGCTATACATCTACGAATTAGGGTTTAAGGTTTTGTGAGAACAATGTGTATGTTTTGCTATACCTCTATGAATTATGGTTTAGAATTTAGGGTTTAGGGTTTAAGGTTTTGTGAGAACATTGTGTATGTTTTGCTAGACCTATAGGAATTAGGGTTTAGGGTTTACGTTTCGGGTGTTGTGAGAACAATATGTATGTTTTGATAGACCTCTAGGAATATATGTTTAGAGTTTAGGGTTTAGGGTTTAGGGTTTGGTGAGAACAATGTGTATATTTTGCTAGACCTCTACGAATTACAGTTTAGGGTTTAGGGTTTTGTGAGAACAATGTGTATGTTTTGCTAGACCTCTAGGAATTAGGGTTTAGGGTTTTGTGAGAACATTGTGTATGTTTTGCTAGACCTCTAGGAATTAGAGTTTAGGGTTTTGTGTTTAGGGTTTAAGGTTTAGGGATTAGGGTTTAGGGTTTAGGGTTTAGGGTTTAGGGTTTAGGGTTAAGGGTTTAGGGATTAGGGTTTAGGGTTTAGGGGTTAGGGTTTATGGTTTAGGGTTTATTGTTTCGGGTTTAAGGTTTTGTGAGAACATCATGTATGTTTTGCTAGACCTCTAGGAATTAAGGTTTATGGTTTACTTTTAGGGTTTTGTGAGAACAATTTGTATGTTTTACTAGACCTCTAGGAATTAGAGTTTAGGGTTTATGGTTTAGGGTTTTGTGAGAACAATGTGTATGTTTTCCTATTCCACTAGGAATTAGAGTTTAGGGTTTTGTGAGAACAATGTGTATGTTTTGCTATAAGTCAAGGAATTAGGGTTTAGGATTTAGGGTTTAGGGCTTAGGGTTTTGTGAGAACATTGTGTATGTTTTGCTAGACCTCTAGGAATTAGAGGTTAGGTTTTAGGGTTTTGTGAGAACAATGTGTATGTTTTGCTACACTTCTAGGAATTAGCGTTTAGGGTTTTGTGAGAACAATGTGTATGTTTTGCTATACCTCTAGGAATTACCGTTTAGGGTTTTGTGAGAACAATGTGTATGTTTTGCTATACCTCTAGGAATTATGGTTTATAATTTAGGGTTTAGGGTTTAAAGTTTTCTGAGAACATTGTGTATGTTTTGCTAAATCCCTAGGACTTAGGGTTTAGGGTTTAGGGTTTACGTTTGGGGTTTTTTAGAACAATATGTATATGTTTAGGGTTTTGGGTTTAGGGTTTAGGGTTTAGGGTTTAGTGGTATGAGTTTAGGGTTTAGGTTTTATAGTTTAGGGTTTAGTGTTTACGGTTATGGGTTTAGGGTTTAGGGGTTTGGGTTTAGGGTTTAAGGTTTAGGGTTTAGGGTTTTGTGAGAACATTGTGTATATTTTGCTAGACCTCTAGCAATGTATGTTTAGGGTTTATGATTTTTTGAGAACAATGTGTATATTTTGCTAGACCTCTAGGAATTATGGGTTTAGGGTTTAGGGGTTTGGGTTTAGGTTTTAAGGTTTAGGGTTTAGGGTTTTGTGAGAACATTGTGTATATTTTGCTAGACCTCTAGGAATTAGGGTTTAGGGTTTTGGGTGTTGTGAGAACAATGTCAATGTTTTGCATACCTCTAAGAATTAGGGCTTAGGGTTTAGGGTTTAGTGAGAACATTGTGTATGTTTTGCTATACCTCTAGGAATTAGGGTTTAGGGTTTTTTGGGAACAATGTGTATGTTTTGCTAGACCTCTAGGAATTAGTGTTTAGGGTTTAGGGTTTTGGGTTTTGTGAGAACAATGTGTATGTTTTGCTATACCTCTAAGAATTAGGGCTTAGGGTTTAGGGTTTAGTGAGAACATTGTGTATGTTTTGCTATACCTCTAGGAATTAGGGTTTAGGGTTTTAGGTTTAGGGTTTCGGGTTTAAGGTTTAGGTTTAGGTTTTAGGGTTTAAGGTTTGGGGTTTAGGGTTTAGGGTTTAAGGTTTAGGGTTTAGGGGTTAAGGCTTAGGGTTTACGGTTATGGGTTTAGGGTTTACTGGTTTGGGTTTAAGGTTTAGGGTTTAGGCCCCTAGGAATTAGAGTTTAAGGTTTAGGGTTTTGTGAGAACAATGTGTATGTTTTGCTAGACCTCTAGGAATTAGGGTTTAGGGTTTAGGGTTTTGGGTTTTGTGAGAACAATGTGTATGTTTTGCTATACCTCTAAGAATTAGGGCTTAGGGTTTAGGGTTTAGTGAGAACATTGTGTATGTTTTGATATACCTCTAGGAATTAGGGTGTAAGGTTTTGGGTTTAGGGTTTCGGGTTTAAGGTTTAGGTTTTAGGGTTTAGGGTTTAGTGGTTTGAGTTTAGGGTTTAGGGTTTAGGGTTTACGGTTATGGGTTTATGGTTTAGGGGTTTGGGTTTATGGTTTAGGGTTTAGGGTTTAGGGTTTTGTGAGAACATTGTGTATATTTTGCTAGAACTGTAGCAATTAGAATTTAAGGTTTAGGGTTTTGTGAGAACAATGTGTATGTTTTGCTAGACCTCTAGGAATTAGGGTTTAGGGTTTAGGGTTTTGGGTTTTATGGGAACAATGTGTATGTTTTGTTATACCTCTAGGAATTAGGGTTTAGGGTTTAGGGTTTTATGAGAACATTGTTTATGTTTTGCTATACGTCTAGGAATTAGGGTTTAGGGTTTAGGGTTTAGGGTTTAGGGTTTAGGGTTTAGGGTTTAGGGGTTAGGGTTTAGGGTTTAAGGTTTAGGGTTTAGGGTATGAGGTTTTGTGAGATTATTGTGAATGTTTTGCTAGACCTCTGGGAATTAAGGTTTTTGGTTTAAGGTTTAAATTTTACGTTTAGGGTTTTGTGAGAACAATATGTATGTTTTGCTAGACCTCTAGGAATTAGAGTTTACGGTTTAGGGTTTAGGGTTTTGTGAGAACAATGAGTATATTTTCCTAGACCTCTAGGAATTAGTGTTTACGGATTAGGGTTTTGTGAGAACAATGTGTATGTTTTGCTATACCTCTAGGAATTAGGGTTTAGGGTTTTGTGAGAATATTGTGTATGTTTTGCTATATCTCTAGGAATTAAGGTTTAGGGTTTTGTGAGAATATTGTGTATGTTTTGCTATATCTCTAGGAATTAAGGTTTAGGGTTTAGGGGTTAGGGTTTAGGGTTTAGGGTTTAAGGTTTTGTGAGAACATCGTGTATGTTTTGCTAGACCTCTAGGAATTAAGATTTATGGTTTAAGGTTTAGGATTTACGTTTAGGGTTTTGTGAGAACAATGTGTATGTTTTGCTGGACTTCTAGGAATTAGAGTTTAGGGTTTAGGGTTTAGGGTTTTGTGAGAACAATGTATACATTTTGCTATACCTCTTGGAATTAGGGTTTAGGGTTTTGTGAGAACAATGTGTATGTTTTGCTATACCTCTAGGAAGTAGGGTTTAGGGTTTTGTGAGAACATTATGTATGTTTTGCTAGACCTTTAGGAATTAGTGGTTAGGGTTTAGGTTTTTAAGAGAACATTGTGTATGTTTTGCTAGACATCTACGAATTAGGGTCTAAGGTTTTGTGAGAACAATTTGTATGTTTTGCTATACCTCTAGGAATTATGGTTTAGAATTTAGGGTTTAGGGTTTAAGGTTTTGTGAGAACATTGTGTATGTTTTGCTAGACCTATAGGAATTAAGGTTTAGGGTTTACGTTTAGGGTTTTGTGAGAACAATATGTATGTTTTGCTAGACCTCTAGGAATGTATGTTTAGAGTTTAGGGTTTAGGGTTTAGGGTTTGGTGAGAACAATGTGTATATTTTGCTAGTACTCTAGGAATTAGAGTTTAGGGTTTAGGGTTTTCTGAGAACAATGTGTATGTTTTGCTAGACCTCTAGGAATTAGAGTTTAGGGTTTTGTGAGAACATTGTGTATGTTTTGCTATACCTCTAGGAATTAGAGTTTAAGGTTTAGTGTTTAGGGTTTAAGGTTTAAGGTTTAGGGTTTAGGGTTAAGGGTTTAGGGATTAGGGTTTAGGGTTTAGGGGTTAGGGTTTAGGGTTTAGGGTTTATTGTTTCGTGTTTAAGGTTTTGTGAGAACATCATGTATGTTTTTCTAGACCTCTAGGAATTAAGGTTTATGGTTTACTTTTAGTTTTTTATGAGAACAATTTGTATGTTTTACTAGACCTCTAGGAATTAGAGTTTAGGGTTTATGGTTTAGGGTTTAGAGTTTAGTGGTTTGAGTTTAGGGTTTAGGGGTTTGGGTTTAGGGTTTAGGGTTTAGGGTTTAGGGTTTAGGGTTTTGTGAGAACATTGTGTATATTTTGCTAGACCTCTAGGAATGTATGTTTAGGGTTTAGGGTTTTTGGAGAACAATGTGTAAATTTTGCTAGACCTTTAGGAATTAGGGATTAGGGTTTTGGGTATTGTGAGAACAATGTGTATGTTTTGCATACTTCTAAGAATTAGGGCTTAGGGTTTAGGTTTTAGTGAGAACATTGTGGATGTTTTGCTATACCTCTAGGAATCAAGGTTTAAGGTTTTGGGTTTAGGATTTCGGGTTTAAGGTTTAGGTTTAGGTTTTCGGGTTTAGGGTTTTATGAGAACAATGTGTATGTTTTGCTATACCTCTAGGAATTAGAGTTTTGGGTTTTGTGAGAACAATGTGTATGTTTTGCGATACGTCTAGGAATTATGGTTTAGGATTTAGGGTTTAGGGTTTCGAGTTTTGTGAGAACATTGTGTATGTTTTGCTAGATCTCTAGGAATTAGAGTTTAGGGTTTAGGGTTTTGTGAGAACAATGAGTATGTTTTGCTAGACCTCTAGGAATTAGGGTTTAGGGATTAGGGTTTAGGGTTTAGGGGTTAGGGTTTATGGTTTAGGGTTTATTGTTTCGGGTTTAAGGTTTTGTGAGAACATCATGTATGTTTTGCTAGACCTCTAGGAATTAAGGTTTATGGTTTACTTTTAGGGTTTTGTGAGAACAATTTGTATGTTTTACTAGACCTCTAGGAATTAGAGTTTAGGGTTTATGGTTTAGGGTTTTGTGAGAACAATGTGTATGTTTTCCTATTCCACTAGGAATTAGAGTTTAGGGTTTTGTGAGAACAATGTGTATGTTTTGCTATAAGTCAAGGAATTAGGGTTTAGGATTTAGGGTTTAGGGCTTAGGGTTTTGTGAGAACATTGTGTATGTTTTGCTAGACCTCTAGGAATTAGAGGTTAGGTTTTAGGGTTTTGTGAGAACAATGTGTATGTTTTGCTATACTTCTAGGAATTAGCGTTTAGGGTTTTGTGAGAACAATGTGTATGTTTTGCTATACCTCTAGGAATTACCGTTTAGGGTTTTGTGAGAACAATGTGTATGTTTTGCTATACCTCTAGGAATTATGGTTTATAATTTAGGGTTTAGGGTTTAAAGTTTTCTGAGAACATTGTGTATGTTTTGCTAAATCCCTAGGACTTAGGGTTTAGGGTTTAGGGTTTACGTTTGGGGTTTTTTAGAACAATATGTATATGTTTAGGGTTTTGGGTTTAGGGTTTAGGGTTTAGGGTTTAGTGGTATGAGTTTAGGGTTTAGGTTTTATAGTTTAGGGTTTAGTGTTTACGGTTATGGGTTTAGGGTTTAGGGGTTTGGGTTTAGGTTTTAAGGTTCAGGGTTTGGGGTTTTGTGAGAACATTGTGTAAATTTTGCTAGACCTCTAGGAATTAGGGTTTAGGGTTTTGGGTGTTGTGAGAACAATGTGAATGTTTTGCATACCTCTAAGAATTAGGGCTTAGGGTTTAGGGTTTAGTGAGAACATTGTGTATGTTTTGCTATACCTCTAGGAATTAGGGTTTGGGTTTTGGGTTTAGGGTTTCGGGTTTAAGGTTTAGGTTTAGGTTTTAGGGTTTAAGGTTTGGGGTTTAGGGTTTAGGGTTTAAGGTTTAGGGTTTAGGGGTTAAGGCTTAGGGTTTACGGTTATGGGTTTAGGGTTTACTGGTTTGGGTTTAAGGTTTAGGGTTTAGGCCCCTAGGAATTAGAGTTTAAGGTTTAGGGTTTTGTGAGAACAATGTGTATGTTTTGCTAGACCTCTAGGAATTAGGGTTTAGGGTTTAGGGTTTTGGGTTTTGTGAGAACAATGTGTATGTTTTGCTATACCTCTAAGAATTAGGGCTTAGGGTTTAGGGTTTAGTGAGAACATTGTATATGTTTTGCTATACCTCTAGGACTTAGGGTGTAAGGTTTTGGGTTTAGGGTTTCGGGTTTAAGGTTTAGGTTTTAGGGTTTAGGGTTTAGTGGTTTGAGTTTAGGGTTTACGGTTATGGGTTTATGGTTTAGGGGTTTGGGTTTATGGTTTAGGGTTTAGGGTTTAAGGTTTTGTGAGAACATTGTGTATATTTTGCTAGAACTCTAGCAATTAGAATTTAAGGTTTAGGGTTTTGTGAGAACAATATGTATGTTTTGCTAGACCTCTAGGAATGTATGTTTAGGGTTTAAGGTTTAGTGCTTAGGGTTTAGTGTTTAGGGTTTTGTGAGAAGATTGTTAATGTTTTGCTATACCTCTAGGAATTAGGGTTTAGGGTTTAGGGTTTTATGAGAACATTGTTTATGTTTTGCTATACGTCTAGGAATTAGGGTTTAGGGTTTGGGGTTAAGGGTTTAGGGTTTAGGGTTTAGGGTTTAGGGTTTTGTGAGAACAATGAGTATATTTTCCTAGACCTCTAGGAATTAGAGTTTACGGTTTAGGGTTTTGTGAGAACAATGTGTCTGTTTTGCTATACCTCTAGGAATTAGGGTTTAGGGTTTAGGGTTTTGTGAGAACATTATGTATGTTTTGCTAGACCTCTAGGAATTGGGGTTTAGGGTTTTGTGAGAATATTGTGTATGTCTTGCTATACCTCTAGGAATTAGGGTTTAGGGTTTAGGGTTTAGGGTTTAGGGTTTAGGGGTTAGGGTTTAGGGTTTATGGTTTAAGGTTTTGTGACAACATCGTGTATGTTTTGCTAGACCTCTAGGAATTAAGATTTATGGTTTATGGTTTAGGATTTACGTTTAGGGTTTTGTGAGAACAATGTGTATGTTTTGTTGGACCTCTAGGAATTAGAGTTTAAGGTTTAGGGTTTAGGGTTTAGGGTTTAGGGTTTAGGGTTTTGTGAGAACAATGTGTATGTTTTGCTATACCTCTTGGAATTAGGGTTTAGGGTTTTGTGAGAACAATGTGTATGTTTTGCTATACCTCTAGGAAGTAGGGTTTAAAGTTTTGTGAGAACATTGTGTATGCTTTGCTGGACCTTTAGGGATTAGTGGTTAGGGTTTAGGTTTTTATGAGAACATTGTGTACGTTTTGCTATACATCTACGAATTAGGGTTTAAGGTTTTGTGAGAACAATGTGTATGTTTTGCTATACCTCTATGAATTATGGTTTAGAATTTAGGGTTTAGGGTTTAAGGTTTTGTGAGAACATTGTGTATGTTTTGCTAGACCTATAGGAATTAGGGTTTAGGGTTTACGTTTCGGGTGTTGTGAGAACAATATGTATGTTTTGATAGACCTCTAGGAATATATGTTTAGAGTTTAGGGTTTAGGGTTTAGGGTTTGGTGAGAACAATGTGTATATTTTGCTAGACCTCTACGAATTACAGTTTAGGGTTTAGGGTTTTGTGAGAACAATGTGTATGTTTTGCTAGACCTCTAGGAATTAGGGTTTAGGGTTTTGTGAGAACATTGTGTATGTTTTGCTAGACCTCTAGGAATTAGAGTTTAGGGTTTTGTGTTTAGGGTTTAAGGTTTAGGGATTAGGGTTTAGGGTTTAGGGTTTAGGGTTTAGGGTTTAGGGTTAAGGGTTTAGGGATTAGGGTTTAGGGTTTAGGGGTTAGGGTTTATGGTTTAGGGTTTATTGTTTCGGGTTTAAGGTTTTGTGAGAACATCATGTATGTTTTGCTAGACCTCTAGGAATTAAGGTTTATGGTTTACTTTTAGGGTTTTGTGAGAACAATTTGTATGTTTTACTAGACCTCTAGGAATTAGAGTTTAGGGTTTATGGTTTAGGGTTTTGTGAGAACAATGTGTATGTTTTCCTATTCCACTAGGAATTAGAGTTTAGGGTTTTGTGAGAACAATGTGTATGTTTTGCTATAAGTCAAGGAATTAGGGTTTAGGATTTAGGGTTTAGGGCTTAGGGTTTTGTGAGAACATTGTGTATGTTTTGCTAGACCTCTAGGAATTAGAGGTTAGGTTTTAGGGTTTTGTGAGAACAATGTGTATGTTTTGCTACACTTCTAGGAATTAGCGTTTAGGGTTTTGTGAGAACAATGTGTATGTTTTGCTATACCTCTAGGAATTACCGTTTAGGGTTTTGTGAGAACAATGTGTATGTTTTGCTATACCTCTAGGAATTATGGTTTATAATTTAGGGTTTAGGGTTTAAAGTTTTCTGAGAACATTGTGTATGTTTTGCTAAATCCCTAGGACTTAGGGTTTAGGGTTTAGGGTTTACGTTTGGGGTTTTTTAGAACAATATGTATATGTTTAGGGTTTTGGGTTTAGGGTTTAGGGTTTAGGGTTTAGTGGTATGAGTTTAGGGTTTAGGTTTTATAGTTTAGGGTTTAGTGTTTACGGTTATGGGTTTAGGGTTTAGGGGTTTGGGTTTAGGGTTTAAGGTTTAGGGTTTAGGGTTTTGTGAGAACATTGTGTATATTTTGCTAGACCTCTAGCAATGTATGTTTAGGGTTTATGATTTTTTGAGAACAATGTGTATATTTTGCTAGACCTCTAGGAATTATGGGTTTAGGGTTTAGGGGTTTGGGTTTAGGTTTTAAGGTTTAGGGTTTAGGGTTTTGTGAGAACATTGTGTATATTTTGCTAGACCTCTAGGAATTAGGGTTTAGGGTTTTGGGTGTTGTGAGAACAATGTCAATGTTTTGCATACCTCTAAGAATTAGGGCTTAGGGTTTAGGGTTTAGTGAGAACATTGTGTATGTTTTGCTATACCTCTAGGAATTAGGGTTTAGGGTTTTTTGGGAACAATGTGTATGTTTTGCTAGACCTCTAGGAATTAGTGTTTAGGGTTTAGGGTTTTGGGTTTTGTGAGAACAATGTGTATGTTTTGCTATACCTCTAAGAATTAGGGCTTAGGGTTTAGGGTTTAGTGAGAACATTGTGTATGTTTTGCTATACCTCTAGGAATTAGGGTTTAGGGTTTTAGGTTTAGGGTTTCGGGTTTAAGGTTTAGGTTTAGGTTTTAGGGTTTAAGGTTTGGGGTTTAGGGTTTAGGGTTTAAGGTTTAGGGTTTAGGGGTTAAGGCTTAGGGTTTACGGTTATGGGTTTAGGGTTTACTGGTTTGGGTTTAAGGTTTAGGGTTTAGGCCCCTAGGAATTAGAGTTTAAGGTTTAGGGTTTTGTGAGAACAATGTGTATGTTTTGCTAGACCTCTAGGAATTAGGGTTTAGGGTTTAGGGTTTTGGGTTTTGTGAGAACAATGTGTATGTTTTGCTATACCTCTAAGAATTAGGGCTTAGGGTTTAGGGTTTAGTGAGAACATTGTGTATGTTTTGATATACCTCTAGGAATTAGGGTGTAAGGTTTTGGGTTTAGGGTTTCGGGTTTAAGGTTTAGGTTTTAGGGTTTAGGGTTTAGTGGTTTGAGTTTAGGGTTTAGGGTTTAGGGTTTACGGTTATGGGTTTATGGTTTAGGGGTTTGGGTTTATGGTTTAGGGTTTAGGGTTTAGGGTTTTGTGAGAACATTGTGTATATTTTGCTAGAACTGTAGCAATTAGAATTTAAGGTTTAGGGTTTTGTGAGAACAATGTGTATGTTTTGCTAGACCTCTAGGAATTAGGGTTTAGGGTTTAGGGTTTTGGGTTTTATGGGAACAATGTGTATGTTTTGTTATACCTCTAGGAATTAGGGTTTAGGGTTTAGGGTTTTATGAGAACATTGTTTATGTTTTGCTATACGTCTAGGAATTAGGGTTTAGGGTTTAGGGTTTAGGGTTTAGGGTTTAGGGTTTAGGGTTTAGGGGTTAGGGTTTAGGGTTTAAGGTTTAGGGTTTAGGGTATGAGGTTTTGTGAGATTATTGTGAATGTTTTGCTAGACCTCTGGGAATTAAGGTTTTTGGTTTAAGGTTTAAATTTTACGTTTAGGGTTTTGTGAGAACAATATGTATGTTTTGCTAGACCTCTAGGAATTAGAGTTTACGGTTTAGGGTTTAGGGTTTTGTGAGAACAATGAGTATATTTTCCTAGACCTCTAGGAATTAGTGTTTACGGATTAGGGTTTTGTGAGAACAATGTGTATGTTTTGCTATACCTCTAGGAATTAGGGTTTAGGGTTTTGTGAGAATATTGTGTATGTTTTGCTATATCTCTAGGAATTAAGGTTTAGGGTTTTGTGAGAATATTGTGTATGTTTTGCTATATCTCTAGGAATTAAGGTTTAGGGTTTAGGGGTTAGGGTTTAGGGTTTAGGGTTTAAGGTTTTGTGAGAACATCGTGTATGTTTTGCTAGACCTCTAGGAATTAAGATTTATGGTTTAAGGTTTAGGATTTACGTTTAGGGTTTTGTGAGAACAATGTGTATGTTTTGCTGGACTTCTAGGAATTAGAGTTTAGGGTTTAGGGTTTAGGGTTTTGTGAGAACAATGTATACATTTTGCTATACCTCTTGGAATTAGGGTTTAGGGTTTTGTGAGAACAATGTGTATGTTTTGCTATACCTCTAGGAAGTAGGGTTTAGGGTTTTGTGAGAACATTATGTATGTTTTGCTAGACCTTTAGGAATTAGTGGTTAGGGTTTAGGTTTTTAAGAGAACATTGTGTATGTTTTGCTAGACATCTACGAATTAGGGTCTAAGGTTTTGTGAGAACAATTTGTATGTTTTGCTATACCTCTAGGAATTATGGTTTAGAATTTAGGGTTTAGGGTTTAAGGTTTTGTGAGAACATTGTGTATGTTTTGCTAGACCTATAGGAATTAAGGTTTAGGGTTTACGTTTAGGGTTTTGTGAGAACAATATGTATGTTTTGCTAGACCTCTAGGAATGTATGTTTAGAGTTTAGGGTTTAGGGTTTAGGGTTTGGTGAGAACAATGTGTATATTTTGCTAGTACTCTAGGAATTAGAGTTTAGGGTTTAGGGTTTTCTGAGAACAATGTGTATGTTTTGCTAGACCTCTAGGAATTAGAGTTTAGGGTTTTGTGAGAACATTGTGTATGTTTTGCTATACCTCTAGGAATTAGAGTTTAAGGTTTAGTGTTTAGGGTTTAAGGTTTAAGGTTTAGGGTTTAGGGTTAAGGGTTTAGGGATTAGGGTTTAGGGTTTAGGGGTTAGGGTTTAGGGTTTAGGGTTTATTGTTTCGTGTTTAAGGTTTTGTGAGAACATCATGTATGTTTTTCTAGACCTCTAGGAATTAAGGTTTATGGTTTACTTTTAGTTTTTTATGAGAACAATTTGTATGTTTTACTAGACCTCTAGGAATTAGAGTTTAGGGTTTATGGTTTAGGGTTTAGAGTTTAGTGGTTTGAGTTTAGGGTTTAGGGGTTTGGGTTTAGGGTTTAGGGTTTAGGGTTTAGGGTTTAGGGTTTTGTGAGAACATTGTGTATATTTTGCTAGACCTCTAGGAATGTATGTTTAGGGTTTAGGGTTTTTGGAGAACAATGTGTAAATTTTGCTAGACCTTTAGGAATTAGGGATTAGGGTTTTGGGTATTGTGAGAACAATGTGTATGTTTTGCATACTTCTAAGAATTAGGGCTTAGGGTTTAGGTTTTAGTGAGAACATTGTGGATGTTTTGCTATACCTCTAGGAATCAAGGTTTAAGGTTTTGGGTTTAGGATTTCGGGTTTAAGGTTTAGGTTTAGGTTTTCGGGTTTAGGGTTTTATGAGAACAATGTGTATGTTTTGCTATACCTCTAGGAATTAGAGTTTTGGGTTTTGTGAGAACAATGTGTATGTTTTGCGATACGTCTAGGAATTATGGTTTAGGATTTAGGGTTTAGGGTTTCGAGTTTTGTGAGAACATTGTGTATGTTTTGCTAGATCTCTAGGAATTAGAGTTTAGGGTTTAGGGTTTTGTGAGAACAATGAGTATGTTTTGCTAGACCTCTAGGAATTAGGGTTTAGGGTTTAGGGTTTTGGGTTTTATGAGAACAATGTGTATGTTTTGCTATACCTTTAGGAATTAGGGTTTAGGGTTTAGGGTTTTATGAGAACATTGTGTATGTTTTGCTATACGTCAAGGAATTAGGGTTTAGGTTTTAGGGTTTAGGGTTAAAGGTTTAGGGTTTAGGGTTTAGGGTTTAGGGTTTAGGGGTTAGGGTTTAGGGTTTAAGGTTTAGGGTTTAGGGTTTAGGGTTTAAGGTTTGGTGAGAACATCGTGTATGTTTTGCTAGACCTCTAGGAATTAAGATTTATGGTTTAAGGTTTAGGATTTACGTTTAGGGTTTTGTTAGAACATCGTGTATGTTTTGCTAGACCTCTAGGAATTAAGAATTATGGTTTAAGGTTTAGGATTTACGTTTAGGGTTTTGTGAGAACAATGTGTATGTTTTGCTGGACCTCTAGGAATTAGAGTTTAGGGTTTAGGGTTTAGGGTTTAGGGTTTTGTGAGAACAATGTGTATGTTTTGCTATACCTCTTGGAATAGGTTTTAGGGTTTTGTGAGAACAATGTGTATGTTTTGCTATACCTCTAGGAAGTAGGGTTTAGGGTTTTGTGAAAACATTGTGTATGCTTTGCTAGACCTTTACGAATTAGTGGTTAGGGTTTAGGTTTTTATGAGAACATTGTGTATGTTTTGCTATACATCTACGAATTAGGGTCTAAGGTTTTGTGAGAACAATGTGTATGTTTTGCTATACCTCTAGGAATTATGGTTTAGAATTTAGGGTTTAGGGTTTTGAGTTTTGTGAGAACATTGTGTATGTTTTGCTAGATCTCTAGGAATTAGAGTTTAGGGTTTAGGGTTTTGTGAGAACAATGTGTATGTTTTGCTAGACCTCTAGGAATTAGGGTTTAGGGTTTAGGGTTTTGGGTTTTATGAGAACAATGTGTATGTTTTGCTATACCTTTAGGAATTAGGGTTTAGGGTTTAGGGTTTTATGAGAACATTGTGTATGTTTTGCTATACGTCAAGGAATTAGGGTTTAGGTTTTAGGGTTTAGGGTTAAAGGTTTAGGGTTTAGGGTTTAGGGTTTAGGGGTTAGGGTTTAGGGTTTAAGGTTTAGGGTTTAGGGTTTAGGGTTTAAGGTTTGGTGAGAACATCGTGTATGTTTTGCTAGACCTCTAGGAATTAAGATTTATGGTTTAGGGTTTAGGATTTACGTTTAGGGTTTTGTGAGAACATCGTGTATGTTTTGCTAGACCTCTAGGAATTAAGATTTATGGTTTAAGGTTTAGGATTTACGTTTAGGGTTTTGTGAGAACAATGTGTATGTTTTGCTGGACCTCTAGGAATTAGAGTTTAGGGTTTAGGGTTTAGGGTTTAGGGTTTAGGGTTTTGTGAGAACAATGTGTATGTTTTGCTATGCCTCTAGGAAGTAGGGTTTAGGGTTTTGTGAAAACATTGTGTATGCTTTGCTAGACCTTTACGAATTAGTGGTTAGGGTTTTGGTTTTTATGAGAACATTGTGTATGTTTTGCTATACCTCTAGGAATTATGGTTTAGAATTTAGGGTTTAGGGTTTAAGGTTTTGTGAGAACATTGTGTTTGTTTTGCTAGACCTATAGGAATTAGGGTTTAGGGTTTACGTTTAGGGTTTTGTGAGAACAATATGTATGTTTTGCTAGACCTCTAGGAATGTATGTTTAGAGTTTAGGGTTTAGGGTTTAGGGTTTGGTGAGAACAATGTGTATATTTTGCTAGACCTCTAGGAATTAGAGTTTAGGGTTTAGGGTTTTGTGAGAACAATGTGTATGTTTTGCTAGACCTCTAGGAATTAGGGTTTAGGGTTTTGTGAGAACATTGTGTATGTTTTGCTATAACTCTAGGAATTATAGTTTAATGTTTAGTGTTTAGGGTTTAAGGTTTTAGGTTTAGGGTTTAGGGTTAAGGGTTTAGGGATTAGGGTTTAGGGTTTAGGGTTTAGGGTTTAGGGTTTTGTGAGAACAATGTGTATGTTTTGCTATACCTCTTGGAATTAGGGGTTAGGGTTTAGGGTTTAGGGTTTATTGTTTCGGGTTTTGTGAGAACATTGTGTATGTTTTGCTAGATCTCTTGGAATTAGAGTTTAGGGTTTAGGGTTTTGTGAGAACAATGTTTATGTTTTGCTAGACCTCTAGGAATTAGGGTTTAGGGTTTAGGGTTTTGGGTTTGATGGGAACAATGTGTATGTTTTGCTATACCTCTAGGAATTAGGGTTTAGGGTTTAGGGTTTTATGAGAACATTGTATATGTTTTGCTATACATCTAGGAATTAGGGTTTAGGGTTTAGGGTTTAGGGTTAAGGGTTTAGGGTTTAGAGTTTAGGGTTTAGGGGTTAGAGTTTAGGGTTTAAGGTTTAGGGTTTAGGGTTTAGGGTTTTGTGAGAACAATGAGTATATTTTCCTAGACCTCTAGGAATTAGAGTTTACGGTTTAGGGTTTTGTGAGAACAATGTGTATGTTTTGCTATACCTCTAGGAATTAGGGTTTAGGGTTTAGGGTTTTGTGAGAACATTATGTATGTTTTGCTAGACCTCTAGGAATTGGGGTTTAGGGTTTTGTGAGAATATTGTGTATGTCTTGCTATACCTCTAGGAATTAGGGTTTAGGGTTTAGGGTTTAGGGTTTAGAGTTTAGGGTTTAGGGGTTAGGGTTTAGGGTTTATGGTTTAAGGTTTTGTGACAACATCGTGTATGTTTTGCTAGACCTCTAGGAATTAAGATTTATGGTTTATGGTTTAGGATTTACGTTTAGGGTTTTGTGAGAACAATGTGTATGTTTTGCTGGACCTCTAGGAATTAGAGTTTAAGGTTTAGGGTTTAGGGTTTAGGGTTTAGGGTTTTGTGAGAACAATGTGTATGTTTTGCTATACCTCTTGGAATTAGGGTTTAGGGTTTTGTGAGAACAATGTGTATGTTTTGCTATACCTCTAAGAATTAGGGCTTAGGGTTTAGGGTTTAGTGAGAACATTGTGTATGTTTTGCTATACCTCTAGGACTTAGGGTGTAAGGTTTTGGGTTTAGGGTTTCGGGTTTAAGGTTTAGGTTTTAGGGTTTAGGGTTTAGTGGTTTGAGTTTAGGGTTTACGGTTATGGGTTTATGGTTTAGGGGTTTGGGTTTATGGTTTAGGGTTTAGGGTTTAGGGTTTTGTGAGAACATTGTGTATATTTTGCTAGAACTCTAGCAATTAGAATTTAAGGTTTAGGGTTTTGTGAGAACAATGTGTATATTTTGCTAGACCTCTAGGAATGTATGTTTAGGGTTTAAGGTTTAGTGCTTAGGGTTTAGTGTTTAGGGTTTTGTGAGAAGATTGTGAATGTTTTGCTATACCTCTAGGAATTAGGGTTTAGGGTTTAGGGTTTTATGAGAACATTGTTTATGTTTTGCTATACGTCTAGGAATTAGGGTTTAGGGTTTGGGGTTAAGGGTTTAGGGTTTAGGGTTTAGGGTTTAGGGGTTAGGGTTTAGGGTTTAAGGTTTAGGGTTTAGGGTATGAGGTTTTGTGAGATTATTGTGAATGTTTTGCTAGACCTCTGGGAATTAAGGTTTTTGGTTTAAGGTTTAAATTTTACGTTTATGGTTTTGTGAGAACAATATGTATGTTTTGCTAGACCTCTAGGAATTAGAGTTTACGGTTTAGGGTTTAGGGTTTTTTGAGAACAATGAGTATATTTTCCTAGACCTCTAGGAATTAGTGTTTACGGTTTAGGGTTTTGTGAGAACAATGTGTATGTTTTGCTATACCTCTAGGAATTAGGGTTTAGGGTTTAGGGTTTAGTGTTTACGGTTATGGGTTTAGGGTTTAGGGGTTTGGGTTTAGGGTTTAAGGTTTAGGGTTTAGGGTTTTGTGAGAACATTGTGTATATTTTGCTAGACCTCTAGGAATGTATGTTTAGGGTTTATGATTTTTTTAGAACAATGTGTATATTTTGCTAGACCTCTAGGAATTAGAGTTTAGGGTTTATGGTTTAGGGTTTTGTGAGAACAATGTGTATGTTTTCCTATTCCACTAGGAATTAGAGTTTAGGGTTTTGTGAGAACAATGTGTATGTTTTGCTATAAGTCAAGGAATTAGGGTTTAGGATTTAGGGTTTAGGGCTTAGGGTTTTGTGAGAACATTGTGTATGTTTTGCTAGACCTCTAGGAATTAGAGGTTAGGTTTTAGGGTTTTGTGAGAACAATGTGTATGTTTTGCTATACTTCTAGGAATTAGCGTTTAGGGTTTTGTGAGAACAATGTGTATGTTTTGCTATACCTCTAGGAATTACCGTTTAGGGTTTTGTGAGAACAATGTGTATGTTTTGCTATACCTCTAGGAATTATGGTTTATAATTTAGGGTTTAGGGTTTAAAGTTTTCTGAGAACATTGTGTATGTTTTGCTAAATCCCTAGGACTTAGGGTTTAGGGTTTAGGGTTTACGTTTGGGGTTTTTTAGAACAATATGTATATGTTTAGGGTTTTGGGTTTAGGGTTTAGGGTTTAGGGTTTAGTGGTATGAGTTTAGGGTTTAGGTTTTATAGTTTAGGGTTTAGTGTTTACGGTTATGGGTTTAGGGTTTAGGGGTTTGGGTTTAGGTTTTAAGGTTCAGGGTTTGGGGTTTTGTGAGAACATTGTGTAAATTTTGCTAGACCTCTAGGAATTAGGGTTTAGGGTTTTGGGTGTTGTGAGAACAATGTGAATGTTTTGCATACCTCTAAGAATTAGGGCTTAGGGTTTAGGGTTTAGTGAGAACATTGTGTATGTTTTGCTATACCTCTAGGAATTAGGGTTTGGGTTTTGGGTTTAGGGTTTCGGGTTTA
Organism: Arabis hirsuta; assembly: GCA_964056655.1. Lineage (NCBI taxonomy): Eukaryota > Viridiplantae > Streptophyta > Magnoliopsida > Brassicales > Brassicaceae > Arabis > Arabis hirsuta. The sequence goes on along the minus strand of OZ053298.1, from coordinate 23,487,177 downwards.
AGGTTTAGGTTTAGGTTTTAGGGTTTAAGGTTTGGGGTTTAGGGTTTAGGGTTTAAGGTTTAGGGTTTAGGGGTTAAGGCTTAGGGTTTACGGTTATGGGTTTAGGGTTTACTGGTTTGGGTTTAAGGTTTAGGGTTTAGGCCCCTAGGAATTAGAGTTTAAGGTTTAGGGTTTTGTGAGAACAATGTGTATGTTTTGCTAGACCTCTAGGAATTAGGGTTTAGGGTTTAGGGTTTTGGGTTTTGTGAGAACAATGTGTATGTTTTGCTATACCTCTAAGAATTAGGGCTTAGGGTTTAGGGTTTAGTGAGAACATTGTATATGTTTTGCTATACCTCTAGGACTTAGGGTGTAAGGTTTTGGGTTTAGGGTTTCGGGTTTAAGGTTTAGGTTTTAGGGTTTAGGGTTTAGTGGTTTGAGTTTAGGGTTTACGGTTATGGGTTTATGGTTTAGGGGTTTGGGTTTATGGTTTAGGGTTTAGGGTTTAAGGTTTTGTGAGAACATTGTGTATATTTTGCTAGAACTCTAGCAATTAGAATTTAAGGTTTAGGGTTTTGTGAGAACAATATGTATGTTTTGCTAGACCTCTAGGAATGTATGTTTAGGGTTTAAGGTTTAGTGCTTAGGGTTTAGTGTTTAGGGTTTTGTGAGAAGATTGTTAATGTTTTGCTATACCTCTAGGAATTAGGGTTTAGGGTTTAGGGTTTTATGAGAACATTGTTTATGTTTTGCTATACGTCTAGGAATTAGGGTTTAGGGTTTGGGGTTAAGGGTTTAGGGTTTAGGGTTTAGGGTTTAGGGTTTTGTGAGAACAATGAGTATATTTTCCTAGACCTCTAGGAATTAGAGTTTACGGTTTAGGGTTTTGTGAGAACAATGTGTCTGTTTTGCTATACCTCTAGGAATTAGGGTTTAGGGTTTAGGGTTTTGTGAGAACATTATGTATGTTTTGCTAGACCTCTAGGAATTGGGGTTTAGGGTTTTGTGAGAATATTGTGTATGTCTTGCTATACCTCTAGGAATTAGGGTTTAGGGTTTAGGGTTTAGGGTTTAGGGTTTAGGGGTTAGGGTTTAGGGTTTATGGTTTAAGGTTTTGTGACAACATCGTGTATGTTTTGCTAGACCTCTAGGAATTAAGATTTATGGTTTATGGTTTAGGATTTACGTTTAGGGTTTTGTGAGAACAATGTGTATGTTTTGTTGGACCTCTAGGAATTAGAGTTTAAGGTTTAGGGTTTAGGGTTTAGGGTTTAGGGTTTAGGGTTTTGTGAGAACAATGTGTATGTTTTGCTATACCTCTTGGAATTAGGGTTTAGGGTTTTGTGAGAACAATGTGTATGTTTTGCTATACCTCTAGGAAGTAGGGTTTAAAGTTTTGTGAGAACATTGTGTATGCTTTGCTGGACCTTTAGGGATTAGTGGTTAGGGTTTAGGTTTTTATGAGAACATTGTGTACGTTTTGCTATACATCTACGAATTAGGGTTTAAGGTTTTGTGAGAACAATGTGTATGTTTTGCTATACCTCTATGAATTATGGTTTAGAATTTAGGGTTTAGGGTTTAAGGTTTTGTGAGAACATTGTGTATGTTTTGCTAGACCTATAGGAATTAGGGTTTAGGGTTTACGTTTCGGGTGTTGTGAGAACAATATGTATGTTTTGATAGACCTCTAGGAATATATGTTTAGAGTTTAGGGTTTAGGGTTTAGGGTTTGGTGAGAACAATGTGTATATTTTGCTAGACCTCTACGAATTACAGTTTAGGGTTTAGGGTTTTGTGAGAACAATGTGTATGTTTTGCTAGACCTCTAGGAATTAGGGTTTAGGGTTTTGTGAGAACATTGTGTATGTTTTGCTAGACCTCTAGGAATTAGAGTTTAGGGTTTTGTGTTTAGGGTTTAAGGTTTAGGGATTAGGGTTTAGGGTTTAGGGTTTAGGGTTTAGGGTTTAGGGTTAAGGGTTTAGGGATTAGGGTTTAGGGTTTAGGGGTTAGGGTTTATGGTTTAGGGTTTATTGTTTCGGGTTTAAGGTTTTGTGAGAACATCATGTATGTTTTGCTAGACCTCTAGGAATTAAGGTTTATGGTTTACTTTTAGGGTTTTGTGAGAACAATTTGTATGTTTTACTAGACCTCTAGGAATTAGAGTTTAGGGTTTATGGTTTAGGGTTTTGTGAGAACAATGTGTATGTTTTCCTATTCCACTAGGAATTAGAGTTTAGGGTTTTGTGAGAACAATGTGTATGTTTTGCTATAAGTCAAGGAATTAGGGTTTAGGATTTAGGGTTTAGGGCTTAGGGTTTTGTGAGAACATTGTGTATGTTTTGCTAGACCTCTAGGAATTAGAGGTTAGGTTTTAGGGTTTTGTGAGAACAATGTGTATGTTTTGCTACACTTCTAGGAATTAGCGTTTAGGGTTTTGTGAGAACAATGTGTATGTTTTGCTATACCTCTAGGAATTACCGTTTAGGGTTTTGTGAGAACAATGTGTATGTTTTGCTATACCTCTAGGAATTATGGTTTATAATTTAGGGTTTAGGGTTTAAAGTTTTCTGAGAACATTGTGTATGTTTTGCTAAATCCCTAGGACTTAGGGTTTAGGGTTTAGGGTTTACGTTTGGGGTTTTTTAGAACAATATGTATATGTTTAGGGTTTTGGGTTTAGGGTTTAGGGTTTAGGGTTTAGTGGTATGAGTTTAGGGTTTAGGTTTTATAGTTTAGGGTTTAGTGTTTACGGTTATGGGTTTAGGGTTTAGGGGTTTGGGTTTAGGGTTTAAGGTTTAGGGTTTAGGGTTTTGTGAGAACATTGTGTATATTTTGCTAGACCTCTAGCAATGTATGTTTAGGGTTTATGATTTTTTGAGAACAATGTGTATATTTTGCTAGACCTCTAGGAATTATGGGTTTAGGGTTTAGGGGTTTGGGTTTAGGTTTTAAGGTTTAGGGTTTAGGGTTTTGTGAGAACATTGTGTATATTTTGCTAGACCTCTAGGAATTAGGGTTTAGGGTTTTGGGTGTTGTGAGAACAATGTCAATGTTTTGCATACCTCTAAGAATTAGGGCTTAGGGTTTAGGGTTTAGTGAGAACATTGTGTATGTTTTGCTATACCTCTAGGAATTAGGGTTTAGGGTTTTTTGGGAACAATGTGTATGTTTTGCTAGACCTCTAGGAATTAGTGTTTAGGGTTTAGGGTTTTGGGTTTTGTGAGAACAATGTGTATGTTTTGCTATACCTCTAAGAATTAGGGCTTAGGGTTTAGGGTTTAGTGAGAACATTGTGTATGTTTTGCTATACCTCTAGGAATTAGGGTTTAGGGTTTTAGGTTTAGGGTTTCGGGTTTAAGGTTTAGGTTTAGGTTTTAGGGTTTAAGGTTTGGGGTTTAGGGTTTAGGGTTTAAGGTTTAGGGTTTAGGGGTTAAGGCTTAGGGTTTACGGTTATGGGTTTAGGGTTTACTGGTTTGGGTTTAAGGTTTAGGGTTTAGGCCCCTAGGAATTAGAGTTTAAGGTTTAGGGTTTTGTGAGAACAATGTGTATGTTTTGCTAGACCTCTAGGAATTAGGGTTTAGGGTTTAGGGTTTTGGGTTTTGTGAGAACAATGTGTATGTTTTGCTATACCTCTAAGAATTAGGGCTTAGGGTTTAGGGTTTAGTGAGAACATTGTGTATGTTTTGATATACCTCTAGGAATTAGGGTGTAAGGTTTTGGGTTTAGGGTTTCGGGTTTAAGGTTTAGGTTTTAGGGTTTAGGGTTTAGTGGTTTGAGTTTAGGGTTTAGGGTTTAGGGTTTACGGTTATGGGTTTATGGTTTAGGGGTTTGGGTTTATGGTTTAGGGTTTAGGGTTTAGGGTTTTGTGAGAACATTGTGTATATTTTGCTAGAACTGTAGCAATTAGAATTTAAGGTTTAGGGTTTTGTGAGAACAATGTGTATGTTTTGCTAGACCTCTAGGAATTAGGGTTTAGGGTTTAGGGTTTTGGGTTTTATGGGAACAATGTGTATGTTTTGTTATACCTCTAGGAATTAGGGTTTAGGGTTTAGGGTTTTATGAGAACATTGTTTATGTTTTGCTATACGTCTAGGAATTAGGGTTTAGGGTTTAGGGTTTAGGGTTTAGGGTTTAGGGTTTAGGGTTTAGGGGTTAGGGTTTAGGGTTTAAGGTTTAGGGTTTAGGGTATGAGGTTTTGTGAGATTATTGTGAATGTTTTGCTAGACCTCTGGGAATTAAGGTTTTTGGTTTAAGGTTTAAATTTTACGTTTAGGGTTTTGTGAGAACAATATGTATGTTTTGCTAGACCTCTAGGAATTAGAGTTTACGGTTTAGGGTTTAGGGTTTTGTGAGAACAATGAGTATATTTTCCTAGACCTCTAGGAATTAGTGTTTACGGATTAGGGTTTTGTGAGAACAATGTGTATGTTTTGCTATACCTCTAGGAATTAGGGTTTAGGGTTTTGTGAGAATATTGTGTATGTTTTGCTATATCTCTAGGAATTAAGGTTTAGGGTTTTGTGAGAATATTGTGTATGTTTTGCTATATCTCTAGGAATTAAGGTTTAGGGTTTAGGGGTTAGGGTTTAGGGTTTAGGGTTTAAGGTTTTGTGAGAACATCGTGTATGTTTTGCTAGACCTCTAGGAATTAAGATTTATGGTTTAAGGTTTAGGATTTACGTTTAGGGTTTTGTGAGAACAATGTGTATGTTTTGCTGGACTTCTAGGAATTAGAGTTTAGGGTTTAGGGTTTAGGGTTTTGTGAGAACAATGTATACATTTTGCTATACCTCTTGGAATTAGGGTTTAGGGTTTTGTGAGAACAATGTGTATGTTTTGCTATACCTCTAGGAAGTAGGGTTTAGGGTTTTGTGAGAACATTATGTATGTTTTGCTAGACCTTTAGGAATTAGTGGTTAGGGTTTAGGTTTTTAAGAGAACATTGTGTATGTTTTGCTAGACATCTACGAATTAGGGTCTAAGGTTTTGTGAGAACAATTTGTATGTTTTGCTATACCTCTAGGAATTATGGTTTAGAATTTAGGGTTTAGGGTTTAAGGTTTTGTGAGAACATTGTGTATGTTTTGCTAGACCTATAGGAATTAAGGTTTAGGGTTTACGTTTAGGGTTTTGTGAGAACAATATGTATGTTTTGCTAGACCTCTAGGAATGTATGTTTAGAGTTTAGGGTTTAGGGTTTAGGGTTTGGTGAGAACAATGTGTATATTTTGCTAGTACTCTAGGAATTAGAGTTTAGGGTTTAGGGTTTTCTGAGAACAATGTGTATGTTTTGCTAGACCTCTAGGAATTAGAGTTTAGGGTTTTGTGAGAACATTGTGTATGTTTTGCTATACCTCTAGGAATTAGAGTTTAAGGTTTAGTGTTTAGGGTTTAAGGTTTAAGGTTTAGGGTTTAGGGTTAAGGGTTTAGGGATTAGGGTTTAGGGTTTAGGGGTTAGGGTTTAGGGTTTAGGGTTTATTGTTTCGTGTTTAAGGTTTTGTGAGAACATCATGTATGTTTTTCTAGACCTCTAGGAATTAAGGTTTATGGTTTACTTTTAGTTTTTTATGAGAACAATTTGTATGTTTTACTAGACCTCTAGGAATTAGAGTTTAGGGTTTATGGTTTAGGGTTTAGAGTTTAGTGGTTTGAGTTTAGGGTTTAGGGGTTTGGGTTTAGGGTTTAGGGTTTAGGGTTTAGGGTTTAGGGTTTTGTGAGAACATTGTGTATATTTTGCTAGACCTCTAGGAATGTATGTTTAGGGTTTAGGGTTTTTGGAGAACAATGTGTAAATTTTGCTAGACCTTTAGGAATTAGGGATTAGGGTTTTGGGTATTGTGAGAACAATGTGTATGTTTTGCATACTTCTAAGAATTAGGGCTTAGGGTTTAGGTTTTAGTGAGAACATTGTGGATGTTTTGCTATACCTCTAGGAATCAAGGTTTAAGGTTTTGGGTTTAGGATTTCGGGTTTAAGGTTTAGGTTTAGGTTTTCGGGTTTAGGGTTTTATGAGAACAATGTGTATGTTTTGCTATACCTCTAGGAATTAGAGTTTTGGGTTTTGTGAGAACAATGTGTATGTTTTGCGATACGTCTAGGAATTATGGTTTAGGATTTAGGGTTTAGGGTTTCGAGTTTTGTGAGAACATTGTGTATGTTTTGCTAGATCTCTAGGAATTAGAGTTTAGGGTTTAGGGTTTTGTGAGAACAATGAGTATGTTTTGCTAGACCTCTAGGAATTAGGGTTTAGGGTTTAGGGTTTTGGGTTTTATGAGAACAATGTGTATGTTTTGCTATACCTTTAGGAATTAGGGTTTAGGGTTTAGGGTTTTATGAGAACATTGTGTATGTTTTGCTATACGTCAAGGAATTAGGGTTTAGGTTTTAGGGTTTAGGGTTAAAGGTTTAGGGTTTAGGGTTTAGGGTTTAGGGTTTAGGGGTTAGGGTTTAGGGTTTAAGGTTTAGGGTTTAGGGTTTAGGGTTTAAGGTTTGGTGAGAACATCGTGTATGTTTTGCTAGACCTCTAGGAATTAAGATTTATGGTTTAAGGTTTAGGATTTACGTTTAGGGTTTTGTTAGAACATCGTGTATGTTTTGCTAGACCTCTAGGAATTAAGAATTATGGTTTAAGGTTTAGGATTTACGTTTAGGGTTTTGTGAGAACAATGTGTATGTTTTGCTGGACCTCTAGGAATTAGAGTTTAGGGTTTAGGGTTTAGGGTTTAGGGTTTTGTGAGAACAATGTGTATGTTTTGCTATACCTCTAGGAAGTAGGGTTTAGGGTTTTGTGAAAACATTGTGTATGCTTTGCTAGACCTTTACGAATTAGTGGTTAGGGTTTAGGTTTTTATGAGAACATTGTGTATGTTTTGCTATACATCTACGAATTAGGGTCTAAGGTTTTGTGAGAACAATGTGTATGTTTTGCTATACCTCTAGGAATTATGGTTTAGAATTTAGGGTTTAGGGTTTTGAGTTTTGTGAGAACATTGTGTATGTTTTGCTAGATCTCTAGGAATTAGAGTTTAGGGTTTAGGGTTTTGTGAGAACAATGTGTATGTTTTGCTAGACCTCTAGGAATTAGGGTTTAGGGTTTAGGGTTTTGGGTTTTATGAGAACAATGTGTATGTTTTGCTATACCTTTAGGAATTAGGGTTTAGGGTTTAGGGTTTTATGAGAACATTGTGTATGTTTTGCTATACGTCAAGGAATTAGGGTTTAGGTTTTAGGGTTTAGGGTTAAAGGTTTAGGGTTTAGGGTTTAGGGTTTAGGGGTTAGGGTTTAGGGTTTAAGGTTTAGGGTTTAGGGTTTAGGGTTTAAGGTTTGGTGAGAACATCGTGTATGTTTTGCTAGACCTCTAGGAATTAAGATTTATGGTTTAGGGTTTAGGATTTACGTTTAGGGTTTTGTGAGAACATCGTGTATGTTTTGCTAGACCTCTAGGAATTAAGATTTATGGTTTAAGGTTTAGGATTTACGTTTAGGGTTTTGTGAGAACAATGTGTATGTTTTGCTGGACCTCTAGGAATTAGAGTTTAGGGTTTAGGGTTTAGGGTTTAGGGTTTAGGGTTTTGTGAGAACAATGTGTATGTTTTGCTATGCCTCTAGGAAGTAGGGTTTAGGGTTTTGTGAAAACATTGTGTATGCTTTGCTAGACCTTTACGAATTAGTGGTTAGGGTTTTGGTTTTTATGAGAACATTGTGTATGTTTTGCTATACCTCTAGGAATTATGGTTTAGAATTTAGGGTTTAGGGTTTAAGGTTTTGTGAGAACATTGTGTTTGTTTTGCTAGACCTATAGGAATTAGGGTTTAGGGTTTACGTTTAGGGTTTTGTGAGAACAATATGTATGTTTTGCTAGACCTCTAGGAATGTATGTTTAGAGTTTAGGGTTTAGGGTTTAGGGTTTGGTGAGAACAATGTGTATATTTTGCTAGACCTCTAGGAATTAGAGTTTAGGGTTTAGGGTTTTGTGAGAACAATGTGTATGTTTTGCTAGACCTCTAGGAATTAGGGTTTAGGGTTTTGTGAGAACATTGTGTATGTTTTGCTATAACTCTAGGAATTATAGTTTAATGTTTAGTGTTTAGGGTTTAAGGTTTTAGGTTTAGGGTTTAGGGTTAAGGGTTTAGGGATTAGGGTTTAGGGTTTAGGGTTTAGGGTTTAGGGTTTTGTGAGAACAATGTGTATGTTTTGCTATACCTCTTGGAATTAGGGGTTAGGGTTTAGGGTTTAGGGTTTATTGTTTCGGGTTTTGTGAGAACATTGTGTATGTTTTGCTAGATCTCTTGGAATTAGAGTTTAGGGTTTAGGGTTTTGTGAGAACAATGTTTATGTTTTGCTAGACCTCTAGGAATTAGGGTTTAGGGTTTAGGGTTTTGGGTTTGATGGGAACAATGTGTATGTTTTGCTATACCTCTAGGAATTAGGGTTTAGGGTTTAGGGTTTTATGAGAACATTGTATATGTTTTGCTATACATCTAGGAATTAGGGTTTAGGGTTTAGGGTTTAGGGTTAAGGGTTTAGGGTTTAGAGTTTAGGGTTTAGGGGTTAGAGTTTAGGGTTTAAGGTTTAGGGTTTAGGGTTTAGGGTTTTGTGAGAACAATGAGTATATTTTCCTAGACCTCTAGGAATTAGAGTTTACGGTTTAGGGTTTTGTGAGAACAATGTGTATGTTTTGCTATACCTCTAGGAATTAGGGTTTAGGGTTTAGGGTTTTGTGAGAACATTATGTATGTTTTGCTAGACCTCTAGGAATTGGGGTTTAGGGTTTTGTGAGAATATTGTGTATGTCTTGCTATACCTCTAGGAATTAGGGTTTAGGGTTTAGGGTTTAGGGTTTAGGGTTTAGGGTTTAGGGGTTAGGGTTTAGGGTTTATGGTTTAAGGTTTTGTGACAACATCGTGTATGTTTTGCTAGACCTCTAGGAATTAAGATTTATGGTTTATGGTTTAGGATTTACGTTTAGGGTTTTGTGAGAACAATGTGTATGTTTTGCTGGACCTCTAGGAATTAGAGTTTAAGGTTTAGGGTTTAGGGTTTAGGGTTTAGGGTTTTGTGAGAACAATGTGTATGTTTTGCTATACCTCTTGGAATTAGGGTTTAGGGTTTTGTGAGAACAATGTGTATGTTTTGCTATACCTCTAAGAATTAGGGCTTAGGGTTTAGGGTTTAGTGAGAACATTGTGTATGTTTTGCTATACCTCTAGGACTTAGGGTGTAAGGTTTTGGGTTTAGGGTTTCGGGTTTAAGGTTTAGGTTTTAGGGTTTAGGGTTTAGTGGTTTGAGTTTAGGGTTTACGGTTATGGGTTTATGGTTTAGGGGTTTGGGTTTATGGTTTAGGGTTTAGGGTTTAGGGTTTTGTGAGAACATTGTGTATATTTTGCTAGAACTCTAGCAATTAGAATTTAAGGTTTAGGGTTTTGTGAGAACAATGTGTATATTTTGCTAGACCTCTAGGAATGTATGTTTAGGGTTTAAGGTTTAGTGCTTAGGGTTTAGTGTTTAGGGTTTTGTGAGAAGATTGTGAATGTTTTGCTATACCTCTAGGAATTAGGGTTTAGGGTTTAGGGTTTTATGAGAACATTGTTTATGTTTTGCTATACGTCTAGGAATTAGGGTTTAGGGTTTGGGGTTAAGGGTTTAGGGTTTAGGGTTTAGGGTTTAGGGGTTAGGGTTTAGGGTTTAAGGTTTAGGGTTTAGGGTATGAGGTTTTGTGAGATTATTGTGAATGTTTTGCTAGACCTCTGGGAATTAAGGTTTTTGGTTTAAGGTTTAAATTTTACGTTTATGGTTTTGTGAGAACAATATGTATGTTTTGCTAGACCTCTAGGAATTAGAGTTTACGGTTTAGGGTTTAGGGTTTTTTGAGAACAATGAGTATATTTTCCTAGACCTCTAGGAATTAGTGTTTACGGTTTAGGGTTTTGTGAGAACAATGTGTATGTTTTGCTATACCTCTAGGAATTAGGGTTTAGGGTTTAGGGTTTAGTGTTTACGGTTATGGGTTTAGGGTTTAGGGGTTTGGGTTTAGGGTTTAAGGTTTAGGGTTTAGGGTTTTGTGAGAACATTGTGTATATTTTGCTAGACCTCTAGGAATGTATGTTTAGGGTTTATGATTTTTTTAGAACAATGTGTATATTTTGCTAGACCTCTAGGAATTAGGGTTTAGGGTTTTGGGTGTTGTGAGAACAATGTGTATGTTTTGCATACCTCTAAGAATTAGGGCTTAGGGTTTAGGGTTTAGTGAGAACATTGTGTATGTTTTGCTATACCTCTAGGAATTAGGGTTTAGGGTTTTGGGTTTAGGGTTTCGGGTTTAGGGTTTAGGGTTTTGTGAGAACAATGTGTATGTTTTGCTGGACTTCTAGGAATTAGAGTTTAGGGTTTAGGGTTTAGGGTTTTGTGAGAACAATGTATACATTTTGCTATACCTCTTGGAATTAGGGTTTAGGGTTTTGTGAGAACAATGTGTATGTTTTGCTATACCTCTAGGAAGTAGGGTTAAGGGTTTTGTGAGAACATTGTGTATGTTTTGCTATACATCTACGAATTAGGGTCTAAGGTTTTGTGATAACAATTTGTATGTTTTGCTATACCTCTAGGAATTATGGTTTAGAATTTAGGGTTTAGGGTTTAAGGTTTTGTGAGAACATTGTGTATGTTTTGCTAGACCTATAGGAATTAGGGTTTAGGGTTTACGTTTAGGGTTTTGTGAGAACAATATGTATGTTTTCCTAGACCTCTAGGAATGTATGTTTAGAGTTTAGGGTTTAGGGTTTAGGGTTTGGTGAGAACAATGTGTATATTTTGCTAGTCCTCTAGGAATTAGAGTTTAGGGTTTAGGGTTTTGTGAGAACAATGTGTATGTTTTGCTAGACCTCTAGGAATTAGAGTTTAGGGTTTTGTGAGAACATTGTGTATGTTTTGCTATACCTCTAGGAATTAGAGTTTAAGGTTTAGTGTTTAGGGTTTAAGGTTTAAGGTTTAGGGTTTAGGGTTAAGGGTTTAGGGATTAGGGTTTAGGGTTTAGGGGTTAGGGTTTAGGGTTTAGGGTTTATTGTTTCGTGTTTAAGGTTTTGTGAGAACATCATGTATGTTTTTCTAGACCTCTAGGAATTAAGGTTTATGGTTTACTTTTAGTTTTTTATGAGAACAATTTGTATGTTTTACTAGACCTCTAGGAATTAGAGTTTAGGGTTTATGGTTTAGGGTTTTGGGTATTGTGAGAACAATGTGTATGTTTTGCATACCTCTAAGAATTAGGGCTTAGGGTTTAGGGTTTAGTGAGAACATTGTGTATGTTTTGCTATGGGATTAGGGTTTCGGGTTTAAGGTTTAGGTTTAGGTTTTTGGGTTTAGGGTTTCGGGTTTTGTGAGAACATTGTGTATGTTTTGCTAGATCTCTTGGAATTAGAGTTTAGGGTTTAGGGTTTTGTGAGAACAATGTGTATGTTTTGCTAGACCTCTAGGAATTAGGGTTTAGGGTTTAGGGTTTAGGGTTTTATGAGAACATTGTATATGTTTTGCTATACGTCTAGGAATTAGGGTTTAAGGTTTAGGGTTTAGGGTTAAGGGTTTAGGGTTTAGAGTTTAGGGTTTAGGGGTTAGGGTTTAGGGTTTAAGGTTTAGGGTTTAGGGTTTAGGGTTTTGTGAGAACAATGAGTATATTTTCCTAGACCTCTAGGAATTAGGGTTTACGGTTTAGGGTTTTGTGAGAACAATGTGTATGTTTTGCTATACCTCTAGGAATTAGGGTTTAGGGTTTAGGGTTTTGTGAGAACATTATGTATGTTTTGCTAGACCTCTAGGAATTAGGGTTTAGGGTTTAGGGTTTAGGGTTTAGGGTTTAGGGGTTAGGGTTTAGGGTTTATGGTTTAAGGTTTTGTGACAACATCGTGTATGTTTTGCTAGACCTCTAGGAATTAAGATTTATGGTTTATGGTTTAGGATTTACGTTTAGGGTTTTGTGAGAACAATGTGTATGTTTTGCTGGACCTCTAGGAATTAGAGTTTAAGGTTTAGGGTTTAGGGTTTAGGGTTTAGGGTTTTGTGAGAACAATGTGTATGTTTTGCTATACCTCTTGGAATTAGGGTTTAGGGTTTTGTGAGAACAATGTGTATGTTTTGCTATACCTCTAGGAAGTAGGGTTTAAAGTTTTGTGAGAACATTGTGTATGCTTTGCTGGACCTTTAGGGATTAGTGGTTAGGGTTTAGGTTTTTATGAGAACATTGTGTACGTTTTGCTATACATCTACGAATTAGGGTTTAAGGTTTTGTGAGAACAATGTGTATGTTTTGCTATACCTCTATGAATTATGGTTTAGAATTTAGGGTTTAGGGTTTAAGGTTTTGTGAGAACATTGTGTATGTTTTGCTAGACCTATAGGAATTAGGGTTTAGGGTTTACGTTTAGGGTGTTGTGAGAACAATATGTATGTTTTGATAGACCTCTAGGAATATATGTTTAGAGTTTAGGGTTTAGGGTTTAGGGTTTGGTGAGAACAATGTGTATATTTTGCTAGACCTCTACGAATTACAGTTTAGGGTTTAGGGTTTTGTGAGAACAATGTGTATGTTTTGCTAGACCTCTAGGAATTAGGGTTTAGGGTTTTGTGAGAACATTGTGTATGTTTTGCTATACCTCTAGGAATTAGAGTTTAGGGTTTTGTGTTTAGGGTTTAAGGTTTAGGGATTAGGGTTTAGGGTTTAGGGTTTAGGGTTTAGGGTTTAGGGTTAAGGGTTTAGGGATTAGGGTTTAGGGTTTAGGGGTTAGGGTTTATGGTTTAGGGTTTATTGTTTCGGGTTTAAGGTTTTGTGAGAACATCATGTATGTTTTGCTAGACCTCTAGGAATTAAGGTTTATGGTTTACTTTTAGGGTTTTGTGAGAACAATTTGTATGTTTTACTAGACCTCTAGGAATTAGAGTTTAGGGTTTATGGTTTAGGGTTTTGTGAGAACAATGTGTATGTTTTCCTACTCCACTAGGAATTAGAGTTTAGGGTTTTGTGAGAACAATGTGTATGTTTTGCTATAAGTCAAGGAATTAGGGTTTAGGATTTAGGGTTTAGGGCTTAGGGTTTTGTGAGAACATTGTGTATGTTTTGCTAGACCTCTAGGAATTAGAGGTTAGGTTTTAGAGTTTTGTGAGAACAATGTGTATGTTTTGCTATACCTCTAGGAATTACCGTTTAGGGTTTTGTGAGAACAATGTGTATGTTTTGCTATACCTCTAGGAATTATGGTTTATAATTTAGGGTTTAGGGTTTAAAGTTTTCTGAGAACATTGTGTATGTTTTGCTAAATCCCTAGGACTTAGGGTTTAGGGTTTAGGGTTTACGTTTGAGTTTTTTAGAACAATATGTATATGTTTAGGGTTTTGGGTTTAGGGTTTAGGGTTTAGGGTTTAGTGGTATGAGTTTAGGGTTTAGGTTTTATAGTTTAGGGTTTAGTGTTTACGGTTATGGGTTTAGGGTTTAGGGTTTAAGGTTTAGGGTTTAGGGTTTTGTGAGAACATTGTGTATATTTTGCTAGACCTCTAGCAATGTATGTTTAGGGTTTATGATTTTTTGAGAACAATGTGTATATTTTGCTAGACCTCTAGGAATTATGGGTTTAGGGTTTAGGGGTTTGGGTTTAGGTTTTAAGGTTTAGGGTTTAGGGTTTTGTGAGAACATTGTGTATGTTTTGCTATACCTCTAGGAAGTAGGGTTTAGGGTTTTGTGAAAACATTGTGTATGCTTTGCTAGACCTTTACGAATTAGTGGTTAGGGTTTAGGTTTTTATGAGAACATTGTGTATGTTTTGCTATACATCTACGAATTAGGGTCTATGGTTTTGTGAGAACAATGTGTATGTTTTGCTATACCTCTAGGAATTATGGTTTAGAATTTAGGGTTTAGGGTTTAAGGTTTTGTGAGAACATTGTGTTTGTTTTGCTAGACCTATAGGAATTAGGGTTTAGGGTTTACGTTTAGGGTTTTGTGAGAACAATATGTATGTTTTGCTAGACCTCTAGGAATGTATGTTTAGAGTTTAGGGTTTAGGGTTTAGGGTTTGGTGAGAACAATGTGTATATTTTGCTAGACCTCTAGGAATTAGAGTTTAGGGTTTAGGGTTTTGTGAGAACAATGTGTATGTTTTGCTAGACCTCTAGGAGTTAGGGTTTAGGGTTTTGTGAGAACATTGTGTATGTTTTGCTATAACTCTAGGAATTATAGTTTAATGTTTAGTGTTTAGGGTTTAAGGTTTTAGGTTTAGGGTTTAGGGTTAAGGGTTTAGGGATTAGGGTTTAGGGTTTAGGGTTTAGGGTTTAGGGTTTTGTGAGAACAATGTGTATGTTTTGCTATACCTCTTGGAATTAGGGGTTAGGGTTTAGGGTTTAGGGTTTATTGTTTCGGGTTTAAGGTTTTGTGAGAACATCATGTATATTTTACTAGACCTCTAGGAATTAAGGTTTATGGTTTAGTTTTAGTTTTTTATGAGAACAATTTGTATGTTTTACTAGACCTCTAGGAATTAGAGTTTATGGTTTATGGTATAGTGTTTTGTGAGAAAAATGTGTATGTTATCCTATACCACTAGGAATTAGAGTTTAGGGTTTTGTGAGAACAATGTGTATGTTCTGCTATAAGTCAAGGAATTAGTGTTTAAGATTTAGGGTTTAGGGCTTAGGGTTTTGTGAGAACATTGTGTATGTTTTGCTAGACCTCTAGGAATTAGAGGTTAGGTTTTAGGGTTTTGTGAGAACAATGTGTATGTTTTGCTATACCTCTAGGAATTAGCGTTTAGGGTTTTGTGAGAACAATGTGTATGTTTTGCTATACCTCTAGGAATTATGGTTTATAAGTTAGGGTTTAGGGTTTAAAGTTTTCTGAGAACATTGTGTATATTTTGCTAGATCCCTAAGACTTAGGGTTTAGGGTTTAGGGTTTACGTTTGGGGTTTTGTGAGAACAATATGTATATGTTTAGGTTTTTGGGTTTAGGGTTTAGGGTTTAGGGTTTAGTGGTTTGAGTTTAGGGTTTAGGGTTTAGGGTTTAGGGTTTATAGTTTAGGGTTTAGGGTTTACGGTTATGGGTTTGGGTCTAATGTTTAGTGTTTAGGGTTTAGGGCTTAGGGTTTAGGGTTTTGTGAGAACAATGTGTATGTTTTGCTATACCTCTTGGAATTAGGGGTTAGGGTTTAGGGTTTAGGGTTTATTGTTTCGGGTTTAAGGTTTTGTGAGAACATCATGTATATTTTACTAGACCTCTAGGAATTAAGGTTTATGGTTTAGTTTTAGTTTTTTATGAGAACAATTTGTATGTTTTACTAGACCTCTAGGAATTAGAGTTTAGGGTTTATGGTTTAGGGTTTTGGGTATTGTGAGAACAATGTGTATGTTTTGCATACCTCTAAGAATTAGGGCTTAGGGTTTAGGGTTTAGTGAGAACATTGTGTATGTTTTGCTATGGGATTAGGGTTTCGGGTTTAAGGTTTAGGTTTAGGTTTTTGGGTTTAGGGTTTCGGGTTTTGTGAGAACATTGTGTATGTTTTGCTAGATCTCTTGGAATTAGAGTTTAGGGTTTAGGGTTTTGTGAGAACAATGTGTATGTTTTGCTAGACCTCTAGGAATTAGGGTTTAGGGTTTAGGGTTTAGGGTTTTATGAGAACATTGTATATGTTTTGCTATACGTCTAGGAATTAGGGTTTAAGGTTTAGGGTTTAGGGTTAAGGGTTTAGGGTTTAGAGTTTAGGGTTTAGGGGTTAGGGTTTAGGGTTTAAGGTTTAGGGTTTAGGGTTTAGGGTTTTGTGAGAACAATGAGTATATTTTCCTAGACCTCTAGGAATTAGAGTTTACGGTTTAGGGTTTTGTGAGAACAATGTGTATGTTTTGCTATACCTCTAGGAATTAGGGTTTAGGGTTTAGGGTTTTGTGAGAACATTATGTATGTTTTGCTAGACCTCTAGGAATTAGGGTTTAGGGTTTAGGGTTTAGGGTTTAGGGTTTAGGGGTTAGGGTTTAGGGTTTATGGTTTAAGGTTTTGTGACAACATCGTGTATGTTTTGCTAGACCTCTAGGAATTAAGATTTATGGTTTATGGTTTAGGATTTACGTTTAGGGTTTTGTGAGAACAATGTGTATGTTTTGCTGGACCTCTAGGAATTAGAGTTTAAGGTTTAGGGTTTAGGGTTTAGGGTTTAGGGTTTTGTGAGAACAATGTGTATGTTTTGCTATACCTCTTGGAATTAGGGTTTAGGGTTTTGTGAGAACAATGTGTATGTTTTGCTATACCTCTAGGAAGTAGGGTTTAAAGTTTTGTGAGAACATTGTGTATGCTTTGCTGGACCTTTAGGGATTAGTGGTTAGGGTTTAGGTTTTTATGAGAACATTGTGTACGTTTTGCTATACATCTACGAATTAGGGTTTAAGGTTTTGTGAGAACAATGTGTATGTTTTGCTATACCTCTATGAATTATGGTTTAGAATTTAGGGTTTAGGGTTTAAGGTTTTGTGAGAACATTGTGTATGTTTTGCTAGACCTATAGGAATTAGGGTTTAGGGTTTACGTTTAGGGTGTTGTGAGAACAATATGTATGTTTTGATAGACCTCTAGGAATATATGTTTAGAGTTTAGGGTTTAGGGTTTAGGGTTTGGTGAGAACAATGTGTATATTTTGCTAGACCTCTACGAATTACAGTTTAGGGTTTAGGGTTTTGTGAGAACAATGTGTATGTTTTGCTAGACCTCTAGGAATTAGGGTTTAGGGTTTTGTGAGAACATTGTGTATGTTTTGCTATACCTCTAGGAATTAGAGTTTAGGGTTTTGTGTTTAGGGTTTAAGGTTTAGGGATTAGGGTTTAGGGTTTAGGGTTTAGGGTTTAGGGTTTAGGGTTAAGGGTTTAGGGATTAGGGTTTAGGGTTTAGGGGTTAGGGTTTATGGTTTAGGGTTTATTGTTTCGGGTTTAAGGTTTTGTGAGAACATCATGTATGTTTTGCTAGACCTCTAGGAATTAAGGTTTATGGTTTACTTTTAGGGTTTTGTGAGAACAATTTGTATGTTTTACTAGACCTCTAGGAATTAGAGTTTAGGGTTTATGGTTTAGGGTTTTGTGAGAACAATGTGTATGTTTTCCTACTCCACTAGGAATTAGAGTTTAGGGTTTTGTGAGAACAATGTGTATGTTTTGCTATAAGTCAAGGAATTAGGGTTTAGGATTTAGGGTTTAGGGCTTAGGGTTTTGTGAGAACATTGTGTATGTTTTGCTAGACCTCTAGGAATTAGAGGTTAGGTTTTAGAGTTTTGTGAGAACAATGTGTATGTTTTGCTATACCTCTAGGAATTACCGTTTAGGGTTTTGTGAGAACAATGTGTATGTTTTGCTATACCTCTAGGAATTATGGTTTATAATTTAGGGTTTAGGGTTTAAAGTTTTCTGAGAACATTGTGTATGTTTTGCTAAATCCCTAGGACTTAGGGTTTAGGGTTTAGGGTTTACGTTTGAGTTTTTTAGAACAATATGTATATGTTTAGGGTTTTGGGTTTAGGGTTTAGGGTTTAGGGTTTAGTGGTATGAGTTTAGGGTTTAGGTTTTATAGTTTAGGGTTTAGTGTTTACGGTTATGGGTTTAGGGTTTAGGGTTTAAGGTTTAGGGTTTAGGGTTTTGTGAGAACATTGTGTATATTTTGCTAGACCTCTAGCAATGTATGTTTAGGGTTTATGATTTTTTGAGAACAATGTGTATATTTTGCTAGACCTCTAGGAATTATGGGTTTAGGGTTTAGGGGTTTGGGTTTAGGTTTTAAGGTTTAGGGTTTAGGGTTTTGTGAGAACATTGTGTATGTTTTGCTATACCTCTAGGAAGTAGGGTTTAGGGTTTTGTGAAAACATTGTGTATGCTTTGCTAGACCTTTACGAATTAGTGGTTAGGGTTTAGGTTTTTATGAGAACATTGTGTATGTTTTGCTATACATCTACGAATTAGGGTCTATGGTTTTGTGAGAACAATGTGTATGTTTTGCTATACCTCTAGGAATTATGGTTTAGAATTTAGGGTTTAGGGTTTAAGGTTTTGTGAGAACATTGTGTTTGTTTTGCTAGACCTATAGGAATTAGGGTTTAGGGTTTACGTTTAGGGTTTTGTGAGAACAATATGTATGTTTTGCTAGACCTCTAGGAATGTATGTTTAGAGTTTAGGGTTTAGGGTTTAGGGTTTGGTGAGAACAATGTGTATATTTTGCTAGACCTCTAGGAATTAGAGTTTAGGGTTTAGGGTTTTGTGAGAACAATGTGTATGTTTTGCTAGACCTCTAGGAGTTAGGGTTTAGGGTTTTGTGAGAACATTGTGT
Source organism: Arabis hirsuta (assembly GCA_964056655.1). NCBI lineage: Eukaryota > Viridiplantae > Streptophyta > Magnoliopsida > Brassicales > Brassicaceae > Arabis > Arabis hirsuta. Next base: position 23,468,860 of record OZ053298.1, on the reverse strand, counting down.
ATGTTTTGCTATAACTCTAGGAATTATAGTTTAATGTTTAGTGTTTAGGGTTTAAGGTTTTAGGTTTAGGGTTTAGGGTTAAGGGTTTAGGGATTAGGGTTTAGGGTTTAGGGTTTAGGGTTTAGGGTTTTGTGAGAACAATGTGTATGTTTTGCTATACCTCTTGGAATTAGGGGTTAGGGTTTAGGGTTTAGGGTTTATTGTTTCGGGTTTAAGGTTTTGTGAGAACATCATGTATATTTTACTAGACCTCTAGGAATTAAGGTTTATGGTTTAGTTTTAGTTTTTTATGAGAACAATTTGTATGTTTTACTAGACCTCTAGGAATTAGAGTTTATGGTTTATGGTTTAGTGTTTTGTGAGAACAATGTGTATGTTATCCTATACCACTAGGAATTAGAGTTTAGGGTTTTGTGAGAACAATGTGTATGTTCTGCTATAAGTCAAGGAATTAGTGTTTAAGATTTAGGGTTTAGGGCTTAGGGTTTTGTGAGAACATTGTGTATGTTTTGCTAGACCTCTAGGAATTAGAGGTTAGGTTTTAGGGTTTTGTGAGAACAATGTGTATGTTTTGCTATACCTCTAGGAATTAGCGTTTAGGGTTTTGTGAGAACAATGTGTATGTTTTGCTATACCTCTAGGAATTATGGTTTATAAGTTAGGGTTTAGGGTTTAAAGTTTTCTGAGAACATTGTGTATATTTTGCTAGATCCCTAAGACTTAGGGTTTAGGGTTTAGGGTTTACGTTTGGGGTTTTGTGAGAACAATATGTATATGTTTAGGTTTTTGGGTTTAGGGTTTAGGGTTTAGGGTTTAGTGGTTTGAGTTTAGGGTTTAGGGTTTAGGGTTTAGGGTTTATAGTTTAGGGTTTAGGGTTTACGGTTATGGGTTTGGGTCTAATGTTTAGTGTTTAGGGTTTAGGGTTTTGTGAGAACATTATGTAAATTTTGCTAGACCTCTGGGAATGTATGTTTAGGGTTTAAGGTTTTTTGAGAACAATGTGTAAATTTTGCTAGACCTCTAGGAATTAGGGTTTAGGGTTTTGGGTATTGTGAGAACAATGTGTATGTTTTGCATACCTCTAAGAATTAGGGCTTAGGGTTTAGGGTTTAGTGAGAACATTGTGTATGTTTTGCTATGGGATTAGGGTTTCGGGTTTAAGGTTTAGGTTTAGGTTTTTGGGTTTAGGGTTTCGGGTTTAAGGTTTAGGTTTAGGTTTTAGGGTTTAGGGTTTTATGAGAACAATGTGTATGTTTTACTATACCTCTAGGAATTAGAGTTTTGGGTTTTGTGAGAACAATGTGTATGTTTTGCGATACGTCTAGGAATTATTGTTTAGGATTTAGGGTTTAGGGTTTCGAGTTTTGTGAGAACATTGTGTATGTTTTGCTAGATCTCTAGGAATTAGAGTTTAGTGTTTAGGGTTTTGTTAGAACAATGTGTATGTTTTGCTAGACCTCTAGGAATTAGAGTTTAGGGTTTAGGGTTTTGGGTTTTATGAGAACAATGTGTATGTTTTGCAATACCTCTAGGAATTAGGGTTTAGGGTTTAGGGTTTTATGAGAACATTGTGTATGTTTTGCTATACGTCTAGGAATTAGGGTTTAGGTTTTAGGGTTTAGGGTTAAGGGTTTAGGGTTTAGAGTTTAGGGTTTAGGGGTTAGGGTTTAGGGTTTAAGGTTTAGGGTTTAGGGTTTAGGGTTTTGTGAGAACAATGAGTATATTTTCCTAGACCTCTAGGAATTAGGGTTTACGGTTTAGGGTTTTGTGAGAACAATGTGTATGTTTTGCTATACCTCTAGGAATTAGGGTTTAGGGTTTAGGGTTTTGTGAGAACATTATGTATGTTTTGCTAGACCTCTAGGAATTAGGGTTTAGGGTTTAGGGTTTAGGGTTTAGGGTTTAGGGGTTAGGGTTTAGGGTTTATGGTTTAAGGTTTTGTGACAACATCGTGTATGTTTTGCTAGACCTCTAGGAATTAAGATTTATGGTTTATGGTTTAGGATTTACGTTTAGGGTTTTGTGAGAACAATGTGTATGTTTTGCTGGACCTCTAGGAATTAGAGTTTAAGGTTTAGGGTTTAGGGTTTAGGGTTTAGGGTTTTGTGAGAACAATGTGTATGTTTTGCTATACCTCTTGGAATTAGGGTTTAGGGTTTTGTGAGAACAATGTGTATGTTTTGCTATACCTCTAGGAAGTAGGGTTTAAAGTTTTGTGAGAACATTGTGTATGCTTTGCTGGACCTTTAGGGATTAGTGGTTAGGGTTTAGGTTTTTATGAGAACATTGTGTACGTTTTGCTATACATCTACGAATTAGGGTTTAAGGTTTTGTGAGAACAATGTGTATGTTTTGCTATACCTCTATGAATTATGGTTTAGAATTTAGGGTTTAGGGTTTAAGGTTTTGTGAGAACATTGTGTATGTTTTGCTAGACCTATAGGAATTAGGGTTTAGGGTTTACGTTTAGGGTGTTGTGAGAACAATATGTATGTTTTGATAGACCTCTAGGAATATATGTTTAGAGTTTAGGGTTTAGGGTTTAGGGTTTGGTGAGAACAATGTGTATATTTTGCTAGACCTCTACGAATTACAGTTTAGGGTTTAGGGTTTTGTGAGAACAATGTGTATGTTTTGCTAGACCTCTAGGAATTAGGGTTTAGGGTTTTGTGAGAACATTGTGTATGTTTTGCTATACCTCTAGGAATTAGAGTTTAGGGTTTTGTGTTTAGGGTTTAAGGTTTAGGGATTAGGGTTTAGGGTTTAGGGTTTAGGGTTTAGGGTTTAGGGTTAAGGGTTTAGGGATTAGGGTTTAGGGTTTAGGGGTTAGGGTTTATGGTTTAGGGTTTATTGTTTCGGGTTTAAGGTTTTGTGAGAACATCATGTATGTTTTGCTAGACCTCTAGGAATTAAGGTTTATGGTTTACTTTTAGGGTTTTGTGAGAACAATTTGTATGTTTTACTAGACCTCTAGGAATTAGAGTTTAGGGTTTATGGTTTAGGGTTTTGTGAGAACAATGTGTATGTTTTCCTACTCCACTAGGAATTAGAGTTTAGGGTTTTGTGAGAACAATGTGTATGTTTTGCTATAAGTCAAGGAATTAGGGTTTAGGATTTAGGGTTTAGGGCTTAGGGTTTTGTGAGAACATTGTGTATGTTTTGCTAGACCTCTAGGAATTAGAGGTTAGGTTTTAGAGTTTTGTGAGAACAATGTGTATGTTTTGCTATACCTCTAGGAATTACCGTTTAGGGTTTTGTGAGAACAATGTGTATGTTTTGCTATACCTCTAGGAATTATGGTTTATAATTTAGGGTTTAGGGTTTAAAGTTTTCTGAGAACATTGTGTATGTTTTGCTAAATCCCTAGGACTTAGGGTTTAGGGTTTAGGGTTTACGTTTGAGTTTTTTAGAACAATATGTATATGTTTAGGGTTTTGGGTTTAGGGTTTAGGGTTTAGGGTTTAGTGGTATGAGTTTAGGGTTTAGGTTTTATAGTTTAGGGTTTAGTGTTTACGGTTATGGGTTTAGGGTTTAGGGTTTAAGGTTTAGGGTTTAGGGTTTTGTGAGAACATTGTGTATATTTTGCTAGACCTCTAGCAATGTATGTTTAGGGTTTATGATTTTTTGAGAACAATGTGTATATTTTGCTAGACCTCTAGGAATTATGGGTTTAGGGTTTAGGGGTTTGGGTTTAGGTTTTAAGGTTTAGGGTTTAGGGTTTTGTGAGAACATTGTGTATGTTTTGCTATACCTCTAGGAAGTAGGGTTTAGGGTTTTGTGAAAACATTGTGTATGCTTTGCTAGACCTTTACGAATTAGTGGTTAGGGTTTAGGTTTTTATGAGAACATTGTGTATGTTTTGCTATACATCTACGAATTAGGGTCTATGGTTTTGTGAGAACAATGTGTATGTTTTGCTATACCTCTAGGAATTATGGTTTAGAATTTAGGGTTTAGGGTTTAAGGTTTTGTGAGAACATTGTGTTTGTTTTGCTAGACCTATAGGAATTAGGGTTTAGGGTTTACGTTTAGGGTTTTGTGAGAACAATATGTATGTTTTGCTAGACCTCTAGGAATGTATGTTTAGAGTTTAGGGTTTAGGGTTTAGGGTTTGGTGAGAACAATGTGTATATTTTGCTAGACCTCTAGGAATTAGAGTTTAGGGTTTAGGGTTTTGTGAGAACAATGTGTATGTTTTGCTAGACCTCTAGGAGTTAGGGTTTAGGGTTTTGTGAGAACATTGTGTATGTTTTGCTATAACTCTAGGAATTATAGTTTAATGTTTAGTGTTTAGGGTTTAAGGTTTTAGGTTTAGGGTTTAGGGTTAAGGGTTTAGGGATTAGGGTTTAGGGTTTAGGGTTTAGGGTTTAGGGTTTTGTGAGAACAATGTGTATGTTTTGCTATACCTCTTGGAATTAGGGGTTAGGGTTTAGGGTTTAGGGTTTATTGTTTCGGGTTTAAGGTTTTGTGAGAACATCATGTATATTTTACTAGACCTCTAGGAATTAAGGTTTATGGTTTAGTTTTAGTTTTTTATGAGAACAATTTGTATGTTTTACTAGACCTCTAGGAATTAGAGTTTATGGTTTATGGTATAGTGTTTTGTGAGAAAAATGTGTATGTTATCCTATACCACTAGGAATTAGAGTTTAGGGTTTTGTGAGAACAATGTGTATGTTCTGCTATAAGTCAAGGAATTAGTGTTTAAGATTTAGGGTTTAGGGCTTAGGGTTTTGTGAGAACATTGTGTATGTTTTGCTAGACCTCTAGGAATTAGAGGTTAGGTTTTAGGGTTTTGTGAGAACAATGTGTATGTTTTGCTATACCTCTAGGAATTAGCGTTTAGGGTTTTGTGAGAACAATGTGTATGTTTTGCTATACCTCTAGGAATTATGGTTTATAAGTTAGGGTTTAGGGTTTAAAGTTTTCTGAGAACATTGTGTATATTTTGCTAGATCCCTAAGACTTAGGGTTTAGGGTTTAGGGTTTACGTTTGGGGTTTTGTGAGAACAATATGTATATGTTTAGGTTTTTGGGTTTAGGGTTTAGGGTTTAGGGTTTAGTGGTTTGAGTTTAGGGTTTAGGGTTTAGGGTTTAGGGTTTATAGTTTAGGGTTTAGGGTTTACGGTTATGGGTTTGGGTCTAATGTTTAGTGTTTAGGGTTTAGGGCTTAGGGTTTAGGGTTTTGTGAGAACAATGTGTATGTTTTGCTATACCTCTTGGAATTAGGGGTTAGGGTTTAGGGTTTAGGGTTTATTGTTTCGGGTTTAAGGTTTTGTGAGAACATCATGTATATTTTACTAGACCTCTAGGAATTAAGGTTTATGGTTTAGTTTTAGTTTTTTATGAGAACAATTTGTATGTTTTACTAGACCTCTAGGAATTAGAGTTTAGGGTTTATGGTTTAGGGTTTTGGGTATTGTGAGAACAATGTGTATGTTTTGCATACCTCTAAGAATTAGGGCTTAGGGTTTAGGGTTTAGTGAGAACATTGTGTATGTTTTGCTATGGGATTAGGGTTTCGGGTTTAAGGTTTAGGTTTAGGTTTTTGGGTTTAGGGTTTCGGGTTTTGTGAGAACATTGTGTATGTTTTGCTAGATCTCTTGGAATTAGAGTTTAGGGTTTAGGGTTTTGTGAGAACAATGTGTATGTTTTGCTAGACCTCTAGGAATTAGGGTTTAGGGTTTAGGGTTTAGGGTTTTATGAGAACATTGTATATGTTTTGCTATACGTCTAGGAATTAGGGTTTAAGGTTTAGGGTTTAGGGTTAAGGGTTTAGGGTTTAGAGTTTAGGGTTTAGGGGTTAGGGTTTAGGGTTTAAGGTTTAGGGTTTAGGGTTTAGGGTTTTGTGAGAACAATGAGTATATTTTCCTAGACCTCTAGGAATTAGAGTTTACGGTTTAGGGTTTTGTGAGAACAATGTGTATGTTTTGCTATACCTCTAGGAATTAGGGTTTAGGGTTTAGGGTTTTGTGAGAACATTATGTATGTTTTGCTAGACCTCTAGGAATTAGGGTTTAGGGTTTAGGGTTTAGGGTTTAGGGTTTAGGGGTTAGGGTTTAGGGTTTATGGTTTAAGGTTTTGTGACAACATCGTGTATGTTTTGCTAGACCTCTAGGAATTAAGATTTATGGTTTATGGTTTAGGATTTACGTTTAGGGTTTTGTGAGAACAATGTGTATGTTTTGCTGGACCTCTAGGAATTAGAGTTTAAGGTTTAGGGTTTAGGGTTTAGGGTTTAGGGTTTTGTGAGAACAATGTGTATGTTTTGCTATACCTCTTGGAATTAGGGTTTAGGGTTTTGTGAGAACAATGTGTATGTTTTGCTATACCTCTAGGAAGTAGGGTTTAAAGTTTTGTGAGAACATTGTGTATGCTTTGCTGGACCTTTAGGGATTAGTGGTTAGGGTTTAGGTTTTTATGAGAACATTGTGTACGTTTTGCTATACATCTACGAATTAGGGTTTAAGGTTTTGTGAGAACAATGTGTATGTTTTGCTATACCTCTATGAATTATGGTTTAGAATTTAGGGTTTAGGGTTTAAGGTTTTGTGAGAACATTGTGTATGTTTTGCTAGACCTATAGGAATTAGGGTTTAGGGTTTACGTTTAGGGTGTTGTGAGAACAATATGTATGTTTTGATAGACCTCTAGGAATATATGTTTAGAGTTTAGGGTTTAGGGTTTAGGGTTTGGTGAGAACAATGTGTATATTTTGCTAGACCTCTACGAATTACAGTTTAGGGTTTAGGGTTTTGTGAGAACAATGTGTATGTTTTGCTAGACCTCTAGGAATTAGGGTTTAGGGTTTTGTGAGAACATTGTGTATGTTTTGCTATACCTCTAGGAATTAGAGTTTAGGGTTTTGTGTTTAGGGTTTAAGGTTTAGGGATTAGGGTTTAGGGTTTAGGGTTTAGGGTTTAGGGTTTAGGGTTAAGGGTTTAGGGATTAGGGTTTAGGGTTTAGGGGTTAGGGTTTATGGTTTAGGGTTTATTGTTTCGGGTTTAAGGTTTTGTGAGAACATCATGTATGTTTTGCTAGACCTCTAGGAATTAAGGTTTATGGTTTACTTTTAGGGTTTTGTGAGAACAATTTGTATGTTTTACTAGACCTCTAGGAATTAGAGTTTAGGGTTTATGGTTTAGGGTTTTGTGAGAACAATGTGTATGTTTTCCTACTCCACTAGGAATTAGAGTTTAGGGTTTTGTGAGAACAATGTGTATGTTTTGCTATAAGTCAAGGAATTAGGGTTTAGGATTTAGGGTTTAGGGCTTAGGGTTTTGTGAGAACATTGTGTATGTTTTGCTAGACCTCTAGGAATTAGAGGTTAGGTTTTAGAGTTTTGTGAGAACAATGTGTATGTTTTGCTATACCTCTAGGAATTACCGTTTAGGGTTTTGTGAGAACAATGTGTATGTTTTGCTATACCTCTAGGAATTATGGTTTATAATTTAGGGTTTAGGGTTTAAAGTTTTCTGAGAACATTGTGTATGTTTTGCTAAATCCCTAGGACTTAGGGTTTAGGGTTTAGGGTTTACGTTTGAGTTTTTTAGAACAATATGTATATGTTTAGGGTTTTGGGTTTAGGGTTTAGGGTTTAGGGTTTAGTGGTATGAGTTTAGGGTTTAGGTTTTATAGTTTAGGGTTTAGTGTTTACGGTTATGGGTTTAGGGTTTAGGGTTTAAGGTTTAGGGTTTAGGGTTTTGTGAGAACATTGTGTATATTTTGCTAGACCTCTAGCAATGTATGTTTAGGGTTTATGATTTTTTGAGAACAATGTGTATATTTTGCTAGACCTCTAGGAATTATGGGTTTAGGGTTTAGGGGTTTGGGTTTAGGTTTTAAGGTTTAGGGTTTAGGGTTTTGTGAGAACATTGTGTATGTTTTGCTATACCTCTAGGAAGTAGGGTTTAGGGTTTTGTGAAAACATTGTGTATGCTTTGCTAGACCTTTACGAATTAGTGGTTAGGGTTTAGGTTTTTATGAGAACATTGTGTATGTTTTGCTATACATCTACGAATTAGGGTCTATGGTTTTGTGAGAACAATGTGTATGTTTTGCTATACCTCTAGGAATTATGGTTTAGAATTTAGGGTTTAGGGTTTAAGGTTTTGTGAGAACATTGTGTTTGTTTTGCTAGACCTATAGGAATTAGGGTTTAGGGTTTACGTTTAGGGTTTTGTGAGAACAATATGTATGTTTTGCTAGACCTCTAGGAATGTATGTTTAGAGTTTAGGGTTTAGGGTTTAGGGTTTGGTGAGAACAATGTGTATATTTTGCTAGACCTCTAGGAATTAGAGTTTAGGGTTTAGGGTTTTGTGAGAACAATGTGTATGTTTTGCTAGACCTCTAGGAGTTAGGGTTTAGGGTTTTGTGAGAACATTGTGTATGTTTTGCTATAACTCTAGGAATTATAGTTTAATGTTTAGTGTTTAGGGTTTAAGGTTTTAGGTTTAGGGTTTAGGGTTAAGGGTTTAGGGATTAGGGTTTAGGGTTTAGGGTTTAGGGTTTAGGGTTTTGTGAGAACAATGTGTATGTTTTGCTATACCTCTTGGAATTAGGGGTTAGGGTTTAGGGTTTAGGGTTTATTGTTTCGGGTTTAAGGTTTTGTGAGAACATCATGTATATTTTACTAGACCTCTAGGAATTAAGGTTTATGGTTTAGTTTTAGTTTTTTATGAGAACAATTTGTATGTTTTACTAGACCTCTAGGAATTAGAGTTTATGGTTTATGGTTTAGTGTTTTGTGAGAACAATGTGTATGTTATCCTATACCACTAGGAATTAGAGTTTAGGGTTTTGTGAGAACAATGTGTATGTTCTGCTATAAGTCAAGGAATTAGTGTTTAAGATTTAGGGTTTAGGGCTTAGGGTTTTGTGAGAACATTGTGTATGTTTTGCTAGACCTCTAGGAATTAGAGGTTAGGTTTTAGGGTTTTGTGAGAACAATGTGTATGTTTTGCTATACCTCTAGGAATTAGCGTTTAGGGTTTTGTGAGAACAATGTGTATGTTTTGCTATACCTCTAGGAATTATGGTTTATAAGTTAGGGTTTAGGGTTTAAAGTTTTCTGAGAACATTGTGTATATTTTGCTAGATCCCTAAGACTTAGGGTTTAGGGTTTAGGGTTTACGTTTGGGGTTTTGTGAGAACAATATGTATATGTTTAGGTTTTTGGGTTTAGGGTTTAGGGTTTAGGGTTTAGTGGTTTGAGTTTAGGGTTTAGGGTTTAGGGTTTAGGGTTTATAGTTTAGGGTTTAGGGTTTACGGTTATGGGTTTGGGTCTAATGTTTAGTGTTTAGGGTTTAGGGTTTTGTGAGAACATTATGTAAATTTTGCTAGACCTCTGGGAATGTATGTTTAGGGTTTAAGGTTTTTTGAGAACAATGTGTAAATTTTGCTAGACCTCTAGGAATTAGGGTTTAGGGTTTTGGGTATTGTGAGAACAATGTGTATGTTTTGCATACCTCTAAGAATTAGGGCTTAGGGTTTAGGGTTTAGTGAGAACATTGTGTATGTTTTGCTATGGGATTAGGGTTTCGGGTTTAAGGTTTAGGTTTAGGTTTTTGGGTTTAGGGTTTCGGGTTTAAGGTTTAGGTTTAGGTTTTAGGGTTTAGGGTTTTATGAGAACAATGTGTATGTTTTACTATACCTCTAGGAATTAGAGTTTTGGGTTTTGTGAGAACAATGTGTATGTTTTGCGATACGTCTAGGAATTATTGTTTAGGATTTAGGGTTTAGGGTTTCGAGTTTTGTGAGAACATTGTGTATGTTTTGCTAGATCTCTAGGAATTAGAGTTTAGTGTTTAGGGTTTTGTTAGAACAATGTGTATGTTTTGCTAGACCTCTAGGAATTAGAGTTTAGGGTTTAGGGTTTTGGGTTTTATGAGAACAATGTGTATGTTTTGCAATACCTCTAGGAATTAGGGTTTAGGGTTTAGGGTTTTATGAGAACATTGTGTATGTTTTGCTATACGTCTAGGAATTAGGGTTTAGGTTTTAGGGTTTAGGGTTAAAGGTTTAGGGTTTAGGGTTTAGGGTTTGGGGTTTAGGGGTTAGGGTTTAGGGTTTAAGGTTTAGGGTTTAGGGTTTAGGGTTTAGGGTTTTGTGAGAACAATGTGTATGTTTTGCTATACCTCTTGGAATTAGGGGTTAGGGTTTAGGGTTTAGGGTTTATTGTTTCGGGTTTAAGGTTTTGTGAGAACATCATGTATATTTTACTAGACCTCTAGGAATTAAGGTTTATGGTTTAGTTTTAGTTTTTTATGAGAACAATTTGTATGTTTTACTAGACCTCTAGGAATTAGAGTTTAGGGTTTATGGTTTAGTGTTTTGTGAGAACAATGTGTATGTTATCCTATACCACTAGGAATTAGAGTTTAGGGTTTTGTGAGAACAATGTGTATGTTTTGCTATAAGTCAAGGAATTAGTGTTTAAGATTTAGGGTTTAGGGCTTAGGGTTTTGTGAGAACATTGTGTATGTTTTGCTAGACCTCTAGGAATTAGAGGTTAGGTTTTAGGGTTTTGTGAGAACAATGTGTATGTTTTGCTATACCTCTAGGAATTAGCGTTTAGGGTTTTGTGAGAACAATGTGTATGTTTTGCTATACCTCTAGGAATTATGGTTTATAAGTTAGGGTTTAGGGTTTAAAGTTTTCTGAGAACATTGTGTATATTTTGCTAGATCCCTAAGACTTAGGGTTTAGGGTTTAGGGTTTACGTTTGGGGTTTTGTGAGAACAATATGTATATGTTTAGGTTTTTGGGTTTAGGGTTTAGGGTTTAGCGTTTAGTGGTTTGAGTTTAGGGTTTAGGGTTTAGGGTTTAGGGTTTATAGTTTAGGGTTTAGGGTTTACGGTTATGGGTTTGGGTCTAATGTTTAGTGTTTAGGGTTTAGGGTTTTGTGAGAACATTATATAAATTTTGCTAGACCTCTGGGAATGTATGTTTAGGGTTTAAGGTTTTTTGAGAACAATGTGTAAATTTTGCTAGACCTCTAGGAATTAGGGTTTAGGGTTTTGGGTATTGTGAGAACAATGTGTATGTTTTGCATACCTCTAAGAATTAGGGCTTAGGGTTTAGGGTTTAGTGAGAACATTGTGTATGTTTTGCTATGGGATTAGGGTTTCGGGTTTAAGGTTTAGGTTTAGGTTTTTGGGTTTAGGGTTTCGGGTTTAAGGTTTAGGTTTAGGTTTTAGGGTTTAGGGTTTTATGAGAATAATGTGTATGTTTTACTATACCTCTAGGAATTAGAGTTTTGGGTTTTGTGAGAACAATGTGTATGTTTTGCGATACGTCTAGGAATTATTGTTTAGGATTTAGGGTTTAGGGTTTTGAGTTTTGTGAGAACATTGTGTATGTTTTGCTAGATCTCTAGGAATTAGAGTTTAGTGTTTAGGGTTTTGTTAGAACAATGTGTATGTTTTGCTAGACCTCTAGGAATTAGGGTTTAGGGTTTAGGGTTTTGGGTTTTATGAGAACAATGTGTATGTTTTGCAATACCTCTAGGAATTAGGGTTTAGGGTTTAGGGTTTTATGAGAACATTGTGTATGTTTTGCTATACGTCTAGGAATTAGGGTTTAGGTTTTAGGGTTTAGGGTTAAAGGTTTAGGTTTTAGGGTTTAGGGTTTAGGGGTTAGGGATTAGGGTTTAAGGTTTAGGGTTTAGGGTTTAAGGTTTGGTGAGAATATCGTGTATGTTTTGCTAGACCTCTAGGGTTTAGGGTTTAGGGGTTAGGGTTTAGGGTTTAGGGTTTAAGGTTTTGTGACAACATCGTGTATGTTTTGCTAGACCTCTAGGAATTAAGATTTATGGTTTGTGGTTTAGGATTTACGTTTTGGGTTTTGTGAGAACAATGTGTATGTTTTGCTGGACCTCTAGGAATTAGAGTTTAGGGTTTAGGGTTTAGGGTTTTGTGAGAACAATGTGTATGTTTTGCTATACCTCTTGGAATTAGGGTTTAGGGTTTTGTGAGAACAATGTGTATGTTTTGCTATACCTCTAGGAAGTAGGGTTTAGGGTTTTGTGAGAACATTGTGTATGCTTTGCTAGACCTTTACGAATTAGTGGTTAGGGTTTAGGTTATTATGAGAACATTGTGTATGTTTTCCTATACATCTACGAATTAGGGTCTAAGGTTTTGTGAGAACAATGTGTATGTTTTGCTATACCTCTAGGAATTATGGTTTAGAATTTAGGGTTTAGGGTTTAAGGTTTTGTGAGAACATTGTGTTTGTTTTGCTAGACCTATAGGAATTAGGGTTTAGGGTTTACGTTTAGGGTTTTGTGAGAACAATATGTATGTTTTGCTAGACCTCTAGGAATGTATGTTTAGAGTTTAGGGTTTAGGGTTTAGGGTTTGTGAGAACAATGTGTATATTTTGCTAGACCTCTAGGAATTACAGTTTAGGGTTTAGGGTTTTGTGAGAACAATGTGTATGTTTTGCTAGACCTCTAGGAATTAGTGTTTAGGGTTTTGTGAGAACATTGTTTTGCTATACCTCTAGGAATTATAGTTTAATGTTTAGTGTTTAGGGTTTAAGATTTAAGGTTTAGGGTTTAGGGTTAAGGGTTTAGGGTTTATTGTTTCGGGTTTAAGGTTTTGTGAGAACATCATGTATGTTTTGCTAGACCTCTAGGAATTAAGGTTTATGGTTTACTTTTAGTGTTTTGTGAGAACAATTTGTATGTTTTACTAGACCTCTAGGAATTAGAGTTTAGGGTTTATGGTTTAGGGTTTTGTGAGAACAATGTGTATGTTTTCCTATACCACTAGGAATTAGGGTTTAGGGTTTTGTGAGAACAATGTGTATGTTTTGCTATAAGTCTAGGAATTAGGGTTTAGGATTTAGGGTTTAGGGCTTAGGGTTTTGTGAGAACATTGTGTATGTTTTGCTAGACCTCTAGGAATTAGAGGTTAGATTTTAGGGTTTTGTGAGAACAATGTGTATGTTTTGCTATACTTCTAGGAATTAGCGTTTAGGGTTTTGTGAGAACAATGTGTATGTTTTGCTATACCTCTAGGAATTATGGTTTATAATTTAGGGTTTAGGGTTTAAAGTTTTCTGAGAACATTGTGTATGATTTGCTAGATCCCTAGGACGTAGGGTTTAGGGTTTAGGGTTTACGTTTGGGGTTTTGTGAGAATAATATGTATATGTTTAGGGTTTTGGGTTTAGGGTTTTGGGTCTAGGAATTAGGGTTTAGGGTTTTGGGTATTGTGTGAAAAATGTGTATGTTTTGCATACGTCTAAGAATTAGGGCTTAGGGTTTAGGGTTTAGTGAGAACATTGTGTATGTTTTTCTATACCTCTAGGAATTAGGGTTTAGGGTTTTGGGTTTAAGGTTTAGGTTTTAGGGTTTAGGGGTTTGGGTTTAGGGTTTGGGGTTTTATGAGAACAATGTGTATGTTTTGCTATACCTCTTGGAATTAGAGTTCTGGGTTTTGTGAGAACAATGTGTATGTTTTGCGATACCTCTAGGAATTATGGTTTAGGATTTAGGGTTTAGGGTTTCGAGTTTTGTGAGAACATTGTGTATGTTTTGCTAGATCTCTTGGAATTAGAGTTTAGGGTTTAGGGTTTTGTGAGAACAATGTGTATGTTTTGCTAGACCTCTAGGAATAAGGGTTTAGGGTTTAGGGTTTTGGGTTTTATGAGAACAATGTGTATGTTTTGCTATACCTCTAGGAATTAGGGTTTAGGGTTTAGGGTTTTATGAGAACATTGTGTATGTTTTGCTATACGTCTAGGAATTAGGGTTTAGGGTTTAAGGTTTAGGGTTAAGGGTTTAGGGTTTAGAGTTTAGGGTTTAGGGGTTAGGGTTTAGGGTTTAAGGTTTAGGGATTAGGGTTTAGGGTTTTGTGAGAACAATGAGTATATTTTCCTAGACCTCTAGGAATTAGAGTTTACAGTTTAGGGTTTTGTGAGAACAATGTGTATGTTTTGCTATCCCTCTAGGAATTAGGGTTTAGGGTTTAGGGTTTTTCGAGAACAATATGTATGTTTTGCTAGACCTCTAGGAATTGGGGTTTAGGGTTTTGTGAGAATATTGTGTATATCTTGCTATACCTCTAGGAATTAGGGTTTAGGGTTTAGGGTTTAGGGTTTAGGGTTTAGGGTTTAGGGTTTAGGGTTTAGGGTTTAGGGGTTAGGGTTTAGGGTTTAGGGTTTAAGGTTTTGTGACAACATCGTGTATGTTTTGCTAGACCTCTAGGAATTAAGATTTATGGTTTGTGGTTTAGGATTTACGTTTAGGGTTTTGTGAGAACAATGTGTATGTTTTGCTGGACCTCTAGGAATTAGAGTTTAGGGTTTAGGGTTTAGGGTTTTGTGAGAACAATGTGTATGTTTTGCTTTACCTCTTGGAATTAGGGTTTAGGGTTTTGTGAGAACAATGTGTATGTTTTGATATACCTCTAGGAAGTAGGGTTTAGGGTTTTGTGAGAACATTGTGTATGTTTTGCTAGACCTTTAGGAATTAGTGGTTAGGGTTTAGGTTTTTAAGAGAACATTGTGTATGTTTTGCTATACATCTACGAATTAGGGTTTAAGGTTTTGTGAGAACAATTTTTATGTTTTGCTATACCTCAAGGAATTATGGTTTAGAATTTAGGGTTTAGGGTTTAGGGTTTTGTGAGAACAATGAGTATATTTTCCTAGACCTCTAGGAATTAGAGTTTACAGTTTAGGGTTTTGTGAGAACAATGTGTATGTTTTGCTATCCCTCTAGGAATTAGGGTTTAGGGTTTAGGGTTTTTCGAGAACAATATGTATGTTTTGCTAGACCTCTAGGAATTGGGGTTTAGGGTTTTGTGAGAATATTGTGTATATCTTGCTATACCTCTAGGAATTAGGGTTTAGGGTTTAGGGTTTAGGGTTTAGGGTTTAGGGTTTAGGGTTTAGGGTTTAGGGTTTAGGGTTTAGGGGTTAGGGTTTAGGGTTTAGGGTTTAAGGTTTTGTGACAACATCGTGTATGTTTTGCTAGACCTCTAGGAATTAAGATTTATGGTTTGTGGTTTAGGATTTACGTTTAGGGTTTTGTGAGAACAATGTGTATGTTTTGCTGGACCTCTAGGAATTAGAGTTTAGGGTTTAGGGTTTAGGGTTTTGTGAGAACAATGTGTATGTTTTGCTTTACCTCTTGGAATTAGGGTTTAGGGTTTTGTGAGAACAATGTGTATGTTTTGATATACCTCTAGGAAGTAGGGTTTAGGGTTTTGTGAGAACATTGTGTATGTTTTGCTAGACCTTTAGGAATTAGTGGTTAGGGTTTAGGTTTTTAAGAGAACATTGTGTATGTTTTGCTATACATCTACGAATTAGGGTTTAAGGTTTTGTGAGAACAATTTTTATGTTTTGCTATACCTCAAGGAATTATGGTTTAGAATTTAGGGTTTAGGGTTTAAGGTTTTGTGAGAACATTGTGTATGTTTTGCTAGACCTATAGGAATTAGGGTTTAGGGTTTACGTTTAGGGTTTTGTGAGAACAATATGTATGTTTTGCTAGACCTCTAGGAATGTATGTTTAGAGTTTAGGGTTTAGGGTTTAGGGTTTGGTGAGAACAATGTGTATATTTTGCTAGACCTCTAGGAATTAGAGTTTAGGGTTTAGGGTTTTGTGAGAACAATGTGTATGTTTTGCTAGACCTCTAGGAATTAGGGTTTAGGGTTTAGGGTTTTGTGAGAACATTGTGTATATTTTGCTAGACCTCTAGGAATGTATGTTTAGGGTTTATGATTTTTTTAGAACAATGTGTATATTTTGCTAGACCTCTAGGAATTAGGGTTTAGGGTTTTGGGTGTTGTGAGAACAATGTGTATGTTTTGCATACCTCTAAGAATTAGGGCTTAGGGTTTAGGGTTTAGTGAGAAAATTGTGTATGTTTTGCTATACCTCTAGGAATTAGGGTTTAGGGTTTTGGGTTTAGGGATTCGGGTTTAAGGTTTGGGTTTAGGTTTTAGGGTTTAAGGTTTGGGGTTTAGGGTTTAGGGTTTAAGGTTTAGGGTTTAGGGTTTAGGGCTTAGGGTTTACGGTTATGGGTTTAGGGTTTACTGGTTTGGGTTTAAGGTTTAGGGTTTAAGCCCCTAGGAATTAGAGTTTAAGGTTTAGGGTTTTGTGAGAACAATGTGTATGTTTTGCTAGACCTCTAGGAATTAGGGTTTAGGGTTTTGGGTTTTGTGAGAACAATGTGTATGTTTTGCTATACCTCTAAGAATTAGGGCTTAGGGTTTAGGGTTTTGTGAGAACAATGGGTATGTTTTGCTAGACCTCTAGAAATTAGGGTTTAGGGTTTTGTGAGAACATTGTGTATGTTTTGCTATACCTCTAGGAATTAGAGTTTAGGGTTTTGTGTTTAGGGTTTAAGGTTTAGGGATTAGGGTTTAGGGTTTAGGGTTTAGGGTTAAGGGTTTAGGGATTAGGGTTTAGGGTTTAGGGGTTAGGGTTTAGGGTTTATTGTTTCGGGTTTAAGGTTTTGTGAGAACATCATGTATGTTTTTCTAGACCTCTAGGAATTAAGGTTTATGGTTTACTTTTAGGGTTTTGTGAGAACAATTTGTATGTTTTACTAGACCTCTAGGAATTAGAATTTAGGGTTTATGGTTTAGGGTTTTGTGAGAACAATGTGTATGTTTTCTTATACCACTAGGAATTAGAGTTTAGGGTTTTGTGAGAACAATGTGTATGTTTTGCTATAAGTCAAGGAATTAGGGTTTAGGATTTAGGGTTTAGGGCTTAGGGTTTTGTGAGAACATTGTGTATGTTTTGCTAGACCTCTAGGAATTAAAGGTTAGGTTTTAGGGTTTTGTGAGAACAATTTGTATGTTTTGCTATACCTCTAGGAATTACCGTTTAGGGTTTTGTGAGAACAATGTGTATGTTTTGCTATACCTCTAGGAATTATGGTTTATAATTTAGGGTTTAGGGTTTAAAGTTTTCTGAGAACATTGTTTATGTTTTGCTAGATCCCTAGGACTTAGGGTTTAGGGTTTAGGGTTTACGTATGGGGTTTTTTAGAACAATATGTATATGTTTAGGGTATGAGTTTAGGGTTTAGGTTTAGGATTTAGGGTTTAGTGGTATGAGTTTAGTGTTTACGGTTATGGGTTTAGGGTTTAGGGGTTTGGGTTTAGGGTTTAAGGTTTAGGGTTTAGGGTTTTGTGAGAACATTGTGTATATTTTGCTAGACCTCTAGGAATGTATGTTTAGGGTTTATGATTTTTTTAGAACAATGTGTATATTTTGCTAGACCTCTAGGAATTAGGGTTTAGGGTTTCGGGTGTTGTGAGAACAATGTGTATGTTTTGCATACCTCTAAGAATTAGGGCTTAGGGTTTAGGGTTTAGTGAGAAAATTGTGTATGTTTTGCTATACCTCTAGGAATTAGGGTTTAGGGTTTTGGGTTTAAGGATTCGGGTTTAAGGTTTGGGTTTAGGGTTTAGGGTTTAGGGTTTATTGAGAACATTGTGTATGTTTTGCTATACCTCTAGGAATTAGGGTTTAGGGTTTTAGGTTTAGGGATTCGGGTTTAAGGTTTGGGTTTAGGTTTTAGGGTTTAAGGTTTGGGGTTTAGGGTTTAGGGTTTAAGGTTTAGGGTTTAGGGTTTAGGGCTTAGGGTTTACGGTTATGGGTTTAGGGTTTACTGGTTTGGGTTTAAGGTTTAGGGTTTAAGCCCCTAGGAATTAGAGTTTAAGGTTTAGGGTTTTGTGAGAACAATGTGTATGTTTTGCTAGACCTCTAGGAATTAGGGTTTAGGGTTTAGGGTTTTGGGTTTTGTGAGAACAATGTGTATGTTTTGCTATACCTCTAAGAATTAGGGCTTACGGTTTAGGGTTTAGTGAGAACATTGTGTATGTTTTGCTATACCTCTAGGAATTAGGGTGTAAGGTTTTGGGTTTAGGGTTTCGGGATTAAGGTTAAGGTTTTAGGGTTTAGGGTTTAGTGGTTTGAGTTTAGGGTTTAGGGTTTAGGGTTTAGGGTTTACGGTTAGGGGTTTATGGTTTAGAGGTTTGGGTTTATGGTTTAGGGTTTAGGGTTTAGGGTTTTGTGAGAACATTGTGTATATTTTGCTAGAACTCTAGCAATTAGAATTTAAGGTTTAGGGTTTTGTGAGAACAATGTGTATGTTTTGCTAGACCTCTAGGAATGTATGTTTAGGGTTTAAGGTTTAGTGCTTAGGGTTTAGTGTTTAGGGTTTTGTGAGAAGATTGTGAATGTTTTGCTATACCTCTAGGAATTAGGGTTTAGGGTTTAGGGTTTTATGAGAACATTGTGTATGTTTTGCTATACGTCTAGGAATTAGGGTTTAGGGTTTAGGGTTAAGGGTTTATGGTTTAGGGTTTAGGGTTTAGGGGTTAGGGTTTAAGGTTTAAGGTTTAGGGTTTAGGGTATGAGGTTTTGTGAGATTATTGTGAATGTTTTGTTAGACCTCTGGGAATTAAGGTTTTTGGTTTAAATTTTACGTTTAGGGTTTTCTGAGAACAACATGTATGTTTTGCTAGACCTCTAGGAATTAGTGTTTACGGTTTAGGGTTTAGGGTTTTGTGAGAACAATGAGTATATTTTCCTAGACCTCTAGGAATTAGTGTTTACGGTTTAGGGTTTTGTGAGAACAATGTGTATGTTTTGCTATACCTCTAGGAATTAGGGTTTAGGGTTTAGGGTTTTGTGAGAACCATATGTATGTTTTGCTAGACCTCTAGGAATTAGGGTTTAGGGTTTTGTGAGAATATTGTGTATGTTTTGCTATATCTCTAGGAATTAGGGTTTAGGGTTTAGGGGTTAGGGTTTAGGGTTTAGGGTTTAAGATTTTGTGAGAACATCGTGTATGTTTTGCTAGACCTCTAGGAATTAAGATTTATGGTTTAAGGTTTAGGATTTATGTTTAGGGTTTTGTGAGAACAATGTGTATGTTTTGCTGGACTTCTAGGAATTAGAGTTTAGGGTTTTGTGAGAACAATGTATACGTTTTGCTATACCTCTTGGAATTAGGGTTTAGGGTTTTGTGAGAACAATATGTCTGTTTTGCTATACCTCTAGGAAGTAGGGTTTAGGGTTTTGTGAGAACATTGTGTATGTTTTGCTAGACCTTTACGAATTAGTGGTTAGGGTTTAGGTTTTTAAGAGAACATTGTGTATGTTTTGCTATACATCTACGAATTAGGGTCTAAGGTTTTGTGAGAACAATTTTTATGTTTTGCTATACCTCTAGGAATTATGGTTTAGAATTTAGGGTTTAGGGTTTAAGGTTTTGTGAGAACATTCTGTATGTTTTGCTAGACCTATAGGAATTAGGGTTTAGGGTTTACGTTTAGGGTTTTGTGAGAACAATATGTATGTTTTGCTAGACCTCTAGGAATGTATGTTTAGGGTTTAGGGTTTTGTGAGAACGATGTGTATGTTTTGCTAGACCTCTAGGAATTAGGGTTTAGGGTTTTGTGAGAACATTGTGTATGTTTTGCTATACCTCTAGGAATTAGAGTTTAAGGTTTAGTGTTTAAGGTTTAGGGTTTAGGGTTAAGGGTTTAGGGATTAGGGTTTAGGGTTTAGGGGTTAGGGTTTAGGGTTTAGGGTTTATTGTTTCGGGTTTAAGGTTTTGTGAGAACATCATGTATGTTTTTCTAGACCTCTAGGAATTAAGGTTTATGGTTTACTTTTAGTTTTTTGTGAGAACACTTTGTATGTTTTACTAGACCTCTAGGAATTAGAATTTAGGGTTTATGGTTTAGTGTTTTGTGAGAACAATGTGTATATTATCCTATACCACAAGGAATTAGAGTTTAGAGTTTTGTGAGAACAATGTGTATGTTTTGCTATAAGTCAAGGAATTAGGGTTTAGGATTTAGGGTTTAGGGCTTAGGGTTTGGTGAGAACATTGTGTATGTTTTGCTAGACCTCTAGGAATTAGAGGTTAGATTTTAGGGTTTTGTGAGAACAATGTGTATGTTTTGCTATACCTCTAGGAATTAGCGTTGAGGGTTTTGTGAGAACAATGTGTATGTTTTGCTATACCTCTAGGAATTATGGTTTAGGGTTTTGGGTATTGTGAGAACAATGTGTATGTTTTACATACCTCTAAGAATTAGGGCTTAGGGTTTAGGGTTTAGTGAGAACATTGTGTATGTTTTTCTATACCTCTAGGAATTAGGGTTTAGGGTTTTGGGTTTAGGGTTTAGGGTTTAGGGGTTAGGGTTTAGGGTTTAGGGTTTAAGGTTTTGTGACAACATCGTGTATGTTTTGCTAGACCTCTAGGAATTAAGATTTATGGTTTGTGGTTTAGGATTTACGTTTAGGGTTTTGTGAGAACAATGTGTATGTTTTGCTGGACCTCTAGGAATTAGAGTTTAGGGTTTAGGGTTTAGGGTTTTGTGAGAACAATGTGTATGTTTTGCTTTACCTCTTGGAATTAGGGTTTAGGGTTTTGTGAGAACAATGTGTATGTTTTGATATACCTCTAGGAAGTAGGGTTTAGGGTTTTGTGAGAACATTGTGTATGTTTTGCTAGACCTTTAGGAATTAGTGGTTAGGGTTTAGGTTTTTAAGAGAACATTGTGTATGTTTTGCTATACATCTACGAATTAGGGTTTAAGGTTTTGTGAGAACAATTTTTATGTTTTGCTATACCTCAAGGAATTATGGTTTAGAATTTAGGGTTTAGGGTTTAAGGTTTTGTGAGAACATTGTGTATGTTTTGCTAGACCTATAGGAATTAGGGTTTAGGGTTTACGTTTAGGGTTTTGTGAGAACAATATGTATGTTTTGCTAGACCTCTAGGAATGTATGTTTAGAGTTTAGGGTTTAGGGTTTAGGGTTTGGTGAGAACAATGTGTATATTTTGCTAGACCTCTAGGAATTAGAGTTTAGGGTTTAGGGTTTTGTGAGAACAATGTGTATGTTTTGCTAGACCTCTAGGAATTAGGGTTTAGGGTTTAGGGTTTTGTGAGAACATTGTGTATATTTTGCTAGACCTCTAGGAATGTATGTTTAGGGTTTATGATTTTTTTAGAACAATGTGTATATTTTGCTAGACCTCTAGGAATTAGGGTTTAGGGTTTTGGGTGTTGTGAGAACAATGTGTATGTTTTGCATACCTCTAAGAATTAGGGCTTAGGGTTTAGGGTTTAGTGAGAAAATTGTGTATGTTTTGCTATACCTCTAGGAATTAGGGTTTAGGGTTTTGGGTTTAGGGATTCGGGTTTAAGGTTTGGGTTTAGGTTTTAGGGTTTAAGGTTTGGGGTTTAGGGTTTAGGGTTTAAGGTTTAGGGTTTAGGGTTTAGGGCTTAGGGTTTACGGTTATGGGTTTAGGGTTTACTGGTTTGGGTTTAAGGTTTAGGGTTTAAGCCCCTAGGAATTAGAGTTTAAGGTTTAGGGTTTTGTGAGAACAATGTGTATGTTTTGCTAGACCTCTAGGAATTAGGGTTTAGGGTTTTGGGTTTTGTGAGAACAATGTGTATGTTTTGCTATACCTCTAAGAATTAGGGCTTAGGGTTTAGGGTTTTGTGAGAACAATGGGTATGTTTTGCTAGACCTCTAGAAATTAGGGTTTAGGGTTTTGTGAGAACATTGTGTATGTTTTGCTATACCTCTAGGAATTAGAGTTTAGGGTTTTGTGTTTAGGGTTTAAGGTTTAGGGATTAGGGTTTAGGGTTTAGGGTTTAGGGTTAAGGGTTTAGGGATTAGGGTTTAGGGTTTAGGGGTTAGGGTTTAGGGTTTATTGTTTCGGGTTTAAGGTTTTGTGAGAACATCATGTATGTTTTTCTAGACCTCTAGGAATTAAGGTTTATGGTTTACTTTTAGGGTTTTGTGAGAACAATTTGTATGTTTTACTAGACCTCTAGGAATTAGAATTTAGGGTTTATGGTTTAGGGTTTTGTGAGAACAATGTGTATGTTTTCTTATACCACTAGGAATTAGAGTTTAGGGTTTTGTGAGAACAATGTGTATGTTTTGCTATAAGTCAAGGAATTAGGGTTTAGGATTTAGGGTTTAGGGCTTAGGGTTTTGTGAGAACATTGTGTATGTTTTGCTAGACCTCTAGGAATTAAAGGTTAGGTTTTAGGGTTTTGTGAGAACAATTTGTATGTTTTGCTATACCTCTAGGAATTACCGTTTAGGGTTTTGTGAGAACAATGTGTATGTTTTGCTATACCTCTAGGAATTATGGTTTATAATTTAGGGTTTAGGGTTTAAAGTTTTCTGAGAACATTGTTTATGTTTTGCTAGATCCCTAGGACTTAGGGTTTAGGGTTTAGGGTTTACGTATGGGGTTTTTTAGAACAATATGTATATGTTTAGGGTATGAGTTTAGGGTTTAGGTTTAGGGTTTAGGGTTTAGTGGTATGAGTTTAGTGTTTACGGTTATGGGTTTAGGGTTTAGGGGTTTGGGTTTAGGGTTTAAGGTTTAGGGTTTAGGGTTTTGTGAGAACATTGTGTATATTTTGCTAGACCTCTAGGAATGTATGTTTAGGGTTTATGATTTTTTTAGAACAATGTGTATATTTTGCTAGACCTCTAGGAATTAGGGTTTAGGGTTTCGGGTGTTGTGAGAACAATGTGTATGTTTTGCATACCTCTAAGAATTAGGGCTTAGGGTTTAGGGTTTAGTGAGAAAATTGTGTATGTTTTGCTATACCTCTAGGAATTAGGGTTTAGGGTTTTGGGTTTAAGGATTCGGGTTTAAGGTTTGGGTTTAGGGTTTAGGGTTTAGGGTTTATTGAGAACATTGTGTATGTTTTGCTATACCTCTAGGAATTAGGGTTTAGGGTTTTGGGTTTAGGGATTCGGGTTTAAGGTTTGGGTTTAGGTTTTAGGGTTTAAGGTTTGGGGTTTAGGGTTTAGGGTTTAAGGTTTAGGGTTTAGGGTTTAGGGCTTAGGGTTTACGGTTATGGGTTTAGGGTTTACTGGTTTGGGTTTAAGGTTTAGGGTTTAAGCCCCTAGGAATTAGAGTTTAAGGTTTAGGGTTTTGTGAGAACAATGTGTATGTTTTGCTAGACCTCTAGGAATTAGGGTTTAGGGTTTAGGGTTTTGGGTTTTGTGAGAACAATGTGTATGTTTTGCTATACCTCTAAGAATTAGGGCTTACGGTTTAGGGTTTAGTGAGAACATTGTGTATGTTTTGCTATACCTCTAGGAATTAGGGTGTAAGGTTTTGGGTTTAGGGTTTCGGGATTAAGGTTAAGGTTTTAGGGTTTAGGGTTTAGTGTTTTGAGTTTAGGGTTTAGGGTTTAGGGTTTAGGGTTTACGGTTAGGGGTTTATGGTTTAGAGGTTTGGGTTTATGGTTTAGGGTTTAGGGTTTAGGGTTTTGTGAGAACATTGTGTATATTTTGCTAGAACTCTAGCAATTAGAATTTAAGGTTTAGGGTTTTGTGAGAACAATGTGTATGTTTTGCTAGACCTCTAGGAATGTATGTTTAGGGTTTAAGGTTTAGTGCTTAGGGTTTAGTGTTTAGGGTTTTGTGAGAAGATTGTGAATGTTTTGCTATACCTCTAGGAATTAGGGTTTAGGGTTTAGGGTTTTATGAGAACATTGTGTATGTTTTGCTATACGTCTAGGAATTAGGGTTTAGGGTTTAGGGTTAAGGGTTTATGGTTTAGGGTTTAGGGTTTAGGGGTTAGGGTTTAAGGTTTAAGGTTTAGGGTTTAGGGTATGAGGTTTTGTGAGATTATTGTGAATGTTTTGTTAGACCTCTGGGAATTAAGGTTTTTGGTTTAAATTTTACGTTTAGGGTTTTCTGAGAACAACATGTATGTTTTGCTAGACCTCTAGGAATTAGTGTTTACGGTTTAGGGTTTAGGGTTTTGTGAGAACAATGAGTATATTTTCCTAGACCTCTAGGAATTAGTGTTTACGGTTTAGGGTTTTGTGAGAACAATGTGTATGTTTTGCTAGACCTCTAGGAATTAGGGTTTAGGGTTTAGGGTTTTGGGTTTTGTGAGAACAATGTGTATGTTTTGCTATACCTCTAAGAATTAGGGCTTACGGTTTAGGGTTTAGTGAGAACATTGTGTATGTTTTGCTATACCTCTAGGAATTAGGGTGTAAGGTTTTGGGTTTAGGGTTTCGGGATTAAGGTTAAGGTTTTAGGGTTTAGGGTTTAGTGGTTTGAGTTTAGGGTTTAGGGTTTAGGGTTTAGGGTTTACGGTTAGGGGTTTATGGTTTAGAGGTTTGGGTTTATGGTTTAGGGTTTAGGGTTTAGGGTTTTGTGAGAACATTGTGTATATTTTGCTAGAACTCTAGCAATTAGAATTTAAGGTTTAGGGTTTTGTGAGAACAATGTGTATGTTTTGCTAGACCTCTAGGAATTAGGGTTTAGGGTTTAGGGTTTTGGGTTTTATGAGAACAATGTGTATGTTATGCTATACCTCTAGGAATTAGGGTTTAGGGTTTAGGGTTTTGTGAGAACCATATGTATGTTTTGCTAGACCTCTAGGAATTAGGGTTTAGGGTTTTGTGAGAATATTGTGTATGTTTTGCTATATCTCTAGGAATTAGGGTTTAGGGTTTAGGGGTTAGGGTTTAGGGTTTAGGGTTTAAGATTTTGTGAGAACATCGTGTATGTTTTGCTAGACCTCTAGGAATTAAGATTTATGGTTTAAGGTTTAGGATTTATGTTTAGGGTTTTGTGAGAACAATGTGTATGTTTTGCTGGACTTCTAGGAATTAGAGTTTAGGGTTTTGTGAGAACAATGTATACGTTTTGCTATACCTCTTGGAATTAGGGTTTAGGGTTTTGTGAGAACAATATGTCTGTTTTGCTATACCTCTAGGAAGTAGGGTTTAGGGTTTTGTGAGAACATTGTGTATGTTTTGCTAGACCTTTACGAATTAGTGGTTAGGGTTTAGGTTTTTAAGAGAACATTGTGTATGTTTTGCTATACATCTACGAATTAGGGTCTAAGGTTTTGTGAGAACAATTTTTATGTTTTGCTATACCTCTAGGAATTATGGTTTAGAATTTAGGGTTTAGGGTTTAAGGTTTTGTGAGAACATTCTGTATGTTTTGCTAGACCTATAGGAATTAGGGTTTAGGGTTTACGTTTAGGGTTTTGTGAGAACAATATGTATGTTTTGCTAGACCTCTAGGAATGTATGTTTAGGGTTTAGGGTTTTGTGAGAACGATGTGTATGTTTTGCTAGACCTCTAGGAATTAGGGTTTAGGGTTTTGTGAGAACATTGTGTATGTTTTGCTATACCTCTAGGAATTAGAGTTTAAGGTTTAGTGTTTAAGGTTTAGGGTTTAGGGTTAAGGGTTTAGGGATTAGGGTTTAGGGTTTAGGGGTTAGGGTTTAGGGTTTAGGGTTTATTGTTTCGGGTTTAAGGTTTTGTGAGAACATCATGTATGTTTTTCTAGACCTCTAGGAATTAAGGTTTATGGTTTACTTTTAGTTTTTTGTGAGAACACTTTGTATGTTTTACTAGACCTCTAGGAATTAGAATTTAGGGTTTATGGTTTAGTGTTTTGTGAGAACAATGTGTATATTATCCTATACCACAAGGAATTAGAGTTTAGAGTTTTGTGAGAACAATGTGTATGTTTTGCTATAAGTCAAGGAATTAGGGTTTAGGATTTAGGGTTTAGGGCTTAGGGTTTGGTGAGAACATTGTGTATGTTTTGCTAGACCTCTAGGAATTAGAGGTTAGATTTTAGGGTTTTGTGAGAACAATGTGTATGTTTTGCTATACCTCTAGGAATTAGCGTTGAGGGTTTTGTGAGAACAATGTGTATGTTTTGCTATACCTCTAGGAATTATGGTTTAGGGTTTTGGGTATTGTGAGAACAATGTGTATGTTTTACATACCTCTAAGAATTAGGGCTTAGGGTTTAGGGTTTAGTGAGAACATTTTGTATGTTTTGCTATGGGATTAGGGTTTCGGGTTTAAGGTTTAGGTTTAGGTTTTTGGGTTTAGGGTTTAAGGTTTAAGGTTTAGGTTTAGGTTTTAGGGTTTAGGGTTTTATGAGAACAATGTGTATGTTTTACTATACCTCTAGGAATTAGAGTTTTGGGTTTTGTGAGAACAATGTGTATGTTTTGCGATACGTCTAGGAATTATGGTTTAGGATTTAGGGTTTAGGGTTTCGAGTTTTGTGAGAACATTGTGTATGTTTTGCTAGATCTCTAGGAATTAGAGTTTAGGGTTTAGGGTTTTGTGAGAACAATGTGTATGTTTTGCTAGACCTCTAGGAATTAGGGTTTAGGGTTTAGGGTTTTGGGTTTTATGAGAACAATGTGTATGTTATGCTATACCTCTAGGAATTAGGGTTTAGGGTTTAGGGTTTTATGAGAACATTGTGTATGTTTTGCTATACGTCTAGGAATTAGTTTTTAGGTTTTAGGGTTTAGGGTTTAAGGTTTAGGGTTTAGGGTTTAGGGTTTAAGGATTGGTGAGAACATCGTGTATGTTTTGCTAGACCTCTAGGAATTAAGATTTATGGTTTAAGGTTTAGGATTTACGTTTAGGGTTTTGTGAGAACAATGTGTATGTTTTGCTGGACCTCTAGGAATTAGAGTTTAGGGTTTAGGGTTTTGTGAGAACAATGTGTATGTTTTTCTATACCTCTTGGAATCAGGGTTTAGGGTTTTGTGAGAACAATGTGTATGTTTTGCTATACCTCTAGGAAGTAGGGTTTAGGGTTTTGTGAGAACATTGTGTATGCTTTGCTAGATCTTTACGAATTAGTGGTTAGGGTTTAGGTTTTTATGAGAACATTGTGTATGTTTTAGTATACATCTACGAATTAGGGTCAAAGGTTTTGTGAGAACAATGTGTATGTTTTGCTATACCTCTAGGAATTATGGTTTAGAATTTAGGGTTTAGGGTTTAAGGTTTTGTGAGAACGTTGTGTTTGTTTTGCTAGACCTATAGGAATTAGGGTTTAGGGTTTACGTTTAGGGTTTTGTGAGAACAATATGTATGTTTTGCTAGACCTGTAGGAATGTATGTTTAGAGTTTAGGGTTTAGGGTTTAGGGTTTGGTGAGAACAATGTGTATATTTTGCTAGACCTCTAGGAATTAGAGTTTAGGGTTTAGGGTTTTGTGAGAACGATGTGTATGTTTTGCTAGACCTCTAGGAATTAGGGTTTAGGGTTTTGTGAGAACATTGTGTATGTTTTGCTATACCTCTAGGAATTAGAGTTTAAGGTTTAGTGTTTAAGGTTTAGGGTTTAGGGTTAAGGGTTTAGGGATTAGGGTTTAGGGTTCAGGGGTTAGGGTTTAGGGTTTAGGGTTTATTGTTTCGGGTTTAAGGTTTTGTGAGAACATCATGTATGTTTTGCTAGACCTCTAGGAATTAAGGTTTATGGTTTACTTTTAGGGTTTTGTGAGAACAATTGTTATGTTTTACTAGACCTCTAGGAATTAGAGTTTAGGGTTTATGGTTTAGGGTTTTGTGAGAACAATGTGTATGTTTTCCTATTCCACTAGGAATTAGAGTTTAGGGTTTTGTGAGAACAATGTGTATGTTTTGCTATAAGTCAAGGAATTAGGGTTTAGGATTTAGGGTTTAGGGCTTAGGGTTTTGTGAGAACATTGTGTATGTTTTGCTAGACCTCTAGGAATTAGAGGTTAGGTTTTAGGGTTTTGTGAGAACAATGTGTATGTTTTGCTATACCTCTAGGAATTAGCGTTGAGGGTTTTGTGAGAACAATGTGTATGTTTTGCTATACCTCTAGGAATTATGGTTTATAAGTTAGGGTTTAGGGTTTAAAGTTTTCTGAGAACATTGTGTATGTTTTCCTAGATCCCTATGACTTAGGGTTTAGTGTTTAGGGTTTACGTTTGGGGTTTTATGAGAACAATATGTATATGTTTAGGGTTTTGGGTTTAGGGTTTAGGGTTTAGGGTTTAGTGGTTTGAGTTTAGGGTTTAGGGTTTAGGGTTTAGGGTTTATAGTTTAGGGTTTAAGGTTTACGGTTATGGGTTTAGGGTTTAGGGGTTTGGGTTTAGTGTTTAGTGTTTAGGGTTTAGGGTTTTGTGAGAACATTGTGTATATTTTGCTAGACCTCTGGGAATGTATGTTTAGGGTTTAGGGTTTTTTGAGAACAATGTGTAAATTTTGCTAGACCTTTAGGAATTAGGGTTTAGGGTTTTGGGTATTGTGAGAACAATGTGTATGTTTTACATACCTCTAAGAATTAGGGCTTAGGGTTTAGGGTTTAGTGAGAACATTTTGTATGTTTTGCTATGGGATTAGGGTTTCGGGTTTAAGGTTTAGGTTTAGGTTTTTGGGTTTAGGGTTTCAGGTTTAAGGTTTAGGTTTAGGTTTTAGGGTTTAGGGTTTTATGAGAACAATGTGTATGTTTTACTATACCTCTAGGAATTAGAGTTTTGGGTTTTGTGAGAACAATGTGTATGTTTTGCGATACGTCTAGGAATTATGGTTTAGGATTTAGGGTTTAGGGTTTCGAGTTTTGTGAGAACATTGTGTATGTTTTGCTAGATCTCTAGGAATTAGAGTTTAGGGTTTAGGGTTTTGTGAGAACAATGTGTATGTTTTGCTAGACCTCTAGGAATTAGGGTTTAGGGTTTAGGGTTTTGGGTTTTATGAGAACAATGTGTATGTTATGCTATACCTCTAGGAATTAGGGTTTAGGGTTTAGGGTTTTATGAGAACATTGTGTATGTTTTGCTATACGTCTAGGAATTAGTTTTTAGGTTTTAGGGTTTAGGGTTTAAGGTTTAGGGTTTAGGGTTTAGGGTTTAAGGATTGGTGAGAACATCGTGTATGTTTTGCTAGACCTCTAGGAATTAAGATTTATGGTTTAAGGTTTAGGATTTACGTTTAGGGTTTTGTGAGAACAATGTGTATGTTTTGCTGGACCTCTAGGAATTAGAGTTTAGGGTTTAGGGTTTTGTGAGAACAATGTGTATGTTTTTCTATACCTCTTGGAATTAGGGTTTAGGGTTTTGTGAGAACAATGTGTATGTTTTGCTATACCTCTAGGAAGTAGGGTTTAGGGTTTTGTGAGAACATTGTGTATGCTTTGCTAGACCTTTACGAATTAGTGGTTAGGGTTTAGGTTTTTATGAGAACATTGTGTATGTTTTGCTATACATCTACGAATTAGGGTCTAAGGTTTTGTGAGAACAATGTGTATGTTTTGCTATACCTCTAGGAATTATGGTTTAGAATTTAGGGTTTAGGGTTTAAGGTTTTGTGAGAACGTTGTGTTTGTTTTGCTAGACCTATAGGAATTAGGGTTTAGGGTTTACGTTTAGGGTTTTGTGAGAACAATATGTATGTTTTGCTAGACCTGTAGGAATGTATGTTTAGAGTTTAGGGTTTAGGGTTTAGGGTTTGGTGAGAACAATGTGTATATTTTGCTAGACCTCTAGGAATTACAGTTTAGGGTTTAGGGTTTTGTGAGAACAATGTGTATGTTTTGCTAGACCTCTAGGAATTAGGGTTTAGGGTTTTGTGAGAACATTGTGTATGTTTTGCTATACCTCTAGGAATTAGGGTTTAAGGTTTAGTGTTTAGAGTTTAAGGTTTAAGTTTTAGGGTTTCGGGTTAAGGGTTAAGGGTTTAGGGATTAGGGTTTAGGGGTTAGGGTTTAGGGTTTAGGGTTTAGGGTTTAGGGGTTAGGGTTTAGGGTTTTGTGAGAACATCATGTATGTTTTGCTAGACCTCTAGGAATTAAGGTTTATGGTTTACTTTTATGGTTTTGTGAGAACAAATTATATGTTTTACTAGACCTCTAGGAATTAGAGTTTAGGGTTTATGGTTTAGGGTCTTGTGAGAACAATGTGTATGTTTTCCTATACCACTAGGAATTAGAGTTTAGGGTTTTGTGAGAACAATGTCTATGTTTTGCTATATGTCAAGGAATTAGGGTTTAGGATTTAGGGTTTAGGGCTTAGGGTTTTGTGAGAACATTGTGTATGTTTTGCTAGACCTCTAGGAATTAGAGGTTAGGTTTTAGGGTTTTATGAGAACAATGTGTATGTTTTGCTATACCTCTAGGAATTAGCGTTTAGGGTTTTGTGAGAACAATGTGTATGTTTTGCTATACCTCTAGGAATTAGGGTTTAGGGTTTAGGGTTTTGTGAGAACAATATGTATGTTTTGCTAGACCTCTAGGAATTAGGGTTTAATGTTTTGTGAGAATATTGTGTATGTTTTGCTATATCTCTAGGAATTAGGGTTTAGGGTTTAGGGGTTATGGTTTAGGGTTTAGGGTTTAAGATTTTGTGAGAACATCGTGTATGTTTTGCTAGACCTCTAGGAATTAAGATTTATGGTTTAAGGTTTAGGATTTACGTTTAGGGTTTTGTGAGA
Organism: Arabis hirsuta; assembly: GCA_964056655.1. NCBI lineage: Eukaryota > Viridiplantae > Streptophyta > Magnoliopsida > Brassicales > Brassicaceae > Arabis > Arabis hirsuta. The sequence continues at coordinate 23,438,581 of OZ053298.1, read as the reverse complement.
ACATTGTGTATGTTTTGCTATACATCTACGAATTAGGGTCTAAGGTTTTGTGAGAACAATTTTTATGTTTTGCTATACCTCTAGGAATTATGGTTTAGAATTTAGGGTTTAGGGTTTAAGGTTTTGTGAGAACATTCTGTATGTTTTGCTAGACCTATAGGAATTAGGGTTTAGGGTTTACGTTTAGGGTTTTGTGAGAACAATATGTATGTTTTGCTAGACCTCTAGGAATGTATGTTTAGGGTTTAGGGTTTTGTGAGAACGATGTGTATGTTTTGCTAGACCTCTAGGAATTAGGGTTTAGGGTTTTGTGAGAACATTGTGTATGTTTTGCTATACCTCTAGGAATTAGAGTTTAAGGTTTAGTGTTTAAGGTTTAGGGTTTAGGGTTAAGGGTTTAGGGATTAGGGTTTAGGGTTTAGGGGTTAGGGTTTAGGGTTTAGGGTTTATTGTTTCGGGTTTAAGGTTTTGTGAGAACATCATGTATGTTTTTCTAGACCTCTAGGAATTAAGGTTTATGGTTTACTTTTAGTTTTTTGTGAGAACACTTTGTATGTTTTACTAGACCTCTAGGAATTAGAATTTAGGGTTTATGGTTTAGTGTTTTGTGAGAACAATGTGTATATTATCCTATACCACAAGGAATTAGAGTTTAGAGTTTTGTGAGAACAATGTGTATGTTTTGCTATAAGTCAAGGAATTAGGGTTTAGGATTTAGGGTTTAGGGCTTAGGGTTTTGTGAGAACATTGTGTATGTTTTGCTAGACCTCTAGGAATTAGAGGTTAGGTTTAGGGCTTAGGGTTTTGTGAGAACATCATGTATGTTTTTCTAGACCTCTAGGAATTAAGGTTTATGGTTTACTTTTAGGGTTTTGTGAGAACAATTGTTATGTTTTACTAGACCTCTAGGAATTAGAGTTTAGGGTTTATGGTTTAGGGTTTTGTGAGAACAATGTGTATGTTTTCCTATTCCACTAGGAATTAGAGTTTAGGGTTTTGTGAGAACAATGTGTATGTTTTGCTATAAGTCAAGGAATTAGGGTTTAGGATTTAGGGTTTAGGGCTTAGGGTTTTGTGAGAACATTGTGTATGTTTTGCTAGACCTCTAGGAATTAGAGGTTAGGTTTTAGGGTTTTGTGAGAACAATGTGTATGTTTTGCTATACCTCTAGGAATTAGCGTTGAGGGTTTTGTGAGAACAATGTGTATGTTTTGCTATACCTCTAGGAATTATGGTTTATAAGTTAGGGTTTAGGGTTTAAAGTTTTCTGAGAACATTGTGTATGTTTTGCTAGATCCCTAGGACTTAGGGTTTAGTGTTTAGGGTTTACGTTTGGGGTTTTATGAGAACAATATGTATATGTTTAGGGTTTTGGGTTTAGGGTTTAGGGTTTAGGGTTTAGTGGTTTGAGTTTAGGGTTTAGGGTTTAGGGTTTAGGGTTTATAGTTTAGGGTTTAAGGTTTACGGTTATGGGTTTAGGGTTTAGGGGTTTGGGTTTAGTGTTTAGTGTTTAGGGTTTAGGGTTTTGTGAGAACATTGTGTATATTTTGCTAGACCTCTGGGAATGTATGTTTAGGGTTTAGGGTTTTTTGAGAACAATGTGTAAATTTTGCTAGACCTTAAGGAATTAGGGTTTAGGGTTTTGGGTATTGTGAGAACAATGTGTATGTTTTACATACCTCTAAGAATTAGGGCTTAGGGTTTAGGGTTTAGTGAGAACATTTTGTATGTTTTGCTATGGGATTAGGGTTTCGGGTTTAAGGTTTAGGTTTAGGTTTTTGGGTTTAGGGTTTAAGGTTTAAGGTTTAGGTTTAGGTTTTAGGGTTTAGGGTTTTATGAGAACAATGTGTATGTTTTACTATACCTCTAGGAATTAGAGTTTTGGGTTTTGTGAGAACAATGTGTATGTTTTGCGATACGTCTAGGAATTATGGTTTAGGATTTAGGGTTTAGGGTTTCGAGTTTTGTGAGAACATTGTGTATGTTTTGCTAGATCTCTAGGAATTAGAGTTTAGGGTTTAGGGTTTTGTGAGAACAATGTGTATGTTTTGCTAGACCTCTAGGAATTAGGGTTTAGGGTTTAGGGTTTTGGGTTTTATGAGAACAATGTGTATGTTATGCTATACCTCTAGGAATTAGGGTTTAGGGTTTAGGGTTTTATGAGAACATTGTGTATGTTTTGCTATACGTCTAGGAATTAGTTTTTAGGTTTTAGGGTTTAGGGTTTAAGGTTTAGGGTTTAGGGTTTAGGGTTTAAGGATTGGTGAGAACATCGTGTATGTTTTGCTAGACCTCTAGGAATTAAGATTTATGGTTTAAGGTTTAGGATTTACGTTTAGGGTTTTGTGAGAACAATGTGTATGTTTTGCTGGACCTCTAGGAATTAGAGTTTAGGGTTTAGGGTTTTGTGAGAACAATGTGTATGTTTTTCTATACCTCTTGGAATTAGGGTTTAGGGTTTTGTGAGAACAATGTGTATGTTTTGCTATACCTCTAGGAAGTAGGGTTTAGGGTTTTGTGAGAACATTGTGTATGCTTTGCTAGACCTTTACGAATTAGTGGTTAGGGTTTAGGTTTTTATGAGAACATTGTGTATGTTTTGCTATACATCTACGAATTAGGGTCTAAGGTTTTGTGAGAACAATGTGTATGTTTTGCTATACCTCTAGGAATTATGGTTTAGAATTTAGGGTTTAGGGTTTAAGGTTTTGTGAGAACGTTGTGTTTGTTTTGCTAGACCTATAGGAATTAGGGTTTAGGGTTTACGTTTAGGGTTTTGTGAGAACAATATGTATGTTTTGCTAGACCTGTAGGAATGTATGTTTAGAGTTTAGGGTTTAGGGTTTAGGGTTTGGTGAGAACAATGTGTATATTTTGCTAGACCTCTAGGAATTACAGTTTAGGGTTTAGGGTTTTGTGAGAACAATGTGTATGTTTTGCTAGACCTCTAGGAATTAGGGTTTAGGGTTTTGTGAGAACATTGTGTATGTTTTGCTATACCTCTAGGAATTAGGGTTTAAGGTTTAGTGTTTAGAGTTTAAGGTTTAAGTTTTAGGGTTTCGGGTTAAGGGTTAAGGGTTTAGGGATTAGGGTTTAGGGTTTAGGGGTTAGGGTTTAGGGTTTAGGGTTTAGGGTTTAGGGGTTAGGGTTTAGGGTTTTGTGAGAACATCATGTATGTTTTGCTAGACCTCTAGGAATTAAGGTTTATGGTTTACTTTTATGGTTTTGTGAGAACAAATTATATGTTTTACTAGACCTCTAGGAATTAGAGTTTAGGGTTTATGGTTTAGGGTCTTGTGAGAACAATGTGTATGTTTTCCTATACCACTAGGAATTAGAGTTTAGGGTTTTGTGAGAACAATGTCTATGTTTTGCTATATGTCAAGGAATTAGGGTTTAGGATTTAGGGTTTAGGGCTTAGGGTTTTGTGAGAACATTGTGTATGTTTTGCTAGACCTCTAGGAATTAGAGGTTAGGTTTTAGGGTTTTATGAGAACAATGTGTATGTTTTGCTATACCTCTAGGAATTAGCGTTTAGGGTTTTGTGAGAACAATGTGTATGTTTTGCTATACCTCTAGGAATTAGGGTTTAGGGTTTAGGGTTTTGTGAGAACAATATGTATGTTTTGCTAGACCTCTAGGAATTAGGGTTTAATGTTTTGTGAGAATATTGTGTATGTTTTGCTATATCTCTAGGAATTAGGGTTTAGGGTTTAGGGGTTAGGGTTTAGGGTTTAGGGTTTAAGATTTTGTGAGAACATCGTGTATGTTTTGCTAGACCTCTAGGAATTAAGATTTATGGTTTAAGGTTTAGGATTTACGTTTAGGGTTTTGTGAGAACAATGTGTATGTTTTGCTGGACTTCTAGGAATTAGAGTTTAGGGTTTTGTGAGAACAATGTATACGTTTTGCTATACCTCTTGGAATTAGGGTTTAGGGTTTTGTGAGAACAATATGTCTGTTTTGCTATACCTCTAGGAAGTAGGGTTTAGGGTTTTGTGAGAACATTGTGTATGTTTTGCTAGACCTTTAGGAATTAGTGGTTAGGGTTTAGGTTTTTAAGAGAACATTGTGTATGTTTTGCTATACATCTACGAATTAGGGTCTAAGGTTTTGTGAGAACAATTTTTATGTTTTGCTATACCTCTAGGAATTATGGTTTAGAATTTAGGGTTTAGGGTTTAAGGTTTTGTGAGAACATTCTGTATGTTTTGCTAGACCTATAGGAATTAGGGTTTAGGGTTTACGTTTAGGGTTTAGGGTTTAGGGTTTGGTGAAAACAATGTGTATATTTTGCTAGACCTCTAGGAATTAGAGTTTAGGGTTTAGGGTTTTGTGAGAACGATGTGTATGTTTTGCTAGACCTCTAGGAATTAGGGTTTAGGGTTTTGTGAGAACATTGTGTATGTTTTGCTATACCTCTAGGAATTAGAGTTTAAGGTTTAGTGTTTAGGGTTTAATGTTTAAGGTTTAGGGTTTAGGGTTAAGGGTTTAGGGATTAGGGTTTAGGGTTTAGGGGTTAGGGTTTAGGGTTTAGGGTTTATTGTTTCGGGTTTAAGGTTTTGTGAGAACATCATGTATGTTTTTCTAGACCTCTAGGAATTAAGGTTTATGGTTTACTTTTAGTTTTTTGTGAGAACACTTTGTATGTTTTACTAGACCTCTAGGAATTAGAATTTAGGGTTTATGGTTTAGTGTTTTGTGAGAACAATGTGTATATTATCCTATACCACTAGGAATTAGAGTTTAGAGTTTTGTGAGAACAATGTGTATGTTTTGCTATAAGTCAAGGAATTAGGGTTTAGGATTTAGGGTTTAGGGCTTAGGGTTTTGTGAGAACATTGTGTATGTTTTGCTAGACCTCTAGGAATTAGAGGTTAGGTTTTAGGGTTTTGTGAGAACAATGTGTATGTTTTGCTATACCTCTAGGAATTAGCGTTGAGGGTTTTGTGAGAACAATGTGTATGTTTTGCTATACCTCTAGGAATTATGGTTTATAAGTTAGGGTTTAGGGTTTAAAGTTTTCTGAGAACATTGTGTATGTTTTGCTAGATCCCTAGGACTTAGGGTTTAGTGTTTAGGGTTTACGTTTGGGGTTTTATGAGAACAATATGTATATGTTTAGGGTTTTGGGTTTAGGGTTTAGGGTTTAGGGTTTAGTGGTTTGAGTTTAGGGTTTAGGGTTTAGGGTTTAGGGTTTATAGTTTAGGGTTTAAGGTTTACGGTTATGGGTTTAGGGTTTAGGGGTTTGGGTTTAGTGTTTAGTGTTTAGGGTTTAGGGTTTTGTGAGAACATTGTGTATATTTTGCTAGACCTCTGGGAATGTATGTTTAGGGTTTAGGGTTTTTTGAGAACAATGTGTAAATTTTGCTAGACCTTTAGGAATTAGGGTTTAGGGTTTTGGGTTTGTGAGAACAATGTGTATGTTTTACATACCTCTAAGAATTAGAGCTTAGGGTTTAGGGTTTAGTGAGAACATTTTGTATGTTTTGCTATGGGATTAGGGTTTCGGGTTTAAGGTTTAGGTTTAGGTTTTTGGGTTTAGGGTTTCAGGTTTAAGGTTTAGGTTTAGGTTTTAGGGTTTAGGGTTTTATGAGAACAATGTGTATGTTTTACTATACCTCTAGGAATTAGAGTTTTGGGTTTTGTGAGAACAATGTGTATGTTTTGCGATACGTCTAGGAATTATGGTTTAGGATTTAGGGTTTAGGGTTTCGAGTTTTGTGAGAACAATGTGTATGTTTTGCTAGATCTCTAGGAATTAGAGTTTAGGGTTTAGGGTTTTGTGAGAACAATGTGTATGTTTTGCTAGACCTCTAGGAATTAGGGTTTAGGGTTTAGGGTTTTGGGTTTTATGAGAACAATGTGTATGTTATGCTATACCTCTAGGAATTAGGGTTTAGGGTTTAGGGTTTTATGAGAACATTGTGTATGTTTTGCTATACGTCTAGGAATTAGTTTTTAGGTTTTAGGGTTTAGGGTTTAAGGTTTAGGGTTTAGGGTTTAGGGTTTAAGGATTGGTGAGAACATCGTGTATGTTTTGCTAGACCTCTAGGAATTAAGATTTATGGTTTAAGGTTTAGGATTTACGTTTAGGGTTTTGTGAGAACAATGTGTATGTTTTGCTGGACCTCTAGGAATTAGAGTTTAGGGTTTAGGGTTTTGTGAGAACAATGTGTATGTTTTTCTATACCTCTTGGAATTAGGGTTTAGGGTTTTGTGAGAACAATGTGTATGTTTTGCTATACCTCTAGGAAGTAGGGTTTAGGGTTTTGTGAGAACATTGTGTATGCTTTGCTAGACCTTTACGATTTAGTGGTTAGGGTTTAGGTTTTTATGAGAACATTGTGTATGTTTTGCTATACATCTACGAATTAGGGTCAAAGGTTTTGTGAGAACATGTGTATGTTTTGCTATACCTCTAGGAATTATGGTTTAGAATTTAGGGTTTAGGGTTTAAGGTTTTGTGAGAACGTTGTGTTTGTTTTGCTAGACCTATAGGAATTAGGGTTTAGGGTTTACGTTTAGGGTTTTGTGAGAACAATATGTATGTTTTGCTAGACCTGTAGGAATGTATGTTTAGAGTTTAGGGTTTAGGGTTTAGGGTTTGGTGAGAACAATGTGTATATTTTGCTAGACCTCTAGGAATTACAGTTTAGGGTTTAGGGTTTTGTGAGAACAATGTGTATGTTTTGCTAGACCTCTAGGAATTAGGGTTTAGGGTTTTGTGAGAACATTGTGTATGTTTTGCTATACCTCTAGGAATTAGGGTTTAAGGTTTAGTGTTTAGAGTTTAAGGTTTAAGTTTTAGGGTTTCGGGTTAAGGGTTAAGGGTTTAGGGATTAGGGTTTTGGGTTTAGGGGTTAGGGGTTAGGGTTTAGGGTTTAGGGTTTAGGGTTTAGGGTTTAGGGGTTAGGGTTTAGGGTTTTGTGAGAACATCATGTATGTTTTGCTAGATCTCTAGGAATTAAGGTTTATGGTTTACTTTTATGGTTTTGTGAGAACAAATTGTATGTTTTACTAGACCTCTAGGAATTAGAGTTTAGGGTTTATGGTTTAGGGTTTTGTGAGAACAATGTGTATGTTTTCCTATACCACTAGGAATTAGAGTTTAGGGTTTTGTGAGAACAATGTCTATGTTTTGCTATATGTCAAGGAATTAGGGTTTAGGGCTTCGGGTTTTGTGAGAACATTGTGTATGTTTTGCTAGACCTCTAGGAATTAGAGGTTAGGTTTTAGGGTTTTATGAGAACAATGTGTATGTTTTGCTATACCTCTAGGAATTAGCGTTTAGGGTTTTGTGAGAACAATGTGTATGTTTTGCTATACCTCTAGGAATTATGGTTTATAATTTAGGGTTTAAAGTTTTCTGAGAACATTGTGTATGTTTTGCTAGATCCCTAGGACTTAAGGTTTAGGGTTTCGGGTTTACGTTTGGGGTTTTGTGAGAACAATATGTATATGTTTAGGGTTTTGGGTTTAGGGTTTAGGGTTTAGGGTTTAGTGGTTTGAGTTTAGGGTTTAGGGTTTAGGGTTTAGGGTTTATAGTTTAAGGTTTAGGGTTTACAGTTATGGGTTTAGGGTTTAGGGGTTTGGGTTTAGTGTTTAGTGTTTAGGGTTTAGGGTTTTGTGAGAACATTGTGTATATTTTGCTAGACCTCTAGGTATGTTTGTTTAGGGTTTAGGGTTTTTTGAGAACAATGTGTTAGTTTTGCTAGACCTCTAGGAATTAGGGTTTAGGGTTTTGGGTATTGTGAGAACAATGTGTATGTTTTGCATACCTCTAAGAATTAGGGCTTAGGGTTTAGGGTTTAGTGAGAACATTGTGTATGTTTTGCTATAGGTTTAGGGTTTCGGGTTTAAGGTTTAGGTTTAGGTTTTTGGGTTTAGGGTTTCAGGTTTAAGGTTTAGGTTTAGGTTTTAGGGTTTAGGGTTTTATGAGAACAATGTGTATATTTGCTATACCTCTAGGAATTAGAGTTTTGGGTTTTGTGAGAACAATGTGTATGTTTTGCGATACGTCTAGGAATTATGGTTTAGGATTTAGGGTTTAGGGTTTCGAGTTTTGTAAGAACATTGTGTATGTTTTGCTAGATCTCTAGAAATTAGAGTTTAGGGTTTAGGGTTTTGTGAGAACAATGTGTATGTTTTGCTAGACCTCTAGGAATTAGGGTTTAGGGTTTAGGGTTTTGGGTATTATGAGAACAATGTGTATGTTTTGCTATACCTCTAGGAATTAGGGTTTTGGGTTTAGGGTTTTATGAGAACATTGTGTATGTTTTGCTATACGTCTAGGAATTAGGGTTTAGGGTTTAAGGTTTAGTTTTAAGGGTTTAGGGTTTAGGGTTTAGGGGTTAGGGTTTAGGGTTTAAGGTTTAGGGTTTAGGGTTTAGGGTTTAAGGTTTTGTGAGAACATCGTGTATGTTTTGCTAGACCTCTAGGAATTAAGATTTATGGTTTAAGGTTTAGGATTTACGTTTAGGGTTTTGTGAGAACAATGTGTATGTTTTGCTGGACCTCTAGGAATTAGAGTTTAGGGTTTAGGGTTTAGGGTTTAGGGTTTTGTGAGAACAATGTGTATGTTTTGCTATACCTCTTGGAATTAGGGTTTAGGGTTTTGTGAGAATAATGTGTATGTTTTGCTATACCTCTATGAAGTAGGGTTTAGGGTTTTGTGAGAACATTGTGTATGCTTTGCTAGACCTTTAGGAATTAGTGGTTAGGGTTTAGGTTTTTATGAGAACATTGTGTATGTTTTGCTATACATCTACGAATTAGGGTCTAAGGTTTTGTGAGAACAATGTGTATGTTTTGCTATACCTCTAGGAATTATGGTTTAGAATTTAGGGTTTAGGGTTTAAGGTTTTGTGAGAACGTTGTGTTTGTTTTGCTAGACTTATAGGAATTAGGGTTTAGGGTTCACGTTTAGGGTTTTGTGAGAACAATATGTATGTTTTGCTAGACCTCTAGGAATGTATGTTTAGAGTTTAGGGTTTAGGGTTTAGGGTTTGGTGAGAACAATGTGTATATTTTGCTAGACCTCTAGGAATTACAGTTTAGGGTTTAGGGTTTTGTGAGAACAATGTGTATGTTTTGCTAGACCTCTAGGAATTAGGGTTTAGGGTTTTGTGAGAACATTGTGTATGTTTTGCTATACCTCTAGGAATTAGAGTTTAAGGTTTAGTGTTTAGGGTTTAAGGTTTAAGTTTTAGGGTTTCGGTTAAGGGTTAAGGGTTTAGGGATTAGGGTTTAGGGTTTAGGGGTTAGGGGTTAGGGTTTAAGGTTTAGGGTTTAGGGTTTAGGGGTTAGGGTTTAGAGTTTAGGGGTTAGGGTTTAGGGTTTAGGGTTTATTGTATCGTGTTTAAGGTTTTGTGAGAACATCATGTATGTTTTGCTAGACCTCTAGGAATTAAGGTTTATGGTTTACTTTTGGGGTTTTGTGAGAACAATTTGTTTGTTTTACTAGACCTCTTGGAATTAGAGTTTAGGGTTTATGGTTTAGGGTTTTATGAGAACAATGTGTATGTTTTCCTATAGCACTAGGAATTATTGTTTAGGGTTTTGTGAGAACAATGTGTATGTTTTGCTATACCTCTATGAAGTAGGGTTTAGGGTTTTGTGAGAACATTGTGTATGCTTTGCTAGACCTTTAGGAATTAGTTGTTAGGGTTTAGGTTTTTATGAGAACATTGTGTATGTTTTGCTATACATCTACGAAATAGGGTCTAAGGTTTTGTGAGAACAATGTGTATGTTTTGCTGGACCTCTAGGAATTAGAGTTTAGGGTTTAGGGTTTAGGGTTTAGGGTTTTGTGAGAACAATGTGTATGTTTTGCTATACCTCTTGGAATTAGGGTTTAGGGTTTTGTGAGAACAATGTGTATGTTTTGCTATACCTCTATGAAGTAGGGTTTAGGGTTTTGTGAGAACATTGTGTATGTTTTGCTAGACCTTTACGAATTAGTGGTTAGGGTTTAGGTTTTTATGAGAACATTGTGTATGTTTTGCTATACATCTACGAATTAGGGTCTAAGGTTTTGTGAGAACAATGTGTATGTTTTGCTGGACCTCTAGGAATTAGAGTTTAGGGTTTAGGGTTTAGGGTTTAGGGTTTTGTGAGAACAATGTGTATGTTTTGCTATACCTCTTGGAATTAGGGTTTAGGGTTTTGTGAGAACAATGTGTATGTTTTGCTATACCTCTATGAAGTAGGGTTTATGGTTTTGTGAGAACATTGTGTATGCTTTGCTAGACCTTTAGGAATTAGTGGTTAGGGTTTAGGTTTTTATGAGAACATTGTGTATGTTTTGCTATACATCTACGAATTAGGGTCTAAGGTTTTGTGAGAACAATGTGTATGTTTTGCTATACCTCTAGGAATTATGGTTTAGAATTTAGGGTTTAGGGTTTAAGGTTTTGTGAGAACGTTGTGTTTGTTTTGCTAGACCTATAGGAATTAGGGTTTAGGGTTTACGTTTAGGGTTTTGTGAGAACAGTATGTATGTTTTGCTAGACCTCTAGGAATGTATGTTTAGAGTTTAGGGTTTAGGGTTTAGGGTTTGGTGAGAACAATGTGTATATTTTGCTAGACCTCTAGGAATTACAGTTTAGGGTTTAGGGTTTTGTGAGAACAATGTGTATGTTTTGCTAGACCTCTAGGAATTAGGGTTTAGGGTTTTGTGAGAACATTGTGTATGTTTTGCTATACCTCTAGGAATTAGAGTTTAAGGTTTAGTGTTTAGGGTTTAAGGTTTAAGGTTTAGGGTTTAGGGTTAAGGGTTTAGGGATTAGGGTTTAGAGTTTAGGGGTTAGGGTTTAGGGTTTAGGGTTTATTGTATCGTGTTTAAGGTTTTGTGAGAACATCATGTATGTTTTGCTAGACCTCTAGGAATTAAGGTTTATGGTTTACTTTTAGGGTTTTGTGAGAACAATTTATATGTTTTACTAGACCTCTGGGAATTAGAGTTTAGGGTTTATGGTTTAGGGTTTTATGAGAACAATGTGTATGTTGTCCTATAGCACTAGGAATTAGTGTTTAGGGTTTTGTGAGAACAATGTGTATGTTTTGCTATAAGTCAAGGAATTAGGGTTTAGGATTTAGGGTTTAGGGCTTAGGGTTTTGTGAGAACATTGTGTATGTTTTGCTAGTCCTCTAGGAATTAGAGGTTAGGTTTTAGGGTTTTGTGAGAACAATGTGTATGTTTTGCTATACCTCTAGGAGTTAGCGTTTAGGGTTTTGTGAGAACAATGTGTATGTTTTGCTATACCTCTTGGAATTATGGTTTATAATTTAGGGTTTAGGGTTTAAAGTTTTCTGAGAACATTGTGTATGTTTTGCTAGATCCCTAGGACTTAGGGTTTAGGGTTTCGGGTTTACGTTTGGGGTTTTGTGAGAACAATATGTATATGTTTAGGGTTTTGGGTTTAGGGTTTAGGTTTTAGGGTTTAGTGGATTGAGTTTAGATTTTAGGGTTTAGGGTTTATAGTTTAGGGTTTAGGGTTTACGGTTATGGGTTTAGGGTTTACGGGTTTGGGTTTAGGGTTTAGGGTTTAGGGTTTAGGGTTTTGTGGGAACATTGTGTATATTTTTCTAGACCTCTAGGAATGTATGTTTAGGGTTTAGGGTTTAGGGTTTTGTGAGAACAATGTGTATGTTTTCCTATAGCACTAGGAATTAGAGTTTAGGGTTTTGTGAGAACAATGTGTATGTTTTGCTATAAGTCAAGGAATTAGGGTTTAGGATTTAGGGTTTAGGGCTTAGGGTTTTGTGAGAACATTGTGTATGTTTTGCTAGACCTCTAGGAATTAGAGGTTTCGTTTTAGGGTTTATTGAGAACAATGTGTATGTTTTTCTATACCTCTTGGAATTAGGGTTTAGGGTTTTGTGAGAACAATGTGTATGTTTTGCTATACCTCTAGGAAGTAGGGTTTATGGTTTTGTGAGAACATTGTGTATGCTTTGCTAGACCTTTACGAATTAGTGGTTAGGGTTTAGGTTTTTATGAGAACATTGTGTATGTTTTTCTATACATCTACGAATTAGGGTCTAAGGTTTTGTGAGAACAATGTGTATGTTTTGCTATACCTCTAGGAATTATGGTTTAGAATTTAGGGTTTAGGGTTTAAGGTTTTGTGAGAACGTTGTGTTTGTTTTGCTAGACCTATAGGAATTAGGGTTTAGGGTTTACGTTTAGGGTTTTGTGAGAACAGTATGTATGTTTTGCTAGACCTCTAGGAATGTATGTTTAGAGTTTAGGGTTTAGGGTTTAGGGTTTGGTGAGAACAATGTGTATATTTTGCTAGACCTCTAGGAATTACAGTTTAGGGTTTAGGGTTTTGTGAGAACAATGTGTATGTTTTGCTAGACCTCTAGGAATTAAGGTTTAGGGTTTTGTGAGAACATTGTGTATGTTTTGCTATACCTCTAGGAATTAGAGTTTAAGGTTTAGTGTTTAGGGTTTAAGGTTTAAGGTTTAGGGTTTAGGGTTAAGGGTTTAGGGATTAGGGTTTAGAGTTTAGGGGTTAGGGTTTAGGGTTTAGGGTTTATTGTATCGTGTTTAAGGTTTTGTGAGAACATCATGTATGTTTTGCTAGACCTCTAGGAATTAAGGTTTATGGTTTACTTTTAGGGTTTTGTGAGAACAATTTATATGTTTTACTAGACCTCTAGGAATTAGAGTTTAGGGTTTATGGTTTAGGGTTTTATGAGAACAATGTGTATGTTTTCCTATAGGACTAGGAATTAGAGTTTAGGGTTTTGTGAGAACAATGTGTATGTTTTGCTATAAGTCAAGGAATTAGGGTTTAGGGTTTAGGGGTTAGGGTTTAGGGTTTTGTGAGAACATTGTGTATGTTTTGCTAGACCTCTAGGAATTAGAGGTTAGGTTTTAGGGTTTTGTGAGAACAATGTGTATGTTTTGCTATACCTCTAGGAATTAGCGTTGGGGGTTTTGTGAGAACAATGTGTATGTTTTGCTAGACCTCTAGGAATTAGAGTTTAGGGTTTAGGGTTTTGTGAGAACGATGTGTATGTTTTGCTAGACCTCTAGGAATTAGGGTTCAGGGTTTTGTGAGAACATTGTGTATGTTTTGCTATACCTCTAGGAATTAGACTTTAAGGTTTAGTGTTTAGGGTTTAATGTTTAAGGTTTAGGGTTTAGGGTTAAGGGTTTAAGGATTAGGGTTTAGGGTTTAGGGGTTAGGGTTTAGGGTTTAGGGTTTATTGTTTCGGGTTTAAGGTTTTGTGAGAACATCATGTATGTTTTTCTAGACCTCTAGGAATTAAGGTTTATGGTTTACTTTTAGTTTTTTGTGAGAACACTTTGTATGTTTTACTAGACCTCTAGGAATTAGAATTTAGGGTTTATGGTTTAGTGTTTTGTGAGAACAATGTGTATATTATCCTATACCACTAGGAATTAGAGTTTAGAGTTTTGTGAGAACAATGTGTATGTTTTGTTATAAGTCAAGGAATTAGGGTTTAGGATTTAGGGTTTAGGGCTTAGGGTTTTGTGAGAACATTGTGTATGTTTTGCTAGACCTCTAGGAATTAGAGGTTAGGTTTTAGGGTTTTGTGAGAACAATGTGTATGTTTTGCTATACCTCTAGGAATTAGCGTTGAGGGTTTTGTGAGAACAATGTGTATGTTTTGCTATACCTCTAGGAATTATGGTTTATAAGTTAGGGTTTAGGGTTTAAAGTTTTCTGAGAACATTGTGTATGTTTTGCTAGATCCCTAGGACTTAGGGTTTAGTGTTTAGGGTTTACGTTTGGGGTTTTATGAGAACAATATGTATATGTTTAGGGTTTTGGGTTTAGGGTTTAGGGTTTAGGGTTTAGTGGTTTGAGTTTAGGGTTTAGGGTTTAGGGTTTAGGGTTTATAGTTTAGGGTTTAAGGTTTACGGTTATGGGTTTAGGGTTTAGGGGTTTGGGTTTAGTGTTTAGTGTTTAGGGTTTAGGGTTTTGTGAGAACATTGTGTATATTTTGCTAGACCTCTGGGAATGTATGTTTAGGGTTTAGGGTTTTTTGAGAACAATGTGTAAATTTTGCTAGACCTTTAGGAATTAGGGTTTAGGGTTTTGGGTATTGTGAGAACAATGTGTATGTTTTACATACCTCTAAGAATTAGAGCTTAGGGTTTAGGGTTTAGTGAGAACATTTTGTATGTTTTGCTATGGGATTAGGGTTTCGGGTTTAAGGTTTAGGTTTAGGTTTTTGGGTTTAGGGTTTCAGGTTTAAGGTTTAGGTTTAGGTTTTAGGGTTTAGGGTTTTATGAGAACAATGTGTATGTTTTACTATACCTCTAGGAATTAGAGTTTTGGGTTTTGTGAGAACAATGTGTATGTTTTGCGATACGTCTAGGAATTATGGTTTAGGATTTAGGGTTTAGGGTTTCGAGTTTTGTGAGAACATTGTGTATGTTTTGCTAGATCTCTAGGAATTAGAGTTTAGGGTTTAGGGTTTTGTGAGAACAATGTGTATGTTTTGCTAGACCTCTAGGAATTAGGGTTTAGGGTTTAGGGTTTTGGGTTTTATGAGAACAATGTGTATGTTATGCTATACCTCTAGGAATTAGGGTTTAGGGTTTAGGGTTTTATGAGAACATTGTGTATGTTTTGCTATACGTCTAGGAATTAGGGTTTAGGGTTTAAGGTTTAGTTTTAAGGGTTTAGGGTTTAGGGTTTAGGGGTTAGGGTTTAGGGTTTAAGGTTTAGGGTTTAGGGTTTAGGGTTTAAGGTTTTGTGAGAACATCGTGTATGTTTTGCTAGACCTCTAGGAATTAAGATTTATGGTTTAAGGTTTAGGATTTACGTTTAGGGTTTTGTGAGAACAATGTGTATGTTTTGCTGGACCTCTAGGAATTAGAGTTTAGGGTTTAGGGTTTAGGGTTTAGGGTTTTGTGAGAACAATGTGTATGTTTTGCTATACCTCTTGGAATTAGGGTTTAGGGTTTTGTGAGAATAATGTGTATGTTTTGCTATACCTCTATGAAGTAGGGTTTAGGGTTTTGTGAGAACATTGTGTATGCTTTGCTAGACCTTTAGGAATTAGTGGTTAGGGTTTAGGTTTTTATGAGAACATTGTGTATGTTTTGCTATACATCTACGAATTAGGGTCTAAGGTTTTGTGAGAACAATGTGTATGTTTTGCTATACCTCTAGGAATTATGGTTTAGAATTTAGGGTTTAGGGTTTAAGGTTTTGTGAGAACGTTGTGTTTGTTTTGCTAGACCTATAGGAATTAGGGTTTAGGGTTCACGTTTAGGGTTTTGTGAGAACAATATGTATGTTTTGCTAGACCTCTAGGAATGTATGTTTAGAGTTTAGGGTTTAGGGTTTAGGGTTTGGTGAGAACAATGTGTATATTTTGCTAGACCTCTAGGAATTACAGTTTAGGGTTTAGGGTTTTGTGAGAACAATGTGTATGTTTTGCTAGACCTCTAGGAATTAGGGTTTAGGGTTTTGTGAGAACATTGTGTATGTTTTGCTATACCTCTAGGAATTAGAGTTTAAGGTTTAGTGTTTAGGGTTTAAGGTTTAAGTTTTAGGGTTTCGGTTAAGGGTTAAGGGTTTAGGGATTAGGGTTTAGGGTTTAGGGGTTAGGGGTTAGGGTTTAAGGTTTAGGGTTTAGGGTTTAGGGGTTAGGGTTTAGAGTTTAGGGGTTAGGGTTTAGGGTTTAGGGTTTATTGTATCGTGTTTAAGGTTTTGTGAGAACATCATGTATGTTTTGCTAGACCTCTAGGAATTAAGGTTTATGGTTTACTTTTAGGGTTTTGTGAGAACAATTTGTTTGTTTTACTAGACCTCTTGGAATTAGAGTTTAGGGTTTATGGTTTAGGGTTTTATGAGAACAATGTGTATGTTTTCCTATAGCACTAGGAATTATTGTTTAGGGTTTTGTGAGAACAATGTGTATGTTTTGCTATACCTCTATGAAGTAGGGTTTAGGGTTTTGTGAGAACATTGTGTATGCTTTGCTAGACCTTTAGGAATTAGTTGTTAGGGTTTAGGTTTTTATGAGAACATTGTGTATGTTTTGCTATACATCTACGAAATAGGGTCTAAGGTTTTGTGAGAACAATGTGTATGTTTTGCTGGACCTCTAGGAATTAGAGTTTAGGGTTTAGGGTTTAGGGTTTAGGGTTTTGTGAGAACAATGTGTATGTTTTGCTATACCTCTTGGAATTAGGGTTTAGGGTTTTGTGAGAACAATGTGTATGTTTTGCTATACCTCTATGAAGTAGGGTTTAGGGTTTTGTGAAAACATTGTGTATGTTTTGCTAGACCTTTACGAATTAGTGGTTAGGGTTTAGGTTTTTATGAGAACATTGTGTATGTTTTGCTATACATCTACGAATTAGGGTCTAAGGTTTTGTGAGAACAATGTGTATGTTTTGCTGGACCTCTAGGAATTAGAGTTTAGGGTTTAGGGTTTAGGGTTTAGGGTTTTGTGAGAACAATGTGTATGTTTTGCTATACCTCTTGGAATTAGGGTTTAGGGTTTTGTGAGAACAATGTGTATGTTTTGCTATACCTCTATGAAGTAGGGTTTATGGTTTTGTGAGAACATTGTGTATGCTTTGCTAGACCTTTAGGAATTAGTGGTTAGGGTTTAGGTTTTTATGAGAACATTGTGTATGTTTTGCTATACATCTACGAATTAGGGTCTAAGGTTTTGTGAGAACAATGTGTATGTTTTGCTATACCTCTAGGAATTATGGTTTAGAATTTAGGGTTTAGGGTTTAAGGTTTTGTGAGAACGTTGTGTTTGTTTTGCTAGACCTATAGGAATTAGGGTTTAGGGTTTACGTTTAGGGTTTTGTGAGAACAGTATGTATGTTTTGCTAGACCTCTAGGAATGTATGTTTAGAGTTTAGGGTTTAGGGTTTAGGGTTTGGTGAGAACAATGTGTATATTTTGCTAGACCTCTAGGAATTACAGTTTAGGGTTTAGGGTTTTGTGAGAACAATGTGTATGTTTTGCTAGACCTCTAGGAATTAGGGTTTAGGGTTTTGTGAGAACATTGTGTATGTTTTGCTATAAGTCAAGGAATTAGGGTTTAGGATTTAGGGTTTAGGGCTTAGGGTTTTGTGAGAACATTGTGTATGTTTTGCTAGTCCTCTAGGAATTAGAGGTTAGGTTTTAGGGTTTTGTGAGAACAATGTGTATGTTTTGCTATACCTCTAGGAGTTAGCGTTTAGGGTTTTGTGAGAACAATGTGTATGTTTTGCTATACCTCTTGGAATTATGGTTTATAATTTAGGGTTTAGGGTTTAAAGTTTTCTGAGAACATTGTGTATGTTTTGCTAGATCCCTAGGACTTAGGGTTTAGGGTTTCGGGTTTACGTTTGGGGTTTTGTGAGAACAATATGTATATGTTTAGGGTTTTGGGTTTAGGGTTTAGGTTTTAGGGTTTAGTGGATTGAGTTTAGATTTTAGGGTTTAGGGTTTATAGTTTAGGGTTTAGGGTTTACGGTTATGGGTTTAGGGTTTACGGGTTTGGGTTTAGGGTTTAGGGTTTAGGGTTTAGGGTTTTGTGGGAACATTGTGTATATTTTTCTAGACCTCTAGGAATGTATGTTTAGGGTTTAGGGTTTAGGGTTTTGTGAGAACAATGTGTATGTTTTCCTGTAGCACTAGGAATTAGAGTTTAGGGTTTTGTGAGAACAATGTGTATGTTTTGCTATAAGTCAAGGAATTAGGGTTTAGGATTTAGGGTTTAGGGCTTAGGGTTTTGTGAGAACATTGTGTATGTTTTGCTAGACCTCTAGGAATTAGAGGTTTCGTTTTAGGGTTTATTGAGAACAATGTGTATGTTTTTCTATACCTCTTGGAATTAGGGTTTAGGGTTTTGTGAGAACAATGTGTATGTTTTGCTATACCTCTAGGAAGTAGGGTTTATGGTTTTGTGAGAACATTGTGTATGCTTTGCTAGACCTTTACGAATTAGTGGTTAGGGTTTAGGTTTTTATGAGAACATTGTGTATGTTTTGCTATACATCTACGAATTAGGGTCTAAGGTTTTGTGAGAACAATGTGTATGTTTTGCTATACCTCTAGGAATTATGGTTTAGAATTTAGGGTTTAGGGTTTAAGGTTTTGTGAGAACGTTGTGTTTGTTTTGCTAGACCTATAGGAATTAGGGTTTAGGGTTTACGTTTAGGGTTTTGTGAGAACAGTATGTATGTTTTGCTAGACCTCTAGGAATGTATGTTTAGAGTTTAGGGTTTAGGGTTTAGGGTTTGGTGAGAACAATGTGTATATTTTGCTAGACCTCTAGGAATTACAGTTTAGGGTTTAGGGTTTTGTGAGAACAATGTGTATGTTTTGCTAGACCTCTAGGAATTAAGGTTTAGGGTTTTGTGAGAACATTGTGTATGTTTTGCTATACCTCTAGGAATTAGAGTTTAAGGTTTAGTGTTTAGGGTTTAAGGTTTAAGGTTTAGGGTTTAGGGTTAAGGGTTTAGGGATTAGGGTTTAGAGTTTAGGGGTTAGGGTTTAGGGTTTAGGGTTTATTGTATCGTGTTTAAGGTTTTGTGAGAACATCATGTATGTTTTGCTAGACCTCTAGGAATTAAGGTTTATGGTTTACTTTTAGGGTTTTGTGAGAACAATTTATATGTTTTACTAGACCTCTAGGAATTAGAGTTTAGGGTTTATGGTTTAGGGTTTTATGAGAACAATGTGTATGTTTTCCTATAGGACTAGGAATTAGAGTTTAGGGTTTTGTGAGAACAATGTGTATGTTTTGCTATAAGTCAAGGAATTAGGGTTTAGGGTTTAGGGGTTAGGGTTTAGGGTTTTGTGAGAACATTGTGTATGTTTTGCTAGACCTCTAGGAATTAGAGGTTAGGTTTTAGGGTTTTGTGAGAACAATGTGTATGTTTTGCTATACCTCTAGGAATTAGCGTTGGGGGTTTTGTGAGAACAATGTGTATGTTTTGCTAGACCTCTAGGAATTAGAGTTTAGGGTTTAGGGTTTTGTGAGAACGATGTGTATGTTTTGCTAGACCTCTAGGAATTAGGGTTCAGGGTTTTGTGAGAACATTGTGTATGTTTTTCTATACCTCTAGGAATTAGACTTTAAGGTTTAGTGTTTAGGGTTTAATGTTTAAGGTTTAGGGTTTAGGGTTAAGGGTTTAAGGATTAGGGTTTAGGGTTTAGGGGTTAGGGTTTAGGGTTTAGGGTTTATTGTTTCGGGTTTAAGGTTTTGTGAGAACATCATGTATGTTTTTCTAGACCTCTAGGAATTAAGGTTTATGGTTTACTTTTAGTTTTTTGTGAGAACACTTTGTATGTTTTACTAGACCTCTAGGAATTAGAATTTAGGGTTTATGGTTTAGTGTTTTGTGAGAACAATGTGTATATTATCCTATACCACTAGGAATTAGAGTTTAGAGTTTTGTGAGAACAATGTGTATGTTTTGTTATAAGTCAAGGAATTAGGGTTTAGGATTTAGGGTTTAGGGCTTAGGGTTTTGTGAGAACATTGTGTATGTTTTGCTAGACCTCTAGGAATTAGAGGTTAGGTTTTAGGGTTTTGTGAGAACAATGTGTATGTTTTGCTATACCTCTAGGAATTAGCGTTGAGGGTTTTGTGAGAACAATGTGTATGTTTTGCTATACCTCTAGGAATTATGGTTTATAAGTTAGGGTTTAGGGTTTAAAGTTTTCTGAGAACATTGTGTATGTTTTGCTAGATCCCTAGGACTTAGGGTTTAGTGTTTAGGGTTTACGTTTGGGGTTTTATGAGAACAATATGTATATGTTTAGGGTTTTGGGTTTAGGGTTTAGGGTTTAGGGTTTAGTGGTTTGAGTTTAGGGTTTAGGGTTTAGGGTTTAGGGTTTATAGTTTAGGGTTTAAGGTTTACGGTTATGGGTTTAGGGTTTAGGGGTTTGGGTTTAGTGTTTAGTGTTTAGGGTTTAGGGTTTTGTGAGAACATTGTGTATATTTTGCTAGACCTCTGGGAATGTATGTTTAGGGTTTAGGGTTTTTTGAGAACAATGTGTAAATTTTGCTAGACCTTTAGGAATTAGGGTTTAGGGTTTTGGGTATTGTGAGAACAATGTGTATGTTTTACATACCTCTAAGAATTAGAGCTTAGGGTTTAGGGTTTAGTGAGAACATTTTGTATGTTTTGCTATGGGATTAGGGTTTCGGGTTTAAGGTTTAGGTTTAGGTTTTTGGGTTTAGGGTTTCAGGTTTAAGGTTTAGGTTTAGGTTTTAGGGTTTAGGGTTTTATGAGAACAATGTGTATGTTTTACTATACCTCTAGGAATTAGAGTTTTGGGTTTTGTGAGAACAATGTGTATGTTTTGCGATACGTCTAGGAATTATGGTTTAGGATTTAGGGTTTAGGGTTTCGAGTTTTGTGAGAACATTGTGTATGTTTTGCTAGATCTCTAGGAATTAGAGTTTAGGGTTTAGGGTTTTGTGAGAACAATGTGTATGTTTTGCTAGACCTCTAGGAATTAGGGTTTAGGGTTTAGGGTTTTGGGTTTTATGAGAACAATGTGTATGTTATGCTATACCTCTAGGAATTAGGGTTTAGGGTTTAGGGTTTTATGAGAACATTGTGTATGTTTTGCTATACGTCTAGGAATTAGTTTTTAGGTTTTAGGGTTTAGGGTTTAAGGTTTAGGGTTTAGGGTTTAGGGTTTAAGGATTGGTGAGAACATCGTGTATGTTTTGCTAGACCTCTAGGAATTAAGATTTATGGTTTAAGGTTTAGGATTTACGTTTAGGGTTTTGTGAGAACAATGTGTATGTTTTGCTGGACCTCTAGGAATTAGAGTTTAGGGTTTAGGGTTTTGTGAGAACAATGTGTATGTTTTTCTATACCTCTTGGAATTAGGGTTTAGGGTTTTGTGAGAACAATGTGTATGTTTTGCTATACCTCTAGGAAGTAGGGTTTAGGGTTTTGTGAGAACATTGTGTATGCTTTGCTAGACCTTTACGATTTAGTGGTTAGGGTTTAGGTTTTTATGAGAACATTGTGTATGTTTTGCTATACATCTACGAATTAGGGTCAAAGGTTTTGTGAGAACAATGTGTATGTTTTGCTATACCTCTAGGAATTATGGTTTAGAATTTAGGGTTTAGGGTTTAAGGTTTTGTGAGAACGTTGTGTTTGTTTTGCTAGACCTATAGGAATTAGGGTTTAGGGTTTACATTTAGGGTTTTGTGAGAACAATATGTATGTTTTGCTAGACCTGTAGGAATGTATGTTTAGAGTTTAGGGTTTAGGGTTTAGGGTTTGGTGAGAACAATGTGTATATTTTGCTAGACCTCTAGGAATTACAGTTTAGGGTTTAGGGTTTTGTGAGAACAATGTGTATGTTTTGCTAGACCTCTAGGAATTAGGGTTTAGGGTTTTGTGAGAACATTGTGTATGTTTTGCTATACCTCTAGGAATTAGGGTTTAAGGTTTAGTGTTTAGAGTTTAAGGTTTAAGTTTTAGGGTTTCGGGTTAAGGGTTAAGGGTTTAGGGATTAGGGTTTTGGGTTTAGGGGTTAGGGGTTAGGGTTTAGGGTTTAGGGTTTAGGGTTTAGGGGTTAGGGTTTAGGGTTTTGTGAGAACATCATGTATGTTTTGCTAGATCTCTAGGAATTAAGGTTTATGGTTTACTTTTATGGTTTTGTGAGAACAAATTGTATGTTTTACTAGACCTCTAGGAATTAGAGTTTAGGGTTTATGGTTTAGGGTTTTGTGAGAACAATGTGTATGTTTTCCTATACCACTAGGAATTAGAGTTTAGGGTTTTGTGAGAACAATGTCTATGTTTTGCTATATGTCAAGGAATTAGGGTTTAGGGCTTCGGGTTTTGTGAGAACATTGTGTATGTTTTGCTAGACCTCTAGGAATTAGAGGTTAGGTTTTAGGGTTTTATGAGAACAATGTGTATGTTTTGCTATACCTCTAGGAATTAGCGTTTAGGGTTTTGTGAGAACAATGTGTATGTTTTGCTATACCTCTAGGAATTATGGTTTATAATTTAGGGTTTAAAGTTTTCTGAGAACATTGTGTATGTTTTGCTAGATCCCTAGGACTTAAGGTTTAGGGTTTCGGGTTTACGTTTGGGGTTTTGTGAGAACAATATGTATATGTTTAGGGTTTTGGGTTTAGGGTTTAGGGTTTAGGGTTTAGTGGTTTGAGTTTAGGGTTTAGGGTTTAGGGTTTAGGGTTTATAGTTTAAGGTTTAGGGTTTACAGGTATGGGTTTAGGGTTTAGGGGTTTGGGTTTAGTGTTTAGTGTTTAGGGTTTAGGGTTTTGTGAGAACATTGTGTATATTTTGCTAGACCTCTAGGTATGTTTGTTTAGGGTTTAGGGTTTTTTGGGAACAATGTGTTAGTTTTGCTAGACCTCTAGGAATTAGGGTTTAGGGTTTTGGGTATTGTGAGAACAATGTGTATGTTTTGCATACCTCTAAGAATTAGGGCTTAGGGTTTAGGGTTTAGTGAGAACATTGTGTATGTTTTGCTATAGGTTTAGGGTTTCGGGTTTAAGGTTTAGGTTTAGGTTTTTGGGTTTAGGGTTTCAGGTTTAAGGTTTAGGTTTAGGTTTTAGGGTTTAGGGTTTTATGAGAACAATGTGTATATTTGCTATACCTCTAGGAATTAGAGTTTTGGGTTTTGTGAGAACAATGTGTATGTTTTGCGATACGTCTAGGAATTATGGTTTAGGATTTAGGGTTTAGGGTTTCGAGTTTTGTAAGAACATTGTGTATGTTTTGCTAGATCTCTAGAAATTAGAGTTTAGGGTTTAGGGTTTTGTGAGAACAATGTGTATGTTTTGCTAGACCTCTAGGAATTAGGGTTTAGGGTTTAGGGTTTTGGGTATTATGAGAACAATGTGTATGTTTTGCTATACCTCTAGGAATTAGGGTTTTGGGTTTAGGGTTTTATGAGAACATTGTGTATGTTTTGCTATACGTCTAGGAATTAGGGTTTAGGGTTTAAGGTTTAGTTTTAAGGGTTTAGGGTTTAGGGTTTAGGGGTTAGGGTTTAGGGTTTAAGGTTTAGGGTTTAGGGTTTAGGGTTTAAGGTTTTGTGAGAACATCGTGTATGTTTTGCTAGACCTCTAGGAATTAAGATTTATGGTTTAAGGTTTAGGATTTACGTTTAGGGTTTTGTGAGAACAATGTGTATGTTTTGCTGGACCTCTAGGAATTAGAGTTTAGGGTTTAGGGTTTAGGGTTTAGGGTTTTGTGAGAACAATGTGTATGTTTTGCTATACCTCTTGGAATTAGGGTTTAGGGTTTTGTGAGAATAATGTGTATGTTTTGCTATACCTCTATGAAGTAGGGTTTAGGGTTTTGTGAGAACATTGTGTATGCTTTGCTAGACCTTTAGGAATTAGTGGTTAGGGTTTAGGTTTTTATGAGAACATTGTGTATGTTTTGCTATACATCTACGAATTAGGGTCTAAGGTTTTGTGAGAACAATGTGTATGTTTTGCTATACCTCTAGGAATTATGGTTTAGAATTTAGGGTTTAGGGTTTAAGGTTTTGTGAGAACGTTGTGTTTGTTTTGCTAGACCTATAGGAATTAGGGTTTAGGGTTCACGTTTAGGGTTTTGTGAGAACAATATGTATGTTTTGCTAGACCTCTAGGAATGTATGTTTAGAGTTTAGGGTTTAGGGTTTAGGGTTTGGTGAGAACAATGTGTATATTTTGCTAGACCTCTAGGAATTACAGTTTAGGGTTTAGGGTTTTGTGAGAACAATGTGTATGTTTTGCTAGACCTCTAGGAATTAGGGTTTAGGGTTTTGTGAGAACATTGTGTATGTTTTGCTATACCTCTAGGAATTAGAGTTTAAGGTTTAGTGTTTAGGGTTTAAGGTTTAAGTTTTAGGGTTTCGGTTAAGGGTTAAGGGTTTAGGGATTAGGGTTTAGGGTTTAGGGGTTAGGGGTTAGGGGTTAGGGTTTAAGGTTTAGGGTTTAGGGGTTAGGGTTTAGAGTTTAGGGGTTAGGGTTTAGGGTTTAGGGTTTATTGTATCGTGTTTAAGGTTTTGTGAGAACATCATGTATGTTTTGCTAGACCTCTAGGAATTAAGGTTTATGGTTTACTTTTAGGGTTTTGTGAGAACAATTTGTTTGTTTTACTAGACCTCTTGGAATTAGAGTTTAGGGTTTATGGTTTAGGGTTTTATGAGAACAATGTGTATGTTTTCCTATAGCACTAGGAATTATTGTTTAGGGTTTTGTGAGAACAATGTGTATGTTTTGCTATACCTCTATGAAGTAGGGTTTAGGGTTTTGTGAGAACATTGTGTATGCTTTGCTAGACCTTTAGGAATTAGTTGTTAGGGTTTAGGTTTTTATGAGAACATTGTGTATGTTTTGCTATACATCTACGAAATAGGGTCTAAGGTTTTGTGAGAACAATGTGTATGTTTTGCTGGACCTCTAGGAATTAGAGTTTAGGGTTTAGGGTTTAGGGTTTAGGGTTTTGTGAGAACAATGTGTATGTTTTGCTATACCTCTTGGAATTAGGGTTTAGGGTTTTGTGAGAACAATGTGTATGTTTTGCTATACCTCTATGAAGTAGGGTTTAGGGTTTTGTGAGAACATTGTGTATGTTTTGCTAGACCTTTACGAATTAGTGGTTAGGGTTTAGGTTTTTATGAGAACATTGTGTATGTTTTGCTATACATCTACGAATTAGGGTCTAAGGTTTTGTGAGAACAATGTGTATGTTTTGCTGGACCTCTAGGAATTAGAGTTTAGGGTTTAGGGTTTAGGGTTTAGGGTTTTGTGAGAACAATGTGTATGTTTTGCTATACCTCTTGGAATTAGGGTTTAGGGTTTTGTGAGAACAATGTGTATGTTTTGCTATACCTCTATGAAGTAGGGTTTATGGTTTTGTGAGAACATTGTGTATGCTTTGCTAGACCTTTAGGAATTAGTGGTTAGGGTTTAGGTTTTTATGAGAACATTGTGTATGTTTTGCTATACATCTACGAATTAGGGTCTAAGGTTTTGTGAGAACAATGTGTATGTTTTGCTATACCTCTAGGAATTATGGTTTAGAATTTAGGGTTTAGGGTTTAAGGTTTTGTGAGAACGTTGTGTTTGTTTTGCTAGACCTATAGGAATTAGGGTTTAGGGTTTACGTTTAGGGTTTTGTGAGAACAGTATGTATGTTTTGCTAGACCTCTAGGAATGTATGTTTAGAGTTTAGGGTTTAGGGTTTAGGGTTTGGTGAGAACAATGTGTATATTTTGCTAGACCTCTAGGAATTACAGTTTAGGGTTTAGGGTTTTGTGAGAACAATGTGTATGTTTTGCTAGACCTCTAGGAATTAGGGTTTAGGGTTTTGTGAGAACATTGTGTATGTTTTGCTATACCTCTAGGAATTAGAGTTTAAGGTTTAGTGTTTAGGGTTTAAGGTTTAAGGTTTAGGGTTTAGGGTTAAGGGTTTAGGGATTAGGGTTTAGAGTTTAGGGGTTAGGGTTTAGGGTTTAGGGTTTATTGTATCGTGTTTAAGGTTTTGTGAGAACATCATGTATGTTTTGCTAGACCTCTAGGAATTAAGGTTTATGGTTTACTTTTAGGGTTTTGTGAGAACAATTTATATGTTTTACTAGACCTCTAGGAATTAGAGTTTAGGGTTTATGGTTTAGGGTTTTATGAGAACAATGTGTATGTTTTCCTATAGCACTAGGAATTAGTGTTTAGGGTTTTGTGAGAACAATGTGTATGTTTTGCTATAAGTCAAGGAATTAGGGTTTAGGATTTAGGGTTTAGGGCTTAGGGTTTTGTGAGAACATTGTGTATGTTTTGCTAGTCCTCTAGGAATTAGAGGTTAGGTTTTAGGGTTTTGTGAGAACAATGTGTATGTTTTGCTATACCTCTAGGAGTTAGCGTTTAGGGTTTTGTGAGAACAATGTGTATGTTTTGCTATACCTCTTGGAATTATGGTTTATAATTTAGGGTTTAGGGTTTAAAGTTTTCTGAGAACATTGTGTATGTTTTGCTAGATCCCTAGGACTTAGGGTTTAGGGTTTCGGGTTTACGTTTGGGGTTTTGTGAGAACAATATGTATATGTTTAGGGTTTTGGGTTTAGGGTTTAGGTTTTAGGGTTTAGTGGATTGAGTTTAGATTTTAGGGTTTAGGGTTTATAGTTTAGGGTTTAGGGTTTACGGTTATGGGTTTAGGGTTTACGGGTTTGGGTTTAGGGTTTAGGGTTTAGGGTTTAGGGTTTTGTGGGAACATTGTGTATATTTTTCTAGACCTCTAGGAATGTATGTTTAGGGTTTAGGGTTTAGGGTTTTGTGAGAACAATGTGTATGTTTTCCTATAGCACTAGGAATTAGAGTTTAGGGTTTTGTGAGAACAATGTGTATGTTTTGCTATAAGTCAAGGAATTAGGGTTTAGGATTTAGGGTTTAGGGCTTAGGGTTTTGTGAGAACATTGTGTATGTTTTGCTAGACCTCTAGGAATTAGAGGTTTCGTTTTAGGGTTTATTGAGAACAATGTGTATGTTTTTCTATACCTCTTGGAATTAGGGTTTAGGGTTTTGTGAGAACAATGTGTATGTTTTGCTATACCTCTAGGAAGTAGGGTTTATGGTTTTGTGAGAACATTGTGTATGCTTTGCTAGACCTTTACGAATTAGTGGTTAGGGTTTAGGTTTTTATGAGAACATTGTGTATGTTTTGCTATACATCTACGAATTAGGGTCTAAGGTTTTGTGAGAACAATGTGTATGTTTTGCTATACCTCTAGGAATTATGGTTTAGAATTTAGGGTTTAGGGTTTAAGGTTTTGTGAGAACGTTGTGTTTGTTTTGCTAGACCTATAGGAATTAGGGTTTAGGGTTTACGTTTAGGGTTTTGTGAGAACAGTATGTATGTTTTGCTAGACCTCTAGGAATGTATGTTTAGAGTTTAGGGTTTAGGGTTTAGGGTTTGGTGAGAACAATGTGTATATTTTGCTAGACCTCTAGGAATTACAGTTTAGGGTTTAGGGTTTTGTGAGAACAATGTGTATGTTTTGCTAGACCTCTAGGAATTAAGGTTTAGGGTTTTGTGAGAACATTGTGTATGTTTTGCTATACCTCTAGGAATTAGAGTTTAAGGTTTAGTGTTTAGGGTTTAAGGTTTAAGGTTTAGGGTTTAGGGTTAAGGGTTTAGGGATTAGGGTTTAGAGTTTAGGGGTTAGGGTTTAGGGTTTAGGGTTTATTGTATCGTGTTTAAGGTTTTGTGAGAACATCATGTATGTTTTGCTAGACCTCTAGGAATTAAGGTTTATGGTTTACTTTTAGGGTTTTGTGAGAACAATTTATATGTTTTACTAGACCTCTAGGAATTAGAGTTTAGGGTTTATGGTTTAGGGTTTTATGAGAACAATGTGTATGTTTTCCTATAGCACTAGGAATTAGAGTTTAGGGTTTTGTGAGAACAATGTGTATGTTTTGCTATAAGTCAAGGAATTAGGGTTTAGGGTTTAGGGGTTAGGGTTTAGGGTTTTGTGAGAACATTGTGTATGTTTTGCTAGACCTCTAGGAATTAGAGGTTAGGTTTTAGGGTTTTGTGAGAATAATGTGTATGTTTTGCTATACCTCTAGGAATTAGCGTTGGGGGTTTTGTGAGAACAATGTGTATGTTTTGCTAGACCTCTAGGAATTAGAGTTTAGGGTTTAGGGTTTTGTGAGAACGATGTGTATGTTTTGCTAGACCTCTAGGAATTAGGGTTCAGGGTTTTGTGAGAACATTGTGTATGTTTTGCTATACCTCTAGGAATTAGACTTTAAGGTTTAGTGTTTAGGGTTTAATGTTTAAGGTTTAGGGTTTAGGGTTAAGGGTTTAAGGATTAGGGTTTAGGGTTTAGGGGTTAGGGTTTAGGGTTTAGGGTTTATTGTTTCGGGTTTAAGGTTTTGTGAGAACATCATGTATGTTTTTCTAGACCTCTAGGAATTAAGGTTTATGGTTTACTTTTAGTTTTTTGTGAGAACACTTTGTATGTTTTACTAGACCTCTAGGAATTAGAATTTAGGGTTTATGGTTTAGTGTTTTGTGAGAACAATGTGTATATTATCCTATACCACTAGGAATTAGAGTTTAGAGTTTTGTGAGAACAATGTGTATGTTTTGCTATAAGTCAAGGAATTAGGGTTTAGGATTTAGGGTTTAGGGCTTAGGGTTTTGTGAGAACATTGTGTATGTTTTGCTAGACCTCTAGGAAATAGAGGTTAGGTTTTAGGGTTTTGTGAGAACAATGTGTATGTTTTGCTATACCTCTAGGAATTAGCGTTGAGGGTTTTGTGAGAACAATGTGTATGTTTTGCTATACCTCTAGGAATTATGGTTTATAAGTTAGGGTTTAGGGTTTAAAGTTTTCTGAGAACATTGTGTATGTTTTGCTAGATCCCTAGGACTTAGGGTTTAGTGTTTAGGGTTTACGTTTGGGGTTTTATGAGAACAATATGTATATGTTTAGGGTTTTGGGTTTAGGGTTTAGGGTTTAGGGTTTAGTGGTTTGAGTTTAGGGTTTAGGGTTTAGGGTTTAGGGTTTATAGTTTAGGGTTTAAGGTTTACGGTTATGGGTTTAGGGTTTAGGGGTTTGGGTTTAGTGTTTAGTGTTTAGGGTTTAGGGTTTTGTGAGAACATTGTGTATATTTTGCTAGACCTCTGGGAATGTATGTTTAGGGTTTAGGGTTTTTTGAGAACAATGTGTAAATTTTGCTAGACCTTTAGGAATTAGGGTTTAGGGTTTTGGGTATTGTGAGAACAATGTGTATGTTTTACATACCTCTAAGAATTAGGGCTTAGGGTTTAGGGTTTAGTGAGAACATTTTGTATGTTTTGCTATGGGATTAGGGTTTCGGGTTTAAGGTTTAGGTTTAG
This sequence comes from Arabis hirsuta, assembly GCA_964056655.1. Taxonomy (NCBI): domain Eukaryota; kingdom Viridiplantae; phylum Streptophyta; class Magnoliopsida; order Brassicales; family Brassicaceae; genus Arabis; species Arabis hirsuta. The sequence goes on along the minus strand of OZ053298.1, from coordinate 23,409,729 downwards.
GTTTTTGGGTTTAGGGTTTCAGGTTTAAGGTTTAGGTTTAGGTTTTAGGGTTTAGGGTTTTATGAGAACAATGTGTATGTTTTACTATACCTCTAGGAATTAGAGTTTTGGGTTTTGTGAGAACAATGTGTATGTTTTGCGATACGTCTAGGAATTATGGTTTAGGATTTAGGGTTTAGGGTTTCGAGTTTTGTGAGAACATTGTGTATGTTTTGCTAGATCTCTAGGAATTAGAGTTTAGGGTTTAGGGTTTTGTGAGAACAATGTGTATGTTTTGCTAGACCTCTAGGAATTAGGGTTTAGGATTTAGGGTTTTGGGTTTTATGAGAACAATGTGTATGTTATGCTATACCTCTAGGAATTAGGGTTTAGGGTTTAGGGTTTTATGAGAACATTGTGTATGTTTTGCTATACGTCTAGGAATTAGTTTTTAGGTTTTAGGGTTTAGGGTTTAAGGTTTAGGGTTTAGGGTTTAGGGTTTAAGGATTGGTGAGAACATCGTGTATGTTTTGCTAGACCTCTAGGAATTAAGATTTATGGTTTAAGGTTTAGGATTTACGTTTAGGGTTTTGTGAGAACAATGTGTATGTTTTGCTATACCTCTAGGAATTATGGTTTATAATTTAGGGTTTAGGGTTTAAAGTTTTCTGAGAACATTGTGTATGTTTTGCTAGATCCCTAGGACTTAGGGTTTAGGGTTTCGGGTTTACGTTTGGGGTTTTGTGAGAACAATATGTATAAGTTTAGGGTTTTGGGCTTAGGGTTTAGGTTTTAGGGTTTAGTGGATTGAGTTTAGATTTTAGGGTTTAGGGTTTATAGTTTAGGGTTTAGGGTTTACGGTTATGGGTTTAGGGTTTACGGGTTTGGGTTTAGGGTTTAGGGTTTAGGGTTTAGGGTTTTGTGGGAACATTGTGTATATTTTTCTAGACCTCTAGGAATGTATGTTTAGGGTTTAGGGTTTAGGGTTTTGTGAGAACAATGTGTATGTTTTCCTATAGCACTAGGAATTAGAGTTTAGGGTTTTGTGAGAACAATGTGTATGTTTTGCTATAAGTCAAGGAATTAGGGTTTAGGATTTAGGGTTTAGGGCTTAGGGTTTTATGAGAACATTGTGTATGTTTTGCTAGACCTCTAGGAATTAAAGGTTTGGTTTTAGGGTTTATTGAGAACAATGTGTATGTTTTTTTATACCTCTTGGAATTAGGGTTTAGGGTTTTGTGAGAACAATGTGTATGTTTTGCTATACCTCTAGGAAGTAGGGTTTAGGGTTTTGTGAGAACATTGTGTATGCTTTGCTAGACCTTTACGAATTAGTGGTTAGGGTTTAGGTTTTTATGAGAACATTGTGTATGTTTTGCTATACATCTACGAATTAGGGTCTAAGGTTTTGTGAGAACAATGTGTATGTTTTGCTATACCTCTAGGAATTATGGTTTAGAATTTAGGGTTTAGGGTTTAAGGTTTTGTGAGAACGTTGTGTTTGTTTTGCTAGACCTATAGGAATTAGGGTTTAGGGTTTACGTTTAGGGTTTTGTGAGAACAGTATGTATGTTTTGCTAGACCTCTAGGAATGTATGTTTAGAGTTTAGGGTTTAGGGTTTAGGGTTTGGTGAGAACAATGTGTATATTTTGCTAGACCTCTAGGAATTACAGTTTAGGGTTTAGGGTTTTGTGAGAACAATGTGTATGTTTTGCTAGACCTCTAGGAATTAGGGTTTAGGGTTTTGTGAGAACATTGTGTATGTTTTGCTATACCTCTAGGAATTAGAGTTTAAGGTTTAGTGTTTAGGGTTTAAGGTTTAAGGTTTAGGGTTTAGGGTTAAGGGTTTAGGGATTAGGGTTTAGAGTTTAGGGGTTAGGGTTTAGGGTTTAGGGTTTATTGTATCGTGTTTAAGGTTTTGTGAGAACATCATGTATGTTTTGCTAGACCTCTAGGAATTAAGGTTTATGGTTTACTTTTAGGGTTTTGTGAGAACAATTTATATGTTTTACTAGACCTCTAGGAATTAGAGTTTAGGGTTTATGGTTTAGGGTTTTATGAGAACAATGTGTATGTTTTCCTATAGCACTAGGAATTAGAGTTTAGGGTTTTGTGAGAACAATGTGTATGTTTTGCTATAAGTCAAGGAATTAGGGTTTAGGGTTTAGGGGTTAGGGTTTAGGGTTTTGTGGGAACATTGTGTATGTTTTGCTAGACCTCTAGGAATTAGAGGTTAGGTTTTAGGGTTTTGTGAGAACAATGTGTATGTTTTGCTATACCTCTAGGAATTAGCGTTGAGGGTTTTGTGAGAACAATGTGTATGTTTTGCTAGACCTCTAGGAATTAGAGTTTAGGGTTTAGGGTTTTGTGAGAACGATGTGTATGTTTTGCTAGACCTCTAGGAATTAGGGTTCAGGGTTTTGTGAGAACATTGTGTATGTTTTGCTATACCTCTAGGAATTAGACTTTAAGGTTTAGTGTTTAGGGTTTAATGTTTAAGGTTTAGGGTTTAGGGTTAAGGGTTTAAGGATTAGGGTTTAGGGTTTAGGGGTTAGGGTTTAGGGTTTAGGGTTTATTGTTTCGGGTTTAAGGTTTTGTGAGAACATCATGTATGTTTTTCTAGACCTCTAGGAATTAAGGTTTATGGTTTACTTTTAGTTTTTTGTGAGAACACTTTGTATGTTTTACTAGACCTCTAGGAATTAGAATTTAGGGTTTATGGTTTAGTGTTTTGTGAGAACAATGTGTATATTATCCTATACCACTAGGAATTAGAGTTTAGAGTTTTGTGAGAACAATGTGTATGTTTTGCTATAAGTCAAGGAATTAGGGTTTAGGATTTAGGGTTTAGGGCTTAGGGTTTTGTGAGAACATTGTGTATGTTTTGCTAGACCTCTAGGAAATAGAGGTTAGGTTTTAGGGTTTTGTGAGAACAATGTGTATGTTTTGCTATACCTCTAGGAATTAGCGTTGAGGGTTTTGTGAGAACAATGTGTATGTTTTGCTATACCTCTAGGAATTATGGTTTATAAGTTAGGGTTTAGGGTTTAAAGTTTTCTGAGAACATTGTGTATGTTTTGCTAGATCCCTAGGACTTAGGGTTTAGTGTTTAGGGTTTACGTTTGGGGTTTTATGAGAACAATATGTATATGTTTAGGGTTTTGGATTTAGGGTTTAGGGTTTAGGGTTTAGTGGTTTGAGTTTAGGGTTTAGGGTTTAGGGTTTAGGGTTTATAGTTTAGGGTTTAAGGTTTACGGTTTTGGGTTTAGGGTTTAGGGGTTTGGGTTTAGTGTTTAGTGTTTAGGGTTTAGGGTTTTGTGAGAACATTGTGTATATTTTGCTAGACCTCTGGGAATGTATGTTTAGGGTTTAGGGTTTTTTGAGAACAATGTGTAAATTTTGCTAGACCTTTAGGAATTAGGGTTTAGGGTTTTGGGTATTGTGAGAACAATGTGTATGTTTTACATACCTCTAAGAATTAGGGCTTAGGGTTTAGGGTTTAGTGACAACATTTTGTATGTTTTGCTATGGGATTAGGGTTTCGGGTTTAAGGTTTAGGTTTAGGTTTTTGGGTTTAGGGTTTCAGGTTTAAGGTTTAGGTTTAGGTTTTAGGGTTTAGGGTTTTATGAGAACAATGTGTATGTTTTACTATACCTCTAGGAATTAGAGTTTTGGGTTTTGTGAGAACAATGTGTATGTTTTGCGATACGTCTAGGAATTATGGTTTAGGATTTAGGGTTTAGGGTTTCGAGTTTTGTGAGAACATTGTGTATGTTTTGCTAGATCTCTAGGAATTAGAGTTTAGGGTTTAGGGTTTTGTGAGAACAATGTGTATGTTTTGCTAGACCTCTAGGAATTAGGGTTTAGGATTTAGGGTTTTGGGTTTTATGAGAACAATGTGTATGTTATGCTATACCTCTAGGAATTAGGGTTTAGGGTTTAGGGTTTTATGAGAACATTGTGTATGTTTTGCTATACGTCTAGGAATTAGTTTTTAGGTTTTAGGGTTTAGGGTTTAAGGTTTAGGGTTTAGGGTTTAGGGTTTAAGGATTGGTGAGAACATCGTGTATGTTTTGCTAGACCTCTAGGAATTAAGATTTATGGTTTAAGGTTTAGGATTTACGTTTAGGGTTTTGTGAGAACAATGTGTATGTTTTGCTATACCTCTAGGAATTATGGTTTATAATTTAGGGTTTAGGGTTTAAAGTTTTCTGAGAACATTGTGTATGTTTTGCTAGATCCCTAGGACTTAGGGTTTAGGGTTTCGGGTTTACGTTTGGGGTTTTGTGAGAACAATATGTATAAGTTTAGGGTTTTGGGTTTAGGGTTTAGGTTTTAGGGTTTAGTGGATTGAGTTTAGATTTTAGGGTTTAAGGTTTATAGTTTAGGGTTTAGGGTTTACGGTTATGGGTTTAGGGTTTACGGGTTTGGGTTTAGGGTTTAGGGTTTAGGGTTTAGGGTTTTGTGGGAACATTGTGTATATTTTTCTAGACCTCTAGGAATGTATGTTTAGGGTTTAGGGTTTAGGGTTTTGTGAGAACAATGTGTATGTTTTCCTATAGCACTAGGAATTAGAGTTTAGGGTTTTGTGAGAACAATGTGTATGTTTTGCTATAAGTCAAGGAATTAGGGTTTAGGATTTAGGGTTTAGGGCTTAGGGTTTTATGAGAACATTGTGTATGTTTTGCTAGACCTCTAGGAATTAAAGGTTTGGTTTTAGGGTTTATTGAGAACAATGTGTATGTTTTTCTATACCTCTTGGAATTAGGGTTTAGGGTTTTGTGAGAACAATGTGTATGTTTTGCTATACCTCTAGGAAGTAGGGTTTAGGGTTTTGTGAGAACATTGTGTATGCTTTGCTAGACCTTTACGAATTAGTGGTTAGGGTTTAGGTTTTTATGAGAACATTGTGTATGTTTTGCTATACCTCTAGGAATTATGGTTTAGAATTTAGGGTTTAGGGTTTAAGGTTTTGTGAGAACGTTGTGTTTGTTTTGCTAGACCTATAGGAATTAGGGTTTAGGGTTTACGTTTAGGGTTTTGTGAGAACAGTATGTATGTTTTGCTAGACCTCTAGGAATGTATGTTTAGAGTTTAGGGTTTAGGGTTTAGGGTTTGGTGAGAACAATGTGTATATTTTGCTAGACCTCTAGGAATTACAGTTTAGGGTTTAGGGTTTTGTGAGAACAATGTGTATGTTTTGCTAGACCTCTAGGAATTAGGGTTTAGGGTTTTGTGAGAACATTGTGTATGTTTTGCTATACCTCTAGGAATTAGAGTTTAAGGTTTAGTGTTTAGGGTTTAAGGTTTAAGGTTTAGGGTTTAGGGTTAAGGGTTTAGGGATTAGGGTTTAGAGTTTAGGGGTTAGGGTTTAGGGTTTAGGGTTTATTGTATCGTGTTTAAGGTTTTGTGAGAACATCATGTATGTTTTGCTAGACCTCTAGGAATTAAGGTTTATGGTTTACTTTTAGGGTTTTGTGAGAACAATTTATATGTTTTACTAGACCTCTAGGAATTAGAGTTTAGGGTTTATGGTTTAGGGTTTTATGAGAACAATGTGTATGTTTTCCTATAGCACTAGGAATTAGAGTTTAGGGTTTTGTGAGAACAATGTGTATGTTTTGCTATAAGTCAAGGAATTAGGGTTTAGGGTTTAGGGGTTAGGGTTTAGGGTTTTGTGAGAACATTGTGTATGTTTTGCTAGACCTCTAGGAATTAGAGGTTAGGTTTTAGGGTTTTGTGAGAACAATGTGTATGTTTTGCTAGACCTCTAGGAATTAGAGTTTAGGGTTTAGGGTTTTGTGAGAACGATGTGTATGTTTTGCTAGACCTCTAGGAATTAGGGTTCAGGGTTTTGTGAGAACATTGTGTATGTTTTGCTATACCTCTAGGAATTAGACTTTAAGGTTTAGTGTTTAGGGTTTAATGTTTAAGGTTTAGGGTTTAGGGTTAAGGGTTTAAGGATTAGGGTTTAGGGTTTAGGGGTTAGGGTTTAGGGTTTAGGGTTTATTGTTTCGGGTTTAAGGTTTTGTGAGAACATCATGTATGTTTTTCTAGACCTCTAGGAATTAAGGTTTATGGTTTACTTTTAGTTTTTAGTGAGAACACTTTGTATGTTTTACTAGACCTCTAGGAATTAGAATTTAGGGTTTATGGTTTAGTGTTTTGTGAGAACAATGTGTATATTATCCTATACCACTAGGAATTAGAGTTTAGAGTTTTGTGAGAACAATGTGTATGTTTTGCTATAAGTCAAGGAATTAGGGTTTAGGATTTAGGGTTTAGGGCTTAGGGTTTTGTGAGAAGATTGTGTATGTTTTGCTAGACCTCTAGGAAATAGAGGTTAGGTTTTAGGGTTTTGTGAGAACAATGTGTATGTTTTGCTATACCTCTAGGAATTAGCGTTGAGGGTTTTGTGAGAACAATGTGTATGTTTTGCTATACCTCTAGGAATTATGGTTTATAAGTTAGGGTTTAGGGTTTAAAGTTTTCTGAGAACATTGTGTATGTTTTGCTAGATCCCTAGGACTTAGGGTTTAGTGTTTAGGGTTTACGTTTGGGGTTTTATGAGAACAATATGTATATGTTTAGGGTTTTGGGTTTAGGGTTTAGGGTTTAGGGTTTAGTGGTTTGAGTTTAGGGTTTAGGGTTTAGGGTTTAGGGTTTATAGTTTAGGGTTTAAGGTTTACGGTTATGGGTTTAGGGTTTAGGGGTTTGGGTTTAGTGTTTAGTGTTTAGGGTTTAGGGTTTTGTGAGAACATTGTGTATATTTTGCTAGACCTCTGGGAATGTATGTTTAGGGTTTAGGGTTTTTTGAGAACAATGTGTAAATTTTGCTAGACCTTTAGGAATTAGGGTTTAGGGTTTTGGGTATTGTGAGAACAATGTGTATGTTTTACATACCTCTAAGAATTAGGGCTTAGGGTTTAGGGTTTAGTGAGAACATTTTGTATGTTTTGCTATGGGATTAGGGTTTCGGGTTTAAGGTTTAGGTTTAGGTTTTTGGGTTTAGGGTTTCAGGTTTAAGGTTTAGGTTTAGGTTTTAGGGTTTAGGGTTTTATGAGAACAATGTGTATGTTTTACTATACCTCTAGGAATTAGAGTTTTGGGTTTTGTGAGAACAATGTGTATGTTTTGCGATACGTCTAGGAATTATGGTTTAGGATTTAGGGTTTAGGGTTTCGAGTTTTGTGAGAACATTGTGTATGTTTTGCTAGATCTCTAGGAATTAGAGTTTAGGGTTTAGGGTTTTGTGAGAACAATGTGTATGTTTTGCTAGACCTCTAGGAATTAGGGTTTAGGATTTAGGGTTTTGGGTTTTATGAGAACAATGTGTATGTTATGCTATACCTCTAGGAATTAGGGTTTAGGGTTTAGGGTTTTATGAGAACATTGTGTATGTTTTGCTATACGTCTAGGAATTAGTTTTTAGGTTTTAGGGTTTAGGGTTTAAGGTTTAGGGTTTAGGGTTTAGGGTTTAAGGATTGGTGAGAACATCGTGTATGTTTTGCTAGACCTCTAGGAATTAAGATTTATGGTTTAAGGTTTAGGATTTACGTTTAGGGTTTTGTGAGAACAATGTGTATGTTTTGCTATACCTCTAGGAATTATGGTTTATAATTTAGGGTTTAGGGTTTAAAGTTTTCTGAGAACATTGTGTATGTTTTGCTAGATCCCTAGGACTTAGGGTTTAGGGTTTCGGGTTTACGTTTGGGGTTTTGTGAGAACAATATGTATAAGTTTAGGGTTTTGGGTTTAGGGTTTAGGTTTTAGGGTTTAGTGGATTGAGTTTAGATTTTAGGGTTTAGGGTTTATAGTTTAGGGTTTAGGGTTTACGGTTATGGGTTTAGGGTTTACGGGTTTGGGTTTAGGGTTTAGGGTTTAGGGTTTAGGGTTTTGTGGGAACATTGTGTATATTTTTCTAGACCTCTAGGAATGTATGTTTAGGGTTTAGGGTTTAGGGTTTTGTGAGAACAATGTGTATGTTTTCCTATAGCACTAGGAATTAGAGTTTAGGGTTTTGTGAGAACAATGTGTATGTTTTGCTATAAGTCAAGGAATTAGGGTTTAGGATTTAGGGTTTAGGGCTTAGGGTTTTATGAGAACATTGTGTATGTTTTGCTAGACCTCTAGGAATTAAAGGTTTGGTTTTAGGGTTTATTGAGAACAATGTGTATGTTTTTCTATACCTCTTGGAATTAGGGTTTAGGGTTTTGTGAGAACAATGTGTATGTTTTGCTATACCTCTAGGAAGTAGGGTTTAGGGTTTTGTGAGAACATTGTGTATGCTTTGCTAGACCTTTACGAATTAGTGGTTAGGGTTTAGGTTTTTATGAGAACATTGTGTATGTTTTGCTATACATCTACGAATTAGGGTCTAAGGTTTTGTGAGAACAATGTGTATGTTTTGCTATACCTCTAGGAATTATGGTTTAGAATTTAGGGTTTAGGGTTTAAGGTTTTGTGAGAACGTTGTGTTTGTTTTGCTAGACCTATAGGAATTAGGGTTTAGGGTTAACGTTTAGGGTTTTGTGAGAACAGTATGTATGTTTTGCTAGACCTCTAGGAATGTATGTTTAGAGTTTAGGGTTTAGGGTTTAGGGTTTGGTGAGAACAATGTGTATATTTTGCTAGACCTCTAGGAATTACAGTTTAGGGTTTAGGGTTTTGTGAGAACAATGTGTATGTTTTGCTAGACCTCTAGGAATTAGGGTTTAGGGTTTTGTGAGAACATTGTGTATGTTTTGCTATACCTCTAGGAATTAGAGTTTAAGGTTTAGTGTTTAGGGTTTAAGGTTTAAGGTTTAGGGTTTAGGGTTAAGGGTTTAGGGATTAGGGTTTAGAGTTTAGGGGTTAGGGTTTAGGGTTTAGGGTTTATTGTATCGTGTTTAAGGTTTTGTGAGAACATCATGTATGTTTTGCTAGACCTCTAGGAATTAAGGTTTATGGTTTACTTTTAGGGTTTTGTGAGAACAATTTATATGTTTTACTAGACCTCTAGGAATTAGAGTTTAGGGTTTATGGTTTAGGGTTTTATGAGAACAATGTGTATGTTTTCCTATAGCACTAGGAATTAGAGTTTAGGGTTTTGTGAGAACAATGTGTATGTTTTGCTATAAGTCAAGGAATTAGGGTTTAGGGTTTAGGGGTTAGGGTTTAGGGTTTTGTGAGAACATTGTGTATGTTTTGCTAGACCTCTAGGAATTAGAGGTTAGGTTTTAGGGTTTTGTGAGAACAATGTGTATGTTTTGCTATACCTCTAGGAATTAGCGTTGAGGGTTTTGTGAGAACAATGTGTATGTTTTGCTAGACCTCTAGGAATTAGAGTTTAGGGTTTAGGGTTTTGTGAGAACGATGTGTATGTTTTGCTAGACCTCTATGAATTAGGGTTCAGGGTTTTGTGAGAACATTGTGTATGTTTTGCTATACCTCTAGGAATTAGACTTTAAGGTTTAGTGTTTAGGGTTTAATGTTTAAGGTTTAGGGTTTAGGGTTAAGGGTTTAAGGATTAGGGTTTAGGGTTTAGGGGTTAGGGTTTAGGGTTTAGGGTTTATTGTTTCGGGTTTAAGGTTTTGTGAGAACATCATGTATGTTTTTCTAGACCTCTAGGAATTAAGGTTTATGGTTTACTTTTAGTTTTTTGTGAGAACACTTTGTATGTTTTACTAGACCTCTAGGAATTAGAATTTAGGGTTTATGGTTTAGTGTTTTGTGAGAACAATGTGTATATTATCCTATACCACTAGGAATTAGAGTTTAGAGTTTTGTGAGAACAATGTGTATGTTTTGCTATAAGTCAAGGAATTAGGGTTTAGGATTTAGGGTTTAGGGCTTAGGGTTTTGTGAGAACATTGTGTATGTTTTGCTAGACCTCTAGGAAATAGAGGTTAGGTTTTAGGGTTTTGTGAGAACAATGTGTATGTTTTGCTATACCTCTAGGAATTAGCGTTGAGGGTTTTGTGAGAACAATGTGTATGTTTTGCTATACCTCTAGGAATTATGGTTTATAAGTTAGGGTTTAGGGTTTAAAGTTTTCTGAGAACATTGTGTATGTTTTGCTAGATCCCTAGGACTTAGGGTTTAGTGTTTAGGGTTTACGTTTGGGGTTTTATGAGAACAATATGTATATGTTTAGGGTTTTGGGTTTAGGGTTTAGGGTTTAGGGTTTAGTGGTTTGAGTTTAGGGTTTAGGGTTTAGGGTTTAGGGTTTATAGTTTAGGGTTTAAGGTTTACGGTTATGGGTTTAGGGTTTAGGGGTTTGGGTTTAGTGTTTAGTGTTTAGGGTTTAGGGTTTTGTGAGAACATTGTGTATATTTTGCTAGACCTCTGGGAATGTATGTTTAGGGTTTAGGGTTTTTTGAGAACAATGTGTAAATTTTGCTAGACCTTTAGGAATTAGGGTTTAGGGTTTTGGGTATTGTGAGAACAATGTGTATGTTTTACATACCTCTAAGAATTAGGGCTTAGGGTTTAGGGTTTAGTGAGAACATTTTGTATGTTTTGCTATGGGATTAGGGTTTCGGGTTTAAGGTTTAGGTTTAGGTTTTTGGGTTTAGGGTTTCAGGTTTAAGGTTTAGGTTTAGGTTTTAGGGTTTAGGGTTTTATGAGAACAATGTGTATGTTTTACTATACCTCTAGGAATTAGAGTTTTGGGTTTTGTGAGAACAATGTGTATGTTTTGCGATACGTCTAGGAATTATGGTTTAGGATTTAGGGTTTAGGGTTTCGAGTTTTGTGAGAACATTGTGTATGTTTTGCTAGATCTCTAGGAATTAGAGTTTAGGGTTTAGGGTTTTGTGAGAACAATGTGTATGTTTTGCTAGACCTCTAGGAATTAGGGTTTAGGGTTTAGGGTTTTGGGTTTTATGAGAACAATGTGTATGTTATGCTATACCTCTAGGAATTAGGGTTTAGGGTTTAGGGTTTTATGAGAACATTGTGTATGTTTTGCTATACGTCTAGGAATTAGTTTTTAGGTTTTAGGGTTTAGGGTTTAAGGTTTAGGGTTTAGGGTTTAGGGTTTAAGGATTGGTGAGAACATCGTGTATGTTTTGCTAGACCTCTAGGAATTAAGATTTATGGTTTAAGGTTTAGGATTTACGTTTAGGGTTTTGTGAGAACAATGTGTATGTTTTGCTGGACCTCTAGGAATTAGAGTTTAGGGTTTAGGGTTTTGTGAGAACAATGTGTATGTTTTTCTATACCTCTTGGAATCAGGGTTTAGGGTTTTGTGAGAACAATGTGTATGTTTTGCTATACCTCTAGGAAGTAGGGTTTAGGGTTTTGTGAGAACATTGTGTATGCTTTGCTAGATCTTTACGAATTAGTGGTTAGGGTTTAGGTTTTTATGAGAACATTGTGTATGTTTTAGTATACATCTACGAATTAGGGTCTAAGGTTTTGTGAGAACGTTGTGTTTGTTTTGCTAGACCTATAGGAATTAGGGTTTAGGGTTTACGTTTAGGGTTTTGTGAGAACAATATGTATGTTTTGCTAGACCTGTAGGAATGTATGTTTAGAGTTTAGGGTTTAGGGTTTAGGGTTTGGTGAGAACAATGTGTATATTTTGCTAGACCTCTAGGAATTACAGTTTAGGGTTTAGGGTTTTGTGAAAACAATGTGTATGTTTTGCTAGACCTCTAGGAATTAGGGTTTAGGGTTTTGTGAGAACATTGTGTATGTTTTGCTATACCTCTAGGAATTAAGGTTTAAGGTTTAGTGTTTAGAGTGTAAGGTTTAAGTTTTAGGGTTTCGGGTTAAGGGTTAAGGGTTTAGGGATTAGGGTTTAGGGTTTAGGGGTTAGGGTTTAGGGTTTAGGGTTTAGGGTTTAGGGGTTAGGGTTTAGGGTTTTGTGAGAACATCATGTATGTTTTGCTAGACCTCTAGGAATTAAGGTTTATGGTTTACTTTTATGGTTTTGTGAGAACAAATTATATGTTTTACTAGACCTCTAGGAATTAGAGTTTAGGGTTTATGGTTTAGGGTCTTGTGAGAACAATGTGTATGTTTTCCTATACCACTAGGAATTAGAGTTTAGGGTTTTGTGAGAACAATGTCTATGTTTTGCTATATGTCAAGGAATTAGGGTTTAGGATTTAGGGTTTAGGGCTTAGGGTTTTGTGAGAACATTGTGTATGTTTTGCTAGACCTCTAGGAATTAGAGGTTAGGTTTTAGGGTTTTATGAGAACAATGTGTATGTTTTGCTATACCTCTAGGAATTATGGTTTATAATTTAGGGTTTAAAGTTTTCTGAGAACATTGTGTATGTTTTGCTAGATCCCTAGGACTTAAGGTTTAGGGTTTCGGGTTTACGTTTGGGGTTTTGTGAGAACAATATGTATATGTTTAGGGTTTTGGGTTTAGGGTTTAGGGTTTAGGGTTTAGTGGTTTGAGTTTAGGGTTTAGGGTTTAGGGTTTAGGGTTTATAGTTTAAGGTTTAGGGTTTACAGTTATGGGTTTAGGGTTTAGGGGTTTGGGTTTAGTGTTTAGTGTTTAGGGTTTAGGGTTTTGTGAGAACATTGTGTATATTTTGCTAGACCTCTAGGTATGTTTGTTTAGGGTTTAGGGTTTTTTGAGAACAATGTGTATGTTTTGCTAGACCTCTAGGAATTAGGGTTTAGGGTTTTGTGAGAACATTGTGTATGTTTTGCTATACCTCTAGGAATTTGAGTTTAAGGTTTAGTGTTTAGGGTTTAAGGTTTAAGGTTTAGGGTTTAGGGTTAAGGGTTTAGGGATTAGGGTTTAGAGTTTAGGGGTAAGGGTTTAGGGTTTAGGGTTTATTGTATCGTGTTAAAGGTTTTGTGAGAACATCATGTATGTTTTGCTAGACCTCTAGGAATTAAGGTTTATGGTTTACTTTTAGGGTTTTGTGAGAACAATTTATTTGTTTTACTAGACCTCTAGGAATTAGAGTTTAGGGTTTATGGTTTAGGGTTTTATGAGAACAATGTGTATGTTTTCCTATAGCACTAGGAATTATTGTTTAAGGTTTTGTGAGAACAATGTGTATGTTTTGCTATACCTCTATGAAGTAGGGTTTAGGGTTTTGTGAGAACATTGTGTATGCTTTTCTAGACCTTTAGGAATTAGTGGTTAGGGTTTAGGTTTTTATGAGAACATTGTGTATGTTTTGCTATACATCTACGAATTAGGGTCTAAGGTTTTGTGAGAACAATGTGTATGTTTTGCTATACCTCTAGGAATTATGGTTTAGAATTTAGGGTTTAGGGTTTAATGTTTTGTGAGAACGTTGTGTTTGTTTTGCTAGACCTATAGGAATTAGGGTTTAGGGTTTACGTTTAGGGTTTTGTGAGAACAATATGTATGTTTTGCTAGACCTCTAGGAATGTATGTTTAGAGTTTAGGGTTTAGGGTTTAGGGTTTGGTGAGAACAATGTGTATATTTTGCTAGACCTCTAGGAATTACAGTTTAGGGTTTAGGGTTTTGTGAGAACAATGTGTATGTTTTGCTAGACCTCTAGGAATTAGGGTTTAAGGTTTTGTGAGAACATTGTGTATGTTTTGCTATACCTCTAGGAATTAGAGTTTAAGGTTTAGTGTTTAGGGTTTAAGGTTTAAGGTTTATTGTTTAGGGTTAAGGGTTTAGGGATTAGGGTTTAGAGTTTAGGGGTTAGGGTTTAGGGTTTAGGGTTTATTGTATCGTGTTTAAGGTTTTGTGAGAACATCATGTATGTTTTGCTAGACCTCTAGGAATTAAGGTTTATGGTTTACTTTTAGGGTTTTGTGAGAACAATTTGTATGTTTTACTAGACCTCTAGGAATTAGAGTTTAGGGTTTATGGTTTAGGGTTTTATGAGAACAATGTGTATGTTTTCCTATAGCACTAGGAATTAGTGTTTAGGGTTTTGTGAGAACAATGTGTATGTTTTGCTATAAGTCAAGGAATTAGGGTTTAGGATTTAGGGTTTAGGGCTTAGGGTTTTGTGAGAACATTGTGTATGTTTTGCTAGTCCTCTAGGAATTAGAGGTTAGGTTTTAGGGTTTTGTGAGAACAATGTGTATGTTTTGCTATACCTCTAGGAGTTAGTGTTGAGGGTTTTGTGAGAACAATGTGTATGTTTTGCTATACCTCTAGGAATTATGGTTTATAATTTAGGGTTTAGGGTTTAAAGTTTTCTGAGAACATTGTGTATGTTTTGCTAGATCCCTAGGACTTAGGGTTTAGGGTTTCGGGTTTACGTTTGGGGTTTTGTGAGAACAATATGTAAATGTTTAGGGTTTTGGGTTTAGGGTTTAGGTTTTAGGGTTTAGTGGTTTGAGTTTAGATTTTAGGGTTTAGGGTTTATAGTTTAGGGTTTACGGTTATGGGTTTAGGGTTTACGGGTTTGGGTTTAGGGTTTAGTGTTTAGGGTTTAGGGTTTTGTGGGAACATTGTGTATATTTTTCTAGACCTCTAGGAATTAGGGTTTAGGGTTTTGTGAGAACATTGTGTATGTTTTGCTATACCTCTAGGAATTAGAGTTTAAGGTTTAGTGTTTAGGGTTTAAGGTTTAAGGTTTAGGGTTTAGGGTTAAGGGTTTTGGGATTAGGGTTTAGAGTTTAGGGGTTAGGGTTTAGGGTTTAGGGTTTATTGTACCGTGTTTAAGGTTTTGTGAGAACATCATGTATGTTTTGCTAGACCTCTAGGAATTAAGGTTTATGGTTTACTTTTAGGGTTTTGTGAGAACAATTTGTATGTTTTACTAGACCTCTAGGAATTAGAGTTTAGGGTTTATGGTTTAGGGTTTTATGAGAACAATGTGTATGTTTTCCTAGACCTCTAGGAATTAGGGTTTAGGGTTTCGTGAGAACATTGTGTATGTTTTGCTATACCTCTAGGAATTAGAGTTTAAGGTTTAGTGTTTAGGGTTTAAGGTTTAAGGTTTAGGGTTTAGGGTTAAGGGTTTAGGGATTAGGGTTTAGAGTTTAGGGGTTAGGGTTTAGGGTTTAGGGTTTATTGTATCGTGTTTAAGGTTTTGTGAGAACATCATGTATGTTTTGCTAGACCTCTAGGAATTAAGGTTTATGGTTTACTTTTAGGGTTTTGTGAGAACAATTTGTATGTTTTACTAGACCTCTAGGAATTAGAGTTTAGGGTTTATGGTTTAGGGTTTTATGAGAACAATGTGTATGTTTTCCTATAGCACTAGGAATTAGTGTTTAGGGTTTTGTGAGAACAATGTGTATGTTTTGCTATAAGTCAAGGAATTAGGGTTTAGGATTTAGGGTTTAGGGCTTAGGGTTTTGTGAGAACATTGTGTATGTTTTGCTAGTCCTCTAGGAATTAGAGGTTAGGTTTTAGGGTTTTGTGAGAACAATGTGTATGTTTTGCTATACCTCTAGGAATTAGCGTTTAGGGTTTTGTGAGAACAATGTGTATGTTTTGCTATACCTCTAGGAATTATGGTTTATAATTTAGGGTTTAGGGTTTAAAGTTTTCTGAGAACATTGTGTATGTTTTGCTAGATCCCTAGGACTTAGGGTTTAGGGTTTTGGGTTTACGTTTGGGGTTTTGTGAGAACAATAAGTATATGTTTAGGGTTTTGGGTTTAGGGTTTAGGTTTTAGGGTTTAGTGGTTTGAGTTTAGATTTTAGGGTTTAGGGTTTATAGTTTAGGGTTTAGGGTTTACGGTTATGGGTTTAGGGTTTACGGGTTTGGGTTTAGGGTTTAGGGTTTAGGGTTTAGGGTTTTGTGGGAACATTGTGTATATTTTTCTAGACCTCTAGGAATGTATGTTTAGGGTTTAGGGTTTAGGGTTTTGTGAGAACAATGTGTATGTTTTCCTATAGCACTAGGAATTAGAGTTTAGGGTTTTGTGAGAACAATGTGTATGTTTTGCTATAAGTCAAGGAATTAGGGTTTAGGATTTAGGGTTTAGGGCTTAGGGTTTTGTGAGAACATTGTGTATGTTTTGCTAGACCTCTAGGAATTAGAGGTTTGGTTTTAGGGTTTATTGAGAACAATGTGTATGTTTTGCTATACCTCTAGGAATTAGCGTTGAGGGTTTTGTGAGAACAATGTGTATGTTTTGCTATACCTCTAGGAATTATGGTTTATAAGTTAGGGTTTAGGGTTTAAAGTTTTCTGAGAACATTGTGTATGTTTTGCTATATCCCTAGGACTTAGGGTTTAGTGTTTAGGGTTTACGTTTGGGGTTTTATGAGAACAATATGTATATGTTTAGGGTTTTGGGTTTAGGGTTTAGGGTTTAGGGTTTAGTGTTTTGAGTTTAGGGTTTAGGGTTTAGGGTTTAGGGTTTATAGTTTAGGGTTTAAGGTTTACGGTTATGGGTTTAGGGTTTAGGGGTTTGGGTTTAGTGTTTAGTGTTTAGGGTTTAGGGTTTTGTGAGAACATTGTGTATATTTTGCTAGACCTCTGGGAATGTATGTTTAGGGTTTAGGGTTTTTTGAGAACAATGTGTAAATTTTGCTAGACCTTTAGGAATTAGGGTTTAGGGTTTTGGGTATTGTGAGAACAATGTGTATGTTTTGCTATACCTCTTGGAATTAGGGTTTAGGGTTTTGTGAGAACAATGTGTATGTTTTGCTATACCTCTAAGAATTAGGGCTTAGGGTTTAGGGTTTAGTGAGAACATTGTGTATGTTTTGCTATACCTCTAGGACTTAGGGTGTAAGGTTTTGGGTTTAGGGTTTCGGGTTTAAGGTTTAGGTTTTAGGGTTTAGGGTTTAGTGGTTTGAGTTTAGGGTTTACGGTTATGGGTTTATGGTTTAGGGGTTTGGGTTTATGGTTTAGGGTTTAGGGTTTAGGGTTTTGTGAGAACATTGTGTATATTTTGCTAGAACTCTAGCAATTAGAATTTAAGGTTTATTGTTTCGGGTTTAAGGTTTTGTGAGAACATCATGTATGTTTTGCTAGACCTCTAGGAATTAAGGTTTATGGTTTACTTTTAGGGTTTTGTGAGAACAATTTGTATGTTTTACTAGACCTCTAGGAATTAGAGTTTAGGGTTTATGGTTTAGGGTTTTGTGAGAACAATGTGTATGTTTTCCTACTCCACTAGGAATTAGAGTTTAGGGTTTTGTGAGAACAATGTGTATGTTTTGCTATAAGTCAAGGAATTAGGGTTTAGGATTTAGGGTTTAGGGCTTAGGGTTTTGTGAGAACATTGTGTATGTTTTGCTAGACCTCTAGGAATTAGAGGTTAGGTTTTAGAGTTTTGTGAGAACAATGTGTATGTTTTGCTATACCTCTAGGAATTACCGTTTAGGGTTTTGTGAGAACAATGTGTATGTTTTGCTATACCTCTAGGAATTATGGTTTATAATTTAGGGTTTAGGGTTTAAAGTTTTCTGAGAACATTGTGTATGTTTTGCTAAATCCCTAGGACTTAGGGTTTAGGGTTTAGGGTTTACGTTTGAGTTTTTTAGAACAATATGTATATGTTTAGGGTTTTGGGTTTAGGGTTTAGGGTTTAGGGTTTAGTGGTATGAGTTTAGGGTTTAGGTTTTATAGTTTAGGGTTTAGTGTTTACGGTTATGGGTTTAGGGTTTAGGGTTTAAGGTTTAGGGTTTAGGGTTTTGTGAGAACATTGTGTATATTTTGCTAGACCTCTAGCAATGTATGTTTAGGGTTTATGATTTTTTGAGAACAATGTGTATATTTTGCTAGACCTCTAGGAATTATGGGTTTAGGGTTTAGGGGTTTGGGTTTAGGTTTTAAGGTTTAGGGTTTAGGGTTTTGTGAGAACATTGTGTATGTTTTGCTATACCTCTAGGAAGTAGGGTTTAGGGTTTTGTGAAAACATTGTGTATGCTTTGCTAGACCTTTACGAATTAGTGGTTAGGGTTTAGGTTTTTATGAGAACATTGTGTATGTTTTGCTATACATCTACGAATTAGGGTCTAAGGTTTTGTGAGAACAATGTGTATGTTTTGCTATACCTCTAGGAATTATGGTTTAGAATTTAGGGTTTAGGGTTTAAGGTTTTGTGAGAACATTGTGTTTGTTTTGCTAGACCTATAGGAATTAGGGTTTAGGGTTTACGTTTAGGGTTTTGTGAGAACAATATGTAAGTTTTGCTAGACCTCTAGGAATGTATGTTTAGAGTTTAGGGTTTAGGGTTTAGGGTTTGGTGAGAACAATGTGTATATTTTGCTAGACCTCTAGGAATTAGAGTTTAGGGTTTAGGGTTTTGTGAGAACAATGTGTATGTTTTGCTAGACCTCTAGGAATTAGGGTTTAGGGTTTTGTGAGAACATTATGTATGTTTTGCTATAACTCTAGGAATTATAGTTTAATGTTTAGTGTTTAGGGTTTAAGGTTTTAGGTTTAGGGTTTAGGGTTAAGGGTTTAGGGATTAGGGTTTAGGGTTTAGGGTTTAGGGTTTAGGGTTTTGTGAGAACAATGTGTATGTTTTGCTATACCTCTTGGAATTAGGGGTTAGGGTTTAGGGTTTAGGGTTTATTGTTTCGGGTTTAAGGTTTTGTGAGAACATCATGTATATTTTACTAGACCTCTAGGAATTAAGGTTTATGGTTTAGTTTTAGTTTTTTATGAGAACAATTTGTATGTTTTACTAGACCTCTAGGAATTAGAGTTTAGGGTTTATGGTTTAGTGTTTTGTGAGAACAATGTGTATGTTATCCTATACCACTAGGAATTAGAGTTTAGGGTTTTGTGAGAACAATGTGTATGTTCTGCTATAAGTCAAGGAATTAGTGTTTAAGATTTAGGGTTTAGGGCTTAGGGTTTTGTGAGAACATTGTGTATGTTTTGCTAGACCTCTAGGAATTAGAGGTTAGGTTTTAGGGTTTTGTGAGAACAATGTGTATGTTTTGCTATACCTCTAGGAATTAGCGTTTAGGGTTTTGTGAGAACAATGTGTATGTTTTGCTATACCTCTAGGAATTATGGTTTATAAGTTAGGGTTTAGGGTTTAAAGTTTTCTGAGAACATTGTGTATATTTTGCTAGATCCCTAAGACTTAGGGTTTAGGGTTTAGGGTTTACGTTTGGGGTTTTGTGAGAACAATATGTATATGTTTAGGTTTTTGGGTTTAGGGTTTAGGGTTTAGGGTTTAGTGGTTTGAGTTTAGGGTTTAGGGTTTAGGGTTTAGGGTTTATAGTTTAGGGTTTAGGGTTTACGGTTATGGGTTTGGGTCTAATGTTTAGTGTTTAGGGTTTAGGGTTTTGTGAGAACATTATGTAAATTTTGCTAGACCTCTGGGAATGTATGTTTAGGGTTTAAGGTTTTTTGAGAACAATGTGTAAATTTTGCTAGACCTCTAGGAATTAGGGTTTAGGGTTTTGGGTATTGTGAGAACAATGTGTATGTTTTGCATACCTCTAAGAATTAGGGCTTAGGGTTTAGGGTTTAGTGAGAACATTGTGTATGTTTTGCTATGGGATTAGGGTTTCGGGTTTAAGGTTTAGGTTTAGGTTTTTGGGTTTAGGGTTTCGGGTTTAAGGTTTAGGTTTAGGTTTTAGGGTTTAGGGTTTTATGAGAACAATGTGTATGTTTTACTATACCTCTAGGAATTAGAGTTTTGGGTTTTGTGAGAACAATGTGTATGTTTTGCGATACGTCTAGGAATTATTGTTTAGGATTTAGGGTTTAGGGTTTCGAGTTTTGTGATAACATTGTGTATGTTTTGCTAGATCTCTAGGAATTAGAGTTTAGTGTTTAGGGTTTTGTTAGAACAATGTGTATGTTTTGCTAGACCTCTAGGAATTAGGGTTTAGGGTTTAGGGTTTTGGGTTTTATGAGAACAATGTGTATGTTTTGCAATACCTCTAGGAATTAGGGTTTAGGGTTTAGGGTTTTATGAGAACATTGTGTATGTTTTGCTATACGTCTAGGAATTAGGGTTTAGGTTTTAGGGTTTAGGGTTAAAGGTTTAGGGTTTAGGGTTTAGGGTTTGGGGTTTAGGGGTTAGGGTTTAGGGTTTAAGGTTTAGGGTTTAGGGTTTAGGGTTTAGGGTTTTGTGAGAACAATGTGTATGTTTTGCTATACCTCTTGGAATTAGGGGTTAGGGTTTAGGGTTTAGGGTTTATTGTTTCGGGTTTAAGGTTTTGTGAGAACATCATGTATATTTTACTAGACCTCTAGGAATTAAGGTTTATGGTTTAGCTTTAGTTTTTTATGAGAACAATTTGTATGTTTTACTAGACCTCTAGGAATTAGAGTTTAGGGTTTATGGTTTAGTGTTTTGTGAGAACAATGTGTATGTTATCCTATACCACTAGGAATTAGAGTTTAGGGTTTTGTGAGAACAATGTGTATGTTTTGCTATAAGTCAAGGAATTAGTGTTTAAGATTTAGGGTTTAGGGCTTAGGGTTTTGTGAGAACATTGTGTATGTTTTGCTAGACCTCTAGGAATTAGAGGTTAGGTTTTAGGGTTTTGTGAGAACAATGTGTATGTTTTGCTATACCGGGTTGACGCGGTAAGCCGGTCGGTTCGGTAGGGGAGCTCCGGGGATGAGATCGATCTGATGTTCGATACCACAGGTCGGGGGTAGGCCGGCGGGTATCTCGTCAGGGAAGATGTCCTTGAAACGGTCCAGCAACCGTTGGACTCCTTCGGGATGGATGGTCTCGTCGGGTTCTTCAAAATAACCTTCCTTAAAGATCATTAGTAGCACCTGCGTTTGTGCATTTAACGATCTAAGGACTTGACCAGGGGTAATAAAAAGGTTGGTCCGACTTAGCTTATCGGCTTGTGCCCCTTTGTCCATAGCCTTTTGAAGTTCATGGACTTCGGTCGGGGTGAGCGGGGCAAGGTTGTGTTTCTTGCCGTTGTGCGCGAAACTATAGAAGTTAGTGCAGCCGTTGTGGAGCGTCTCTTTGTCGAACAGCCATGGGCGGCCTAGGAGGATGTGGCCGGCTTGCATCGGGACCACATCGCAGAGTACCTCATCCGCGTACTTGCCGATGCTAAACGGTACTAAGACTTGCTCACCGATCTTCAATTCTACCTTGTCGTCTAGCCATCTTAATCGATATGGCCGTGGGTGCTTGGTGGTTGCGAGGCCTAACCTGTCAACCAAGTACTTGCTAGCAACATTAGTACATAAGCTACCATCATTTATTAGGCTACATACCTTGGATTGAACGGTGCATCGCGTGTGGAAGATGTTCTCCCGTTGGATGGTCTCGGGCTCGAACAAGGCGCTAAGGGTTCTCCGGGTTACAAGGATTTCTCCTACGTCCGGATATTCCGTAACTTCCTCCTCGGACTCCTCTGCCTCATGTTCGTCCTGGGACTCATATTCGCCATCTTCTCGGAGGATCATAGCTTGTTGGTTCGGACACTCACGGGAGTAGTGGCCCTTGCCTTTGCACTTGAAGCACGTGACATCTCGAGCTCGCTGGACTGGGGCTGCGCTCGGCCCGGTACTGGCCGCCTTGCCAGGTTTGGGTTTCTTGAACTTAGACGTCGGGTCGACCGCCTTCCCTTTGTCCGGGTTGCGGTTAGTTGGCGGGTTCCAGCTAGGCTTGGAACAGCTGAGGGAAGCATTCTTCCTCCGAATGTGTTGCTCGGCCTGGATGGCCGTGTGTAGAAGCTCGTCAAGGGTCCCGTATGGTTGCCTCTCAACCTTCCGAGCGATGCGGTCTTGAAGGCCGTCCAGGAACTGGGCCATCAAGGTCTCGGGGGAATCTTCAACTCCTAGTCGGTTCTTCAAGGTTTCGAACTCCTCAAAGTATTCTTTTACGGTCTTGGTTCCTTGGGATAGTTTGCGGAACCGTTTCTGGAGATCGTTGTGGAAATACGCCGGAACGTATCTCTTCCGGAGCTGGCAGCTCATGTCCTCCCACATGGCGATTAGGGGGAGCCTACGTCTCCGTCGGTCGGACACTTCTCTGTCCCACCAGGCTAGGGCATTGTCCGTAAGCTGCACTGAGGCCAGGGACACCTTGCGTGTTTCCGAGTAGTTGTAGTACTCGAAGATGTACTCCATGCGCTGTTCCCAATCTAGGTAGGCTTCCGGGTTGATCTTACCGGCAAAGGTTGGTGGGACCAACTTCAAATCTTTCCCACCGTGCCAGGGTTCATCGTCATCTCGGTTTGGTCCTTGCCTCGGGCCGTTGTGCGGGCCGTTGCAATTGTGGTGCCGTCCGGGTTGTTCGCGGGCTTGCCTATTGCCGTGGTTGTCGTTATGGCCATTAGGGTTAGCTTGGGCCGGGTCAGCACTACTCTCGGATGAGCTCTCGGTTTCTTGGTTTTGTCGGTTTTCAAGTTGGGTCAGACGGGTAGTGATACCCTGGATCGCGGCCATAACTTGGGCCAATGTGATCTCGCCTTGGTCTCCCATGATCCGGTTAAGTACCTGCGAAAATTTACCAAGTGTATGAATGTGTTCGAAGATTGCCAAGAAAGGAAAGAAATAATCACGAGTAATGGATGGATTTATGCAATAAGTGTAATTCCGTTTAAGGAAGTTATCGTTGGACGATTAAATTCAAACAAAATAAGAATAAGTGCTGATGATCAAATATGGAAATGGGAGCGTTGGTATGATTAAATAAAAGATTTTTTTTTTTTTTTTGAATTTTAACGATGAACAAGATGATGAATATGCAATGAACACGAGATGAACACGAAGGGAACTAGGTGTTTAAATAATTTAAAACAAGTATTTGAAAAGGGCACGAGGTAACCGAAGGTTGGGGACGGATGATGATGAACAAGATCGATCCTTGGCTTCCGATACTACGTGGTTCCTGAAAGGGAAGAATCAAGCAAGTGAATGTTCTATGTTTTGATTTTTTTTTTGATTAAATGAAAGATGTGATTCAAAGTAGACAAGAAACAAAGAACAATTTTTTTTTTTTTTTTGATTTAAGGAGACGATTTGAAAGAAAAAAAATGCAAGTATGATTTTTTTTTTTTTTTGAATGAGATGATCAACGAATGCAAAGATGAACAAAGATGAAAGAAACTTTTTATATATATATTTTTTCTTTTTGGATATGAGCAAAACGGAAACAAAAGCAAATAATTCAAACGATGATTCTTATGAGTTTTTCTTTAAAGATATGAAAGCAAAACAAAAGGAAAAGGATTGACAAAACCTGATTAGGAGCTTTTGAAGCTCTGATACCAGATGATGCAGCCTCACGAACGGAAGTTGCGCGGAGGATGGATAGGCTCGAACCGGCCGTACGGCACCTGTCACGAGTCGGGTAGCGATGGACGATGGAGTCGACGCGGAGGATGGATCGGAGTGTTGGCCGTACAACACTTCCACTTCGGACAGAAATATGATTGAGCGGATTGCGAAGGTGGATCGAAGGTCACCACGAGCCGATGAAAGAGACTCGATACTGGCCAAAAACAACAAAGAGATCAAACGGATTTCTAAGTTGTAAGGGTTTTTCTTTAAGAAGAAAGTTCTTTGCTTTATTGATAATGGGTGAGAAAAATACAAGGCTGTTAGGGGACTTATATACTCGTCCGATCAGCTATGCCTTTCTAGGGGTCTTGGAATTTATTACAAAGATCGACATCTAATGCATTAAAAAAACAAAATCGGCCAAACAAATGCCCGACACTACTTAAGGAAAGAAATCATGCGAAAATTTAAAGAAAGAGCCGTTAGTATCAAAATAATTAAAATGAAATAAGAACTTACTTTAAGTGGATGGATTCGCGGGATCGCGTCGGATCGGGTGGAACCCGCGTCGGATTGGGCAGAATCCTTAGTCTTTAATGCGCGTGATGGTGAAAAAGGAAAGTATCCATTGGGCGTGTCGCGGGTCGCGGAGGAAGATCTGCTCTGGGCCGGGCTGGTCTTGATCAGGCCGGGCTGGGCCGGACTGGTCTTGGTCGGCCTGGACTGGGCCGGGCTGGTTAGGTGCGGATCGGTCTTAATCTTCGGATGGGCGTACGTCAGTTTGACGGATCTGGGCTAGTAGTCCACGTCGTGCTCGGCTAGTAGAGACTTCACCGCGTCATTGATGTTCTCTTGCAACGTTCGGGCTCCAGATCGTGTCATGGGCTTGGACCTCATCGTGGGGATGGCTTTGATGGGGCTGCGGCAGTACTGCAGGTTTTGGAGGATGTATCAGTTTCCACCTCACCCGTGGTGATAGTAGCCAGATATGCCTCACACCCTTTTTCGATCAACTGTCCGGCTTGGATAGATGACACGATCAACCCGCTTGGTGAAGTCTGAATCTCCTGAAACACGACCCTTGCATCGCCCTTCTCAAACCAAATACGCCTTCGGTGGCAGTCCAGATGTGCCTTATACCTATCAATCCAATCCATGCCTAATATCACCTCATAGGACTAAACCTGACAAATCCTCAAATCTGCTGGCATGTCGATCCAATCGATCATCACCGAGACGTTCCTGACCATCCTGTAGGTCATCATCACTTGGCCTCCTGCCGCTTCGACCATTCCAAAATTATCCCGTGGTTCCTTCAGGAACCCACCTTTTCCTACCTAACTCGGGTTAACAAAATAATGTGTCGCTCCCAAATTGAACAACACATGGATTGCCAATCCACCCATACAAACTGTCCCTACACATTCATATGAATGCTAAGAACACAAACTAACAAACGACAAACTCAAACGGCAAACTCAAATGACAAACGACAAACGACAAACGACACCCGTAAACCATTTCACAAACTCGAACAAATTTACCAAATAAATGATAAATTACTAACCAGAGATCGGTCGCGAAGAACTAGGAGCAATAGCATCCCCAGCGATAGCGTACACCCTCGGCATCATTGTGTATATTTTGCTAGACCTCTAGGAATGTATGTTTAGGGTTTATGATTTTTTGAGAACAATGTGTATATTTTGCTAGACCTCTAGGAATTAGGGTTTAGGGTTTTGGGTGTTGTGAGAACAATGTGTATGTTTTGCATACCTCTAAGAATTAGGGCTTAGGGTTTAGGGTTTAGTGAGAACATTGTGTATGTTTTGCTATACCTCTAGGAATTAGGGTTTAGGGTTTTGGGTTTAGGGTTTCGGGTTTAAGGTTTAGGTTTAGGTTTTAGGGTTTAAGGTTTGGGGTTTAGGGTTTAGGGTTTAAGGTTTAGGGTTTAGGGTTTAAGGCTTAGGGTTTACGGTTATGGGTTTAGGGTTTACTGGTTTGGGTTTAAGGTTTAGGGTTTAGGCCCCTAGGAATTAGAGTTTAAGGTTTAGGGTTTTGTGAGAACAATGTGTATGTTTTGCTAGACCTCTAGGAATTAGGGTTTAGGGTTTAGGGTTTTGGGTTTTGTGAGAACAATGTGTATGTTTTGCTATACCTCTAAGAATTAGGGCTTAGGGTTTAGGGTTTAGTGAGAACATTGTGTATGTTTTGCTATACCTCTAGGGTTTAGGGTTTAGGGTTTAGGGTTTAGGGATTAGGGTTTAGGGTTTAGGGGTTAGGGTTTATGGTTTAGGGTTTATTGTTTCGGGTTTAAGGTTTTGTGAGAACATCATGTATGTTTTGCTAGACCTCTAGGAATTAAGGTTTATGGTTTACTTTTAGGGTTTTGTGAGAACAATTTGTATGTTTTACTAGACCTCTAGGAATTAGAGTTTAGGGTTTATGGTTTAGGGTTTTGTGAGAACAATGTGTATGTTTTCCTATTCCACTAGGAATTAGAGTTTAGGGTTTTGTGAGAACAATGTGTATGTTTTGCTATAAGTCAAGGAATTAGGGTTTAGGATTTAGGGTTTAGGGCTTAGGGTTTTGTGAAATCATTGTGTATGTTTTGCTAGACCTCTAGGAATTAGAGGTTAGGTTTTAGGGTTTTGTGAGAACAATGTGTATGTTTTGCTATACCTCTAGGAATTACCGTTTAGGGTTTTGTGAGAACAATGTGTATGTTTTGCTATACCTCTAGGAATTATGGTTTATAATTTAGGGTTTAGGGTTTAAAGTTTTCTGAGAACATTGTGTATGTTTTGCTAGATCCCTAGGACTTAGGGTTTAGGGTTTAGGGTTTACATTTGGGGTTTTTTAGAACAATATGTATATGTTTAGGGTTTTGGGTTTAGGGTTTAGGGTTTAGGGTTTAGTGGTATGAGTTTAGGGTTTAGGTTTTATAGTTTAGGGTTTAGTGTTTACGGTTATGGGTTTAGGGTTTAGGGGTTTGGGTTTAGGGTTTAAGGTTTAGGGTTTAGGGTTTTGTGAGAACATTGTGTATATTTTGCTAGACCTCTAGGAATGTATGTTTAGGGTTTATGATTTTTTGAGAACAATGTGTATATTTTGCTAGACCTCTAGGAATTAGGGTTTAGGATTTTGGGTGTTGTGAGAACAATGTGAATGTTTTGCATACCTCTAAGAATTAGGGCTTAGGGTTTAGGGTTTAGTGAGAACATTGTGTATGTTTTGCTATACCTCTAGGAATTAGATTTTAGGGTTTTGGGTTTAGGGTTTTGGGTTTAAGGTTCAGGTTTAGGTTTTAGGGTTTAAGGTTTGGGGTTTAGGGTTTAGGGTTTAAGGTTTAGGGTTTACGGTTATGGGTTTAGGGTTTACTGGTTTGGGTTTAAGGTTTAGGATTTAGGCCCCTAGGAATTAGAGTTTAAGGTTTAGGGTTTTGTGAGAACAATGTGTATGTTTTGCTAGACCTCTAGGAATTAGGGTTTAGGGTTTAGGGTTTTGGGTTTTGTGAGAACAATGTGTATGTTTTGCTATACCTCTAAGAATTAGGGCTTAGGGTTTAGGGTTTAGTGAGAACATTGTGTATGTTTTGCTATACCTCTAGGACTTAGGGTGTAAGGTTTTGGGTTTAGGGTTTCGGGTTTAAGGTTTAGGTTTTAGGGTTTAGGGTTTAGTGGTTTGAGTTTAGGGTTTACGGTTATGGGTTTATGGTTTAGGGGTTCTGGTTTATGGTTTAGGGTTTAGGGTTTAGGGTTTTGTGAGAACATTGTGTATATTTTGCTAGAACTCTAGCAATTAGAATTTAAGGTTTAGGGTTTTGTGAGAACAATGTGTATGTTTTGCTAGACCTCTAGGAATGTATGTTTAGGGTTTAAGGTTTAGTGCTTAGGGTTTAGTGTTTAGGGTTTTGTGAGAAGATTGTGAATGTTTTGCTATACCTCTAGGAATTAGGGTTTAGGGTTTAGGGTTTTATGAGAACATTGTTTATGTTTTGCTATACGTCTAGGAATTAGGGTTTAGGGTTTGGGGTTAAGGGTTTAGGGTTTAGGGTTTAGGGTTTAGGGGTTAGGGTTTAGGGTTTAAGGTTTAGGGTTTAGGGTATGAGGTTTTGTGAGATTATTGTGAATGTTTTGCTAGACCTCTGGGAATTAAGGTTTTTGGTTTAAGGTTTAAATTTTACGTTTACGGTTTTGTGAGAACAATATGTATGTTTTGCTAGACCTCTAGGAATTAGAGTTTACGGTTTAGGGTTTAGGGTTTTTTGAGAACAATGAGTATATTTTCCTAGACCTCTAGGAATTAGTGTTTACGGTTTAGGGTTTTGTGAGAACAATGTGTATGTTTTGCTATACCTCTAGGAATTAGGGTTTAGGGTTTAGGGTTTAGTGTTTACGGTTATGGGTTTAGGGTTTAGGGGTTTGGGTTTAGGGTTTAAGGTTTAGGGTTTAGGGTTTTGTGAGAACATTGTGTATATTTTGCTAGACCTCTAGGAATATATGTTTAGGGTTTATGATTTTTTGAGAACAATGTGTATATTTTGCTAGACCTCTAGGAATTAGGGTTTAGGGTTTTGGGTGTTGTGAGAACAATGTGTATGTTTTGCATACCTCTAAGAATTTGGGCTTAGGGTTTAGGGTTTAGTGAGAACATTGTGTATGTTTTGCTATACCTCTAGGAATTAAGGTTTAGGGTTTTGGGTTTAGGGTTTCGGGTTTAGGGTTTAGGGTTTTGTGAGAACAATGTGTATGTTTTGCTGGACTTCTAGGAATTAGAGTTTAGGGTTTAGGGTTTAGGGTTTTGTGAGAACAATGTATACATTTTGCTATACCTCTTGGAATTAGGGTTTAGGGTTTTGTGAGAACAATGTGTATGTTTTGCTATACCTCTAGGAAGTATGGTTAAGGGTTTTGTGAGAACATTGTGTATGTTTTGTTATACATCTACGAATTAGGGTCTAAGGTTTTGTGATAACAATTTGTATGTTTTGCTATACCTCTAGGAATTATGGTTTAGAATTTAGGGTTTAGGGTTTAAGGTTTTGTGAGAACATTGTGTATGTTTTGCTAGACCTATAGGAATTAGGGTTTAGGGTTTACGTTTAGGGTTTTGTGAGAACAATATGTATGTTTTCCTAGACCTCTAGGAATGTATGTTTAGAGTTTAGGGTTTAGGGTTTAGGGTTTGGTGAGAACAATGTGTATATTTTGCTAGTCCTCTAGGAATTAGAGTTTAGGGTTTAGGGTTTTGTGAGAACAATGTGTATGTTTTGCTAGACCTCTAGGAATTAGAGTTTAGGGTTTTGTGAGAACATTGTGTATGTTTTGCTATACCTCTAGGAATTAGAGTTTAAGGTTTAGTGTTTAGGGTTTAAGGTTTAAGGTTTAGGGTTTAGGGTTAAGGGTTTAGGGATTAGGGTTTAGGGTTTAGGGGTTAGGGTTTAGGGTTTAGGGTTTATTGTTTCGTGTTTAAGGTTTTGTGAGAACATCATGTATGTTTTTCTAGACCTCTAGGAATTAAGGTTTATGGTTTACTTTTAGTTTTTTATGAGAACATTTTGTATGTTTTACTAGACCTCTAGGAATTAGAGTTTAGGGTTTATGGTTTAGGGTTTTGGGTATTGTGAGAACAATGTGTATGTTTTGCATACCTCTAAGAATTAGGGCTTAGGGTTTAGGGTTTAGTGAGATCATTGTGTATGTTTTGCTATGGGATTAGGGTTTCGGGTTTAAGGTTTAGGTTTAGGTTTTTGGGTTTAGGGTTTCGGGTTTTGTGAGAACATTGTGTATGTTTTGCTATACCTCTAGGAATTAGGGTTTAGGGTTTAGGGTTTTGTGAGAACATTATGTATGTTTTGCTAGACCTCTAGGAATTGGGGTTTAGGGTTTTGTGAGAATATTGTGTATGTCTTGCTATACCTCTAGGAATTAGGGTTTAGGGTTTAGGGTTTAGGGTTTAGGGTTTAGGGGTTAGGGTTTAGGGTTTATGGTTTAAGGTTTTCTGACAACATCGTGTATGTTTTGCTAGACCTCTAGGAATTAAGATTTATGGTTTATGGTTTAGGATTTACGTTTAGGGTTTTGTGAGAACAATGTGTATGTTTTGCTGGACCTCTAGGAATTAGAGTTTAAGGTTTAGGGTTTAGGGTTTAGGGTTTAGGGTTTTGTGAGAACAATGTGTATGTTTTGCTATACCTCTTGGAATTAGGGTTTAGGATTTTGTGAGAACAATGTGTATGTTTTGCTATACCTCTAAGAATTAGGGCTTAGGGTTTACGGTTTAATGAGAACATTGTGTATGTTTTGCTATACCTCTAGGACTTAGGGTGTAAGGTTTTGGGTTTAGGGTTTCGGGTTTAAGGTTTAGTTTTTAGGGTTTAGGGTTTAGTGGTTTGAGTTTAGGGTTTACAGTTATGGGTTTATGGTTTAGGGGTTTGGGTTTATGGTTTAGGGTTTAGGGTTTAGGGTTTTGTGAGAACATTGTGTATATTTTGCTAGAACTCTAGCAATTAGAATTTAAGGTTTAGGGTTTTGTGAGAACAATGTGTATGTTTTGCTAGACCTCTAGGAATGTATGTTTAGGGTTTAAGGTTTAGTGCTTAGGGTTTAGTGTTTAGGGTTTTGTGAGAAGATTGTGAATGTTTTGCTATACCTCTAGGAATTAGGGTTTAGGGTTTAGGGTTTTATGAGAACATTGTTTATGTTTTGCTATACGTCTAGGAATTAGGGTTTAGGGTTTGGGGTTAAGGGTTTAGGGTTTAGGGTTTAGGGTTTAGGGGTTAGGGTTTAGGGTTTAAGGTTTAGGGTTTAGGGTATGAGGTTTTGTGAGATTATTGTGAATGTTTTGCTAGACCTCTGGGAATTAAGGTTTTTGGTTTAAGGTTTAAATTTTACGTTTATGGTTTTGTGAGAACAATATGTATGTTTTGCTAGACCTCTAGGAATTAGAGTTTACGGTTTAGGGTTTAGGGTTTTTTGAGAACAATGAGTATATTTTCCTAGACCTCTAGGAATTAGTGTTTACGGTTTAGGGTTTTGTGAGAACAATGTGTATGTTTTGCTATACCTCTAGGAATTAGGGTTTAGGGTTTAGGGTTTAGTGTTTACGGTTATGGGTTTAGGGTTTAGGGGTTTGGGTTTAGGGTTTAAGGTTTAGGGTTTAGGGTTTTGTGAGAACATTGTGTATATTTTGCTAGACCTCTAGGAATGTATGTTTAGGGTTTATGATTTTTTTAGAACAATGTGTATATTTTGCTAGACCTCTAGGAATTAGGGTTTAGGGTTTTGGGTGTTGTGAGAACAATGTGTATGTTTTGCATACCTCTAAGAATTAGGGCTTAGGGTTTAGGGTTTAGTGAGAACATTGTGTATGTTTTGCTATACCTCTAGGAATTAGGGTTTAGGGTTTTGGGTTTAGGGTTTCGGGTTTAGGGTTTAGGGTTTTGTGAGAACAATGTGTATGTTTTGCTGGACTTCTAGGAATTAGAGTTTAGGGTTTAGGGTTTAGGGTTTTGTGAGAACAATGTATACATTTTGCTATACCTCTTGGAATTAGGGTTTAGGGTTTTGTGAGAACAATGTGTATGTTTTGCTATACCTCTAGGAAGTAGGGTTAAGGGTTTTGTGAGAACATTGTGTATGTTTTGCTATACATCTACGAATTAGGGTCTAAGGTTTTGTGATAACAATTTGTATGTTTTGCTATACCTCTAGGAATTATGGTTTAGAATTTAGGGTTTAGGGTTTAAGGTTTTGTGAGAACATTGTGTATGTTTTGCTAGACCTATAGGAATTAGGGTTTAGGGTTTACGTTTAGGGTTTTGTGAGAACAATATGTATGTTTTCCTAGACCTCTAGGAATGTATGTTTAGAGTTTAGGGTTTAGGGTTTAGGGTTTGGTGAGAACAATGTGTATATTTTGCTAGTCCTCTAGGAATTAGAGTTTAGGGTTTAGGGTTTTGTGAGAACAATGTGTATGTTTTGCTAGATCTCTAGGAATTAGAGTTTAGGGTTTTGTGAGAACATTGTGTATGTTTTGCTATACCTCTAGGAATTAGAGTTTAAGGTTTAGTGTTTAGGGTTTAAGGTTTAAGGTTTAGGGTTTAGGGTTAAGGGTTTAGGGATTAGGGTTTAGGGTTTAGGGGTTAGGGTTTAGGGTTTAGGGTTTATTGTTTCGTGTTTAAGGTTTTGTGAGAACATCATGTATGTTTTTCTAGACCTCTAGGAATTAAGGTTTATGGTTTACTTTTAGTTTTTTATGAGAACAATTTGTATGTTTTACTAGACCTCTAGGAATTAGAGTTTAGGGTTTATGGTTTAGGGTTTTGGGTATTGTGAGAACAATGTGTATGTTTTGCATACCTCTAAGAATTAGGGCTTAGGGTTTAGGGTTTAGTGAGAACATTGTGTATGTTTTGCTATGGGATTAGGGTTTCGGGTTTAAGGTTTAGGTTTAGGTTTTTGGGTTTAGGGTTTCGGGTTTTGTGAGAACATTGTGTATGTTTTGCTAGATCTCTTGGAATTAGAGTTTAGGGTTTAGGGTTTTGTGAGAACAATGTGTATGTTTTGCTAGACCTCTAGGAATTAGGGTTTAGGGTTTAGGGTTTTGGGTTTTATGGGAACAATGTGTATGTTTTGCTATACCTCTAGGAATTAGGGTTTAGGGTTTAGGGTTTTATGAGAACATTGTATATGTTTTGCTATACGTCTAGGAATTAGGGTTTAGGGTTTAGGGTTTAGGGTTAAGGGTTTAGGGTTTAGAGTTTAGGGTTTAGGGGTTAGGGTTTAGGGTTTAAGGTTTAGGGTTTAGGGTTTAGGGTTTTGTGAGAACAATGAGTATATTTTCCTAGACCTCTAGGAATTAGAGTTTACGGTTTAGGGTTTTGTGAGAACAATGTGTATATTTTGCTATACCTCTAGGAATTAGGGTTTAGGGTTTAGGGTTTTGTGAGAACATTATGTATGTTTTGCTAGACCTCTAGGAATTGGGGTTTAGGGTTTTGTGAGAATATTGTGTATGTCTTGCTATACCTCTAGGAATTAGGGTTTAGGGTTTAGGGTTTAGGGTTTAGGGTTTAGGGGTTAGGGTTTAGGGTTTATGGTTTAAGGTTTTGTGACAACATCGTGTATGTTTTGCTAGACCTCTAGGAATTAAGATTTATGGTTTATGGTTTAGGATTTACGTTTAGGGTTTTGTGAGAACAATGTGTATGTTTTGCTGGACCTCTAGGAATTAGAGTTTAAGGTTTAGGGTTTAGGGTTTAGGGTTTAGGGTTTTGTGAGAACAATGTGTATGTTTTGCTATACCTCTTGGAATTAGGGTTTAGGGTTTTGTGAGAACAATGTGTATGTTTTGCTATACCTCTAGGAAGTAGGGTTTAAAGTTTTGTGAGAACATTGTGTATGCTTTGCTGGACCTTTAGGGATTAGTGGTTAGGGTTTAGGTTTTTATGAGAACATTGTGTACGTTTTGCTATACATCTACGAATTAGGGTTTAAGGTTTTGTGAGAACAATGTGTATGTTTTGCTATACCTCTATGAATTATGGTTTAGAATTTAGGGTTTAGGGTTTAAGGTTTTGTGAGAACATTGTGTATGTTTTGCTAGACCTATAGGAATTAGGGTTTAGGGTTTACGTTTAGGGTGTTGTGAGAACAATATGTATGTTTTGATAGACCTCTAGGAATATATGTTTAGAGTTTAGGGTTTAGGGTTTAGGGTTTGGTGAGAACAATGTGTATATTTTGCTAGACCTCTAGGAATTACAGTTTAGGGTTTAGGGTTTTGTGAGAACAATGTGTATGTTTTGCTAGACCTCTAGGAATTAGGGTTTAGGGTTTTGTGAGAACATTGTGTATGTTTTGCTATACCTCTAGGAATTAGAGTTTAGGGTTTTGTGTTTAGGGTTTAAGGTTTAGGGATTAGGGTTTAGGGTTTAGGGTTTAGGGTTTAGGGTTTAGGGTTTAGGGTTAAGGGTTTAGGGATTAGGGTTTAGGGTTTAGGGGTTAGGGTTTATGGTTTAGGGTTTATTGTTTCGGGTTTAAGGTTTTGTGAGAACATCATGTATGTTTTCCTAGACCTCTAGGAATTAAGGTTTATGGTTTACTTTTAGGGTTTTGTGAGAACAATTTGTATGTTTTACTAGACCTCTAGGAATTAGAGTTTAGGGTTTATGGTTTAGGGTTTTGTGAGAACAATGTGTATGTTTTCCTATTCCATTAGGAATTAGAGTTTAGGGTTTTGTGAGAACAATGTGTATGTTTTGCTATAAGTCAAGGAATTAGGGTTTAGGATTTAGGGTTTAGGGCTTAGGGTTTTGTGAGAACATTGTGTATGTTTTGCTAGACCTCTAGGAATTAGAGGTTAGGTTTTAGGGTTTTGTGAGAACAATGTGTATGTTTTGCTATACTTCTAGGAATTAGCGTTTAGGGTTTTGTGAGAACAATGTGTATGTTTTGCTATACCTCTAGGAATTACCGTTTAGGGTTTTGTGAGAACAATGTGTATGTTTTGCTATACCTCTAGGAATTATGGTTTATAATTTAGGGTTTAGGGTTTAAAGTTTTCTGAGAACATTGTGTATGTTTTGCTAAATCCCTAGGACTTAGGGTTTAGGGTTTAGGGTTTACGTTTGGGGTTTTTTAGAACAATATGTATATGTTTAGGGTTTTGGGTTTAGGGTTTAGGGTTTAGGGTTTAGTGGTATGAGTTTAGGGTTTAGGTTTTATAGTTTAGGGTTTAGTGTTTACGGTTATGGGTTTAGGGTTTAGGGGTTTGGGTTTAGGTTTTAAGGTTTAGGGTTTGGGGTTTTGTGAGAACATTGTGTAAATTTTGCTAGACCTCTAGGAATTAGGGTTTAGGGTTTTGGGTGTTGTGAGAACAATGTGAATGTTTTGCATACCTCTAAGAATTAGGGCTTAGGGTTTAGGGTTTAGTGAGAACATTGTGTATGTTTTGCTATACCTCTAGGAATTAGGGTTTGGGTTTTGGGTTTAGGGTTTCGGGTTTAAGGTTTAGGTTTAGGTTTTAGGGTTTAAGGTTTGGGGTTTAGGGTTTAGGGTTTAAGGTTTAGGGTTTAGGGGTTAAGGCTTAGGGTTTACGGTTATGGGTTTAGGGTTTACTGGTTTGGGTTTAAGGTTTAGGGTTTAGGCCCCTAGGAATTAGAGTTTAAGGTTTAGGGTTTTGTGAGAACAATGTGTATGTTTTGCTAGACCTCTAGGAATTAGGGTTTAGGGTTTAGGGTTTTGGGTTTTGTGAGAACAATGTGTATGTTTTGCTATACCTCTAAGAATTAGGGCTTAGGGTTTAGGGTTTAGTGAGAACATTGTATATGTTTTGCTATACCTCTAGGACTTAGGGTGTAAGGTTTTGGGTTTAGGGTTTCGGGTTTAAGGTTTAGGTTTTAGGGTTTAGGGTTTAGTGGTTTGAGTTTAGGGTTTACGGTTATGGGTTTATGGTTTAGGGGTTTGGGTTTATGGTTTAGGGTTTAGGGTTTAGGGTTTTGTGAGAACATTGTGTATATTTTGCTAGAACTCTAGCAATTAGAATTTAAGGTTTAGGGTTTTGTGAGAACAATATGTATGTTTTGCTAGACCTCTAGGAATGTATGTTTAGGGTTTAAGGTTTAGTGCTTAGGGTTTAGTGTTTAGGGTTTTGTGAGAAGATTGTTAATGTTTTGCTATACCTCTAGGAATTAGGGTTTAGGGTTTAGGGTTTTATGAGAACATTGTTTATGTTTTGCTATACGTCTAGGAATTAGGGTTTAGGGTTTGGGGTTAAGGGTTTAGGGTTTAGGGTTTAGGGTTTAGGGTTTTGTGAGAACAATGAGTATATTTTCCTAGACCTCTAGGAATTAGAGTTTACGGTTTAGGGTTTTGTGAGAACAATGTGTCTGTTTTGCTATACCTCTAGGAATTAGGGTTTAGGGTTTAGGGTTTTGTGAGAACATTATGTATGTTTTGCTAGACCTCTAGGAATTGGGGTTTAGGGTTTTGTGAGAATATTGTGTATGTCTTGCTATACCTCTAGGAATTAGGGTTTAGGGTTTAGGGTTTAGGGTTTAGGGTTTAGGGTTTAGGGGTTAGGGTTTAGGGTTTATGGTTTAAGGTTTTGTGACAACATCGTGTATGTTTTGCTAGACCTCTAGGAATTAAGATTTATGGTTTATGGTTTAGGATTTACGTTTAGGGTTTTGTGAGAACAATGTGTATGTTTTGTTGGACCTCTAGGAATTAGAGTTTAAGGTTTAGGGTTTAGGGTTTAGGGTTTAGGGTTTAGGGTTTTGTGAGAACAATGTGTATGTTTTGCTATACCTCTTGGAATTAGGGTTTAGGGTTTTGTGAGAACAATGTGTATGTTTTGCTATACCTCTAGGAAGTAGGGTTTAAAGTTTTGTGAGAACATTGTGTATGCTTTGCTGGACCTTTAGGGATTAGTGGTTAGGGTTTAGGTTTTTATGAGAACATTGTGTACGTTTTGCTATACATCTACGAATTAGGGTTTAAGGTTTTGTGAGAACAATGTGTATGTTTTGCTATACCTCTATGAATTATGGTTTAGAATTTAGGGTTTAGGGTTTAAGGTTTTGTGAGAACATTGTGTATGTTTTGCTAGACCTATAGGAATTAGGGTTTAGGGTTTACGTTTCGGGTGTTGTGAGAACAATATGTATGTTTTGATAGACCTCTAGGAATATATGTTTAGAGTTTAGGGTTTAGGGTTTAGGGTTTGGTGAGAACAATGTGTATATTTTGCTAGACCTCTACGAATTACAGTTTAGGGTTTAGGGTTTTGTGAGAACAATGTGTATGTTTTGCTAGACCTCTAGGAATTAGGGTTTAGGGTTTTGTGAGAACATTGTGTATGTTTTGCTAGACCTCTAGGAATTAGAGTTTAGGGTTTTGTGTTTAGGGTTTAAGGTTTAGGGATTAGGGTTTAGGGTTTAGGGTTTAGGGTTTAGGGTTTAGGGTTTAGGGTTAAGGGTTTAGGGATTAGGGTTTAGGGTTTAGGGGTTAGGGTTTAGGGTTTATTGTTTCGGGTTTAAGGTTTTGTGAGAACATCATGTATGTTTTGCTAGACCTCTAGGAATTAAGGTTTATGGTTTACTTTTAGGGTTTTGTGAGAACAATTTGTATGTTTTACTAGACCTCTAGGAATTAGAGTTTAGGGTTTATGGTTTAGGGTTTTGTGAGAACAATGTGTATGTTTTCCTATTCCACTAGGAATTAGAGTTTAGGGTTTTGTGAGAACAATGTGTATGTTTTGCTATAAGTCAAGGAATTAGGGTTTAGGATTTAGGGTTTAGGGCTTAGGGTTTTGTGAGAACATTGTGTATGTTTTGCTAGACCTCTAGGAATTAGAGGTTAGGTTTTAGGGTTTTGTGAGAACAATGTGTATGTTTTGCTACACTTCTAGGAATTAGCGTTTAGGGTTTTGTGAGAACAATGTGTATGTTTTGCTATACCTCTAGGAATTACCGTTTAGGGTTTTGTGAGAACAATGTGTATGTTTTGCTATACCTCTAGGAATTATGGTTTATAATTTAGGGTTTAGGGTTTAAAGTTTTCTGAGAACATTGTGTATGTTTTGCTAAATCCCTAGGACTTAGGGTTTAGGGTTTAGGGTTTACGTTTGGGGTTTTTTAGAACAATATGTATATGTTTAGGGTTTTGGGTTTAGGGTTTAGGGTTTAGGGTTTAGTGGTATGAGTTTAGGGTTTAGGTTTTATAGTTTAGGGTTTAGTGTTTACGGTTATGGGTTTAGGGTTTAGGGGTTTGGGTTTAGGGTTTAAGGTTTAGGGTTTAGGGTTTTGTGAGAACATTGTGTATATTTTGCTAGACCTCTAGCAATGTATGTTTAGGGTTTATGATTTTTTGAGAACAATGTGTATATTTTGCTAGACCTCTAGGAATTATGGGTTTAGGGTTTAGGGGTTTGGGTTTAGGTTTTAAGGTTTAGGGTTTAGGGTTTTGTGAGAACATTGTGTATATTTTGCTAGACCTCTAGGAATTAGGGTTTAGGGTTTTGGGTGTTGTGAGAACAATGTGAATGTTTTGCATACCTCTAAGAATTAGGGCTTAGGGTTTAGGGTTTAGTGAGAACATTGTGTATGTTTTGCTATACCTCTAGGAATTAGGGTTTAGGGTTTTTTGGGAACAATGTGTATGTTTTGCTAGACCTCTAGGAATTAGTGTTTAGGGTTTAGGGTTTTGGGTTTTGTGAGAACAATGTGTATGTTTTGCTATACCTCTAAGAATTAGGGCTTAGGGTTTAGGGTTTAGTGAGAACATTGTGTATGTTTTGCTATACCTCTAGGAATTAGGGTTTAGGGTTTTAGGTTTAGGGTTTCGGGTTTAAGGTTTAGGTTTAGGTTTTAGGGTTTAAGGTTTGGGGTTTAGGGTTTAGGGTTTAAGGTTTAGGGTTTAGGGGTTAAGGCTTAGGGTTTACGGATATGGGTTTAGGGTTTACTGGTTTGGGTTTAAGGTTTAGGGTTTAGGCCCCTAGGAATTAGAGTTTAAGGTTTAGGGTTTTGTGAGAACAATGTGTATGTTTTGCTAGACCTCTAGGAATTAGGGCTTAGGGTTTAGGGTTTAGTGAGAACATTGTGTATGTTTTGATATACCTCTAGGAATTAGGGTGTAAGGTTTTGGGTTTAGGGTTTCGGGTTTAAGGTTTAGGTTTTAGGGTTTAGGGTTTAGTGGTTTGAGTTTAGGGTTTAGGGTTTAGGGTTTACGGTTATGGGTTTATGGTTTAGGGGTTTGGGTTTATGGTTTAGGGTTTAGGGTTTAGGGTTTTGTGAGAACATTGTGTATATTTTGCTAGAACTGTAGCAATTAGAATTTAAGGTTTAGGGTTTTGTGAGAACAATGTGTATGTTTTGCTAGACCTCTAGGAATTAGGGTTTAGGGTTTAGGGTTTTGGGTTTTATGGGAACAATGTGTATGTTTTGTTATACCTCTAGGAATTAGGGTTTAGGGTTTAGGGTTTTATGAGAACATTGTTTATGTTTTGCTATACGTCTAGGAATTAGGGTTTAGGGTTTAGGGTTTAGGGTTTAGGGTTTAGGGTTTAGGGTTTAGGGGTTAGGGTTTAGGGTTTAAGGTTTAGGGTTTAGGGTATGAGGTTTTGTGAGATTATTGTGAATGTTTTGCTAGACCTCTGGGAATTAAGGTTTTTGGTTTAAGGTTTAAATTTTACGTTTAGGGTTTTGTGAGAACAATATGTATGTTTTGCTAGACCTCTAGGAATTAGAGTTTACGGTTTAGGGTTTAGGGTTTTGTGAGAACAATGAGTATATTTTCCTAGACCTCTAGGAATTAGTGTTTACGGATTAGGGTTTTGTGAGAACAATATGTATGTTTTGCTATACCTCCAGGAATTAGGGTTTAGGGTTTTGTGAGAATATTGTGTATGTTTTGCTATATCTCTAGGAATTAAGGTTTAGGGTTTTGTGAGAATATTGTGTATGTTTTGCTATATCTCTAGGAATTAAGGTTTAGGGTTTAGGGGTTAGGGTTTAGGGTTTAGGGTTTAAGGTTTTGTGAGAACATCGTGTATGTTTTGCTAGACCTCTAGGAATTAAGATTTATGGTTTAAGGTTTAGGATTTACGTTTAGGGTTTTGTGAGAACAATGTGTATGTTTTGCTGGACTTCTAGGAATTAGAGTTTAGGGTTTAGGGTTTAGGGTTTTGTGAGAACAATGTATACATTTTGCTATACCTCTTGGAATTAGGGTTTAGGGTTTTGTGAGAACAATGTGTATGTTTTGCTATACCTCTAGGAAGTAGGGTTTAGGGTTTTGTGAGAACATTATGTATGTTTTGCTAGACCTTTAGGAATTAGTGGTTAGGGTTTAGGTTTTTAAGAGAACATTGTGTATGTTTTGCTAGACATCTACGAATTAGGGTCTAAGGTTTTGTGAGAACAATTTGTATGTTTTGCTATACCTCTAGGAATTATGGTTTAGAATTTAGGGTTTAGGGTTTAAGGTTTTGTGAGAACATTGTGTATGTTTTGCTAGACCTATAGGAATTAAGGTTTAGGGTTTACGTTTAGGGTTTTGTGAGAACAATATGTATGTTTTGCTAGACCTCTAGGAATGTATGTTTAGAGTTTAGGGTTTAGGGTTTAGGGTTTGGTGAGAACAATGTGTATATTTTGCTAGTACTCTAGGAATTAGAGTTTAGGGTTTAGGGTTTTCTGAGAACAATGTGTATGTTTTGCTAGACCTCTAGGAATTAGAGTTTAGGGTTTTGTGAGAACATTGTGTATGTTTTGCTATACCTCTAGGAATTAGAGTTTAAGGTTTAGTGTTTAGGGTTTAAGGTTTAAGGTTTAGGGTTTAGGGTTAAGGGTTTAGGGATTAGGGTTTAGGGTTTAGGGGTTAGGGTTTAGGGTTTAGGGTTTATTGTTTCGTGTTTAAGGTTTTGTGAGAACATCATGTATGTTTTTCTAGACCTCTAGGAATTAAGGTTTATGGTTTACTTTTAGTTTTTTATGAGAACAATTTGTATGTTTTACTAGACCTCTAGGAATTAGAGTTTAGGGTTTATGGTTTAGGGTTTAGAGTTTAGTGGTTTGAGTTTAGGGTTTAGGGGTTTGGGTTTAGGGTTTAGGGTTTAGGGTTTAGGGTTTAGGGTTTAGGGTTTTGTGAGAACATTGTGTATATTTTGCTAGACCTCTAGGAATGTATGTTTAGGGTTTAGGGTTTTTGGAGAACAATGTGTAAATTTTGCTAGACCTTTAGGAATTAGGGATTAGGGTTTTGGGTATTGTGAGAACAATGTGTATGTTTTGCATACTTCTAAGAATTAGGGCTTAGGGTTTAGGTTTTAGTGAGAACATTGTGGATGTTTTGCTATACCTCTAGGAATCAAGGTTTAAGGTTTTGGGTTTAGGATTTCGGGTTTAAGGTTTAGGTTTAGGTTTTCGGGTTTAGGGTTTTATGAGAACAATGTGTATGTTTTGCTATACCTCTAGGAATTAGAGTTTTGGGTTTTGTGAGAACAATGTGTATGTTTTGCGATACGTCTAGGAATTATGGTTTAGGATTTAGGGTTTAGGGTTTCGAGTTTTGTGAGAACATTGTGTATGTTTTGCTAGATCTCTAGGAATTAGAGTTTAGGGTTTAGGGTTTTGTGAGAACAATGAGTATGTTTTGCTAGACCTCTAGGAATTAGGGTTTAGGGTTTAGGGTTTTGGGTTTTATGAGAACAATGTGTATGTTTTGCTATACCTTTAGGAATTAGGGTTTAGGGTTTAGGGTTTTATGAGAACATTGTGTATGTTTTGCTATACGTCAAGGAATTAGGGTTTAGGTTTTAGGGTTTAGGGTTAAAGGTTTAGGGTTTAGGGTTTAGGGTTTAGGGTTTAGGGGTTAGGGTTTAGGGTTTAAGGTTTAGGGTTTAGGGTTTAGGGTTTAAGGTTTGGTGAGAACATCGTGTATGTTTTGCTAGACCTCTAGGAATTAAGATTTATGGTTTAAGGTTTAGGATTTACGTTTAGGGTTTTGTTAGAACATCGTGTATGTTTTGCTAGACCTCTAGGAATTAAGATTTATGGTTTAAGGTTTAGGATTTACGTTTAGGGTTTTGTGAGAACAATGTGTATGTTTTGCTGGACCTCTAGGAATTAGAGTTTAGGGTTTAGGGTTTAGGGTTTAGGGTTTTGTGAGAACAATGTGTATGTTTTGCTATACCTCTTGGAATAGGTTTTAGGGTTTTGTGAGAACAATGTGTATGTTTTGCTATACCTCTAGGAAGTAGGGTTTAGGGTTTTGTGAAAACATTGTGTATGCTTTGCTAGACCTTTACGAATTAGTGGTTAGGGTTTAGGTTTTTATGAGAACATTGTGTATGTTTTGCTATACATCTACGAATTAGGGTCTAAGGTTTTGTGAGAACAATGTGTATGTTTTGCTATACCTCTAGGAATTATGGTTTAGAATTTAGGGTTTAGGGTTTTGAGTTTTGTGAGAACATTGTGTATGTTTTGCTAGATCTCTAGGAATTAGAGTTTAGGGTTTAGGGTTTTGTGAGAACAATGTGTATGTTTTGCTAGACCTCTGGGAATTAGGGTTTAGGGTTTAGGGTTTTGGGTTTTATGAGAACAATGTGTATGTTTTGCTATACCTTTAGGAATTAGGGTTTTATGAGAACATTGTGTATGTTTTGCTATACGTCAAGGAATTAGGGTTTAGGTTTTAGGGTTTAGGGTTAAAGGTTTAGGGTTTAGGGTTTAGGGTTTAGGGGTTAGGGTTTAGGGTTTAAGGTTTAGGGTTTAGGGTTTAGGGTTTAAGGTTTGGTGAGAACATCGTGTATGTTTTGCTAGACCTCTAGGAATTAAGATTTATGGTTTAGGGTTTAGGATTTACGTTTAGGGTTTTGTGAGAACATCGTGTATGTTTTGCTAGACCTCTAGGAATTAAGATTTATGGTTTAAGGTTTAGGATTTACGTTTAGGGTTTTGTGAGAACAATGTGTATGTTTTGCTGGACCTCTAGGAATTAGAGTTTAGGGTTTAGGGTTTAGGGTTTAGGGTTTAGGGTTTTGTGAGAACAATGTGTATGTTTTGCTATACCTCTAGGAAGTAGGGTTTAGGGTTTTGTGAAAACATTGTGTATGCTTTGCTAGACCTTTACGAATTAGTGGTTAGGGTTTTGGTTTTTATGAGAACATTGTGTATGTTTTGCTATACCTCTAGGAATTATGGTTTAGAATTTAGGGTTTAGGGTTTAAGGTTTTGTGAGAACATTGTGTTTGTTTTGCTAGACCTATAGGAATTAGGGTTTAGGGTTTACGTTTAGGGTTTTGTGAGAACAATATGTATGTTTTGCTAGACCTCTAGGAATGTATGTTTAGAGTTTAGGGTTTAGGGTTTAGGGTTTGGTGAGAACAATGTGTATATTTTGCTAGACCTCTAGGAATTAGAGTTTAGGGTTTAGGGTTTTGTGAGAACAATGTGTATGTTTTGCTAGACCTCTAGGAATTAGGGTTTAGGGTTTTGGGAGAACATTGTGTATGTTTTGCTATAACTCTAGGAATTATAGTTTAATGTTTAGTGTTTAGGGTTTAAGGTTTTAGGTTTAGGGTTTAGGGTTAAGGGTTTAGGGATTAGGGTTTAGGGTTTAGGGTTTAGGGTTTAGGGTTTTGTGAGAACAATGTGTATGTTTTGCTATACCTCTTGGAATTAGGGGTTAGGGTTTAGGGTTTAGGGTTTATTGTTTCGGGTTTTGTGAGAACATTGTGTATGTTTTGCTAGATCTCTTGGAATTAGAGTTTAGGGTTTAGGGTTTTGTGAGAACAATGTGTATGTTTTGCTAGACCTCTAGGAATTAGGGTTTAGGGTTTAGGGTTTTGGGTTTGATGGGAACAATGTGTATGTTTTGCTATACCTCTAGGAATTAGGGTTTAGGGTTTAGGGTTTTATGAGAACATTGTATATGTTTTGCTATACGTCTAGGAATTAGGGTTTAGGGTTTAGGGTTTAGGGTTTAGGGTTTAGGGTTTAGAGTTTAGGGTTTAGGGGTTAGAGTTTAGGGTTTAAGGTTTAGGGTTTAGGGTTTAGGGTTTTGTGAGAACAATGAGTATATTTTCCTAGACCTCTAGGAATTAGAGTTTACGGTTTAGGGTTTTGTGAGAACAATGTGTATGTTTTGCTATACCTCTAGGAATTAGGGTTTAGGGTTTAGGGTTTTGTGAGAACATTATGTATGTTTTGCTAGACCTCTAGGAATTGGGGTTTAGGGTTTTGTGAGAATATTGTGTATGTCTTGCTATACCTCTAGGAATTAGGGTTTAGGGTTTAGGGTTTAGGGTTTAGGGTTTAGGGGTTAGGGTTTAGGGTTTATGGTTTAAGGTTTTGTGACAACATCGTGTATGTTTTGCTAGACCTCTAGGAATTAAGATTTATGGTTTATGGTTTAGGATTTACGTTTAGGGTTTTGTGAGAACAATGTGTATGTTTTGCTGGACCTCTAGGAATTAGAGTTTAAGGTTTAGGGTTTAGGGTTTAGGGTTTAGGGTTTTGTGAGAACAATGTGTATGTTTTGCTATACCTCTTGGAATTAGGGTTTAGGGTTTTGTGAGAACAATGTGTATGTTTTGCTATACCTCTAAGAATTAGGGCTTAGGGTTTAGGGTTTAGTGAGAACATTGTGTATGTTTTGCTATACCTCTAGGACTTAGGGTGTAAGGTTTTGGGTTTAGGGTTTCGGGTTTAAGGTTTAGGTTTTAGGGTTTAGGGTTTAGTGGTTTGAGTTTAGGGTTTACGGTTATGGGTTTATGGTTTAGGGGTTTGGGTTTATGGTTTAGGGTTTAGGGTTTAGGGTTTTGTGAGAACATTGTGTATATTTTGCTAGAACTCTAGCAATTAGAATTTAAGGTTTAGGGTTTTGTGAGAACAATGTGTATATTTTGCTAGACCTCTAGGAATGTATGTTTAGGGTTTAAGGTTTAGTGCTTAGGGTTTAGTGTTTAGGGTTTTGTGAGAAGATTGTGAATGTTTTGCTATACCTCTAGGAATTAGGGTTTAGGGTTTAGGGTTTTATGAGAACATTGTTTATGTTTTGCTATACGTCTAGGAATTAGGGTTTAGGGTTTGGGGTTAAGGGTTTAGGGTTTAGGGTTTAGGGTTTAGGGGTTAGGGTTTAGGGTTTAAGGTTTAGGGTTTAGGGTATGAGGTTTTGTGAGATTATTGTGAATGTTTTGCTAGACCTCTGGGAATTAAGGTTTTTGGTTTAAGGTTTAAATTTTACGTTTATGGTTTTGTGAGAACAATATGTATGTTTTGCTAGACCTCTAGGAATTAGAGTTTACGGTTTAGGGTTTAGGGTTTTTTGAGAACAATGAGTATATTTTCCTAGACCTCTAGGAATTAGTGTTTACGGTTTAGGGTTTTGTGAGAACAATGTGTATGTTTTGCTATACCTCTAGGAATTAGGGTTTAGGGTTTAGGGTTTAGTGTTTACGGTTATGGGTTTAGGGTTTAGGGGTTTGGGTTTAGGGTTTAAGGTTTAGGGTTTAGGGTTTTGTGAGAACATTGTGTATGTTTTGCTATAAGTCAAGGAATTAGGGTTTAGGGTTTAGGGTTTAGGGTTTAGGGTTTTGTGAGAACAATGTGTATGTTTTGCTATACCTCTTGGAATTAGGGGTTAGGGTTTAGGGTTTAGGGTTTATTGTTTCGGGTTTTGTGAGAACATTGTGTATGTTTTGCTAGATCTCTTGGAATTAGAGTTTAGGGTTTAGGGTTTTGTGAGAACAATGTGTATGTTTTGCTAGACCTCTAGGAATTAGGGTTTAGGGTTTAGGGTTTTGGGTTTGATGGGAACAATGTGTATGTTTTGCTATACCTCTAGGAATTAGGGTTTAGGGTTTAGGGTTTTATGAGAACATTGTATATGTTTTGCTATACGTCTAGGAATTAGGGTTTAGGGTTTAGGGTTTAGGGTTTAGGGTTTAGGGTTTAGAGTTTAGGGTTTAGGGGTTAGAGTTTAGGGTTTAAGGTTTAGGGTTTAGGGTTTAGGGTTTTGTGAGAACAATGAGTATATTTTCCTAGACCTCTAGG
The DNA here is from genome assembly GCA_964056655.1 of Arabis hirsuta. Taxonomy (NCBI): domain Eukaryota; kingdom Viridiplantae; phylum Streptophyta; class Magnoliopsida; order Brassicales; family Brassicaceae; genus Arabis; species Arabis hirsuta. The sequence continues at coordinate 23,365,109 of OZ053298.1, read as the reverse complement.
AATTAGAGTTTACGGTTTAGGGTTTTGTGAGAACAATGTGTATGTTTTGCTATACCTCTAGGAATTAGGGTTTAGGGTTTAGGGTTTTGTGAGAACATTATGTATGTTTTGCTAGACCTCTAGGAATTGGGGTTTAGGGTTTTGTGAGAATATTGTGTATGTCTTGCTATACCTCTAGGAATTAGGGTTTAGGGTTTAGGGTTTAGGGTTTAGGGTTTAGGGGTTAGGGTTTAGGGTTTATGGTTTAAGGTTTTGTGACAACATCGTGTATGTTTTGCTAGACCTCTAGGAATTAAGATTTATGGTTTATGGTTTAGGATTTACGTTTAGGGTTTTGTGAGAACAATGTGTATGTTTTGCTGGACCTCTAGGAATTAGAGTTTAAGGTTTAGGGTTTAGGGTTTAGGGTTTAGGGTTTTGTGAGAACAATGTGTATGTTTTGCTATACCTCTTGGAATTAGGGTTTAGGGTTTTGTGAGAACAATGTGTATGTTTTGCTATACCTCTAAGAATTAGGGCTTAGGGTTTAGGGTTTAGTGAGAACATTGTGTATGTTTTGCTATACCTCTAGGACTTAGGGTGTAAGGTTTTGGGTTTAGGGTTTCGGGTTTAAGGTTTAGGTTTTAGGGTTTAGGGTTTAGTGGTTTGAGTTTAGGGTTTACGGTTATGGGTTTATGGTTTAGGGGTTTGGGTTTATGGTTTAGGGTTTAGGGTTTAGGGTTTTGTGAGAACATTGTGTATATTTTGCTAGAACTCTAGCAATTAGAATTTAAGGTTTAGGGTTTTGTGAGAACAATGTGTATATTTTGCTAGACCTCTAGGAATGTATGTTTAGGGTTTAAGGTTTAGTGCTTAGGGTTTAGTGTTTAGGGTTTTGTGAGAAGATTGTGAATGTTTTGCTATACCTCTAGGAATTAGGGTTTAGGGTTTAGGGTTTTATGAGAACATTGTTTATGTTTTGCTATACGTCTAGGAATTAGGGTTTAGGGTTTGGGGTTAAGGGTTTAGGGTTTAGGGTTTAGGGTTTAGGGGTTAGGGTTTAGGGTTTAAGGTTTAGGGTTTAGGGTATGAGGTTTTGTGAGATTATTGTGAATGTTTTGCTAGACCTCTGGGAATTAAGGTTTTTGGTTTAAGGTTTAAATTTTACGTTTATGGTTTTGTGAGAACAATATGTATGTTTTGCTAGACCTCTAGGAATTAGAGTTTACGGTTTAGGGTTTAGGGTTTTTTGAGAACAATGAGTATATTTTCCTAGACCTCTAGGAATTAGTGTTTACGGTTTAGGGTTTTGTGAGAACAATGTGTATGTTTTGCTATACCTCTAGGAATTAGGGTTTAGGGTTTAGGGTTTAGTGTTTACGGTTATGGGTTTAGGGTTTAGGGGTTTGGGTTTAGGGTTTAAGGTTTAGGGTTTAGGGTTTTGTGAGAACATTGTGTATATTTTGCTAGACCTCTAGGAATGTATGTTTAGGGTTTATGATTTTTTTAGAACAATGTGTATATTTTGCTAGACCTCTAGGAATTAGGGTTTAGGGTTTTGGGTGTTGTGAGAACAATGTGTATGTTTTGCATACCTCTAAGAATTAGGGCTTAGGGTTTAGGGTTTAGTGAGAACATTGTGTATGTTTTGCTATACCTCTAGGAATTAGGGTTTAGGGTTTTGGGTTTAGGGTTTCGGGTTTAGGGTTTAGGGTTTTGTGAGAACAATGTGTATGTTTTGCTGGACTTCTAGGAATTAGAGTTTAGGGTTTAGGGTTTAGGGTTTTGTGAGAACAATGTATACATTTTGCTATACCTCTTGGAATTAGGGTTTAGGGTTTTGTGAGAACAATGTGTATGTTTTGCTATACCTCTAGGAAGTAGGGTTAAGGGTTTTGTGAGAACATTGTGTATGTTTTGCTATACATCTACGAATTAGGGTCTAAGGTTTTGTGATAACAATTTGTATGTTTTGCTATACCTCTAGGAATTATGGTTTAGAATTTAGGGTTTAGGGTTTAAGGTTTTGTGAGAACATTGTGTATGTTTTGCTAGACCTATAGGAATTAGGGTTTAGGGTTTACGTTTAGGGTTTTGTGAGAACAATATGTATGTTTTCCTAGACCTCTAGGAATGTATGTTTAGAGTTTAGGGTTTAGGGTTTAGGGTTTGGTGAGAACAATGTGTATATTTTGCTAGTCCTCTAGGAATTAGAGTTTAGGGTTTAGGGTTTTGTGAGAACAATGTGTATGTTTTGCTAGACCTCTAGGAATTAGAGTTTAGGGTTTTGTGAGAACATTGTGTATGTTTTGCTATACCTCTAGGAATTAGAGTTTATGGTTTAGTGTTTAGGGTTTAAGGTTTAAGGTTTAGGGTTTAGGGTTAAGGGTTTAGGGATTAGGGTTTAGGGTTTAGGGGTTAGGGTTTAGGGTTTAGGGTTTATTGTTTCGTGTTTAAGGTTTTGTGACAACATCATGTATGTTTTTCTAGACCTCTAGGAATTAAGGTTTATGGTTTACTTTTAGTTTTTTATGAGAACAATTTGTATGTTTTACTAGACCTCTAGGAATTAGAGTTTAGGGTTTATGGTTTAGGGTTTTGGGTATTGTGAGAACAATGTGTATGTTTTGCATACCTCTAAGAATTAGGGCTTAGGGTTTAGGGTTTAGTGAGAACATTGTGTATGTTTTGCTATGGGATTAGGGTTTCGGGTTTAAGGTTTAGGTTTAGGTTTTTGGGTTTAGGGTTTCGGGTTTTGTGAGAACATTGTGTATGTTTTGCTAGATCTCTTGGAATTAGAGTTTAGGGTTTAGGGTTTTGTGAGAACAATGTGTATGTTTTGCTAGACCTCTAGGAATTAGGGTTTAGGGTTTAGGGTTTAGGGTTTTATGAGAACATTGTATATGTTTTGCTATACGTCTAGGAATTAGGGTTTAAGGTTTAGGGTTTAGGGTTAAGGGTTTAGGGTTTAGAGTTTAGGGTTTAGGGGTTAGGGGTTAGGGTTTAGGGTTTAAGGTTTAGGGTTTAGGGTTTAGGGTTTTGTGAGAACAATGAGTATATTTTCCTAGACCTCTAGGAATTAGAGTTTACGGTTTAGGGTTTTGTGAGAACAATGTGTATGTTTTGCTATACCTCTAGGAATTAGGGTTTAGGGTTTAGGGTTTTGTGAGAACATTATGTATGTTTTGCTAGACCTCTAGGAATTAGGGTTTAGGGTTTAGGGTTTAGGGTTTAGGGTTTAGGGGTTAGGGTTTAGGGTTTATGGTTTAAGGTTTTGTGACAACATCGTGTATGTTTTGCTAGACCTCTAGGAATTAAGATTTATGGTTTATGGTTTAGGATTTACGTTTAGGGTTTTGTGAGAACAATGTGTATGTTTTGCTGGACCTCTAGGAATTAGAGTTTAAGGTTTAGGGTTTAGGGTTTAGGGTTTAGGGTTTTGTGAGAACAATGTGTATGTTTTGCTATACCTCTTGGAATTAGGGTTTAGGGTTTTGTGAGAACAATGTGTATGTTTTGCTATACCTCTAGGAAGTAGGGTTTAAAGTTTTGTGAGAACATTGTGTATGCTTTGCTGGACCTTTAGGGATTAGTGGTTAGGGTTTAGGTTTTTATGAGAACATTGTGTACGTTTTGCTATACATCTACGAATTAGGGTTTAAGGTTTTGTGAGAACAATGTGTATGTTTTGCTATACCTCTATGAATTATGGTTTAGAATTTAGGGTTTAGGGTTTAAGGTTTTGTGAGAACATTGTGTATGTTTTGCTAGACCTATAGGAATTAGGGTTTAGGGTTTACGTTTAGGGTGTTGTGAGAACAATATGTATGTTTTGATAGACCTCTAGGAATATATGTTTAGAGTTTAGGGTTTAGGGTTTAGGGTTTGGTGAGAACAATGTGTATATTTTGCTAGACCTCTACGAATTACAGTTTAGGGTTTAGGGTTTTGTGAGAACAATGTGTATGTTTTGCTAGACCTCTAGGAATTAGGGTTTAGGGTTTTGTGAGAACATTGTGTATGTTTTGCTATACCTCTAGGAATTAGAGTTTAGGGTTTTGTGTTTAGGGTTTAAGGTTTAGGGATTAGGGTTTAGGGTTTAGGGTTTAGGGTTTAGGGTTTAGGGTTAAGGGTTTAGGGATTAGGGTTTAGGGTTTAGGGGTTAGGGTTTATGGTTTAGGGTTTATTGTTTCGGGTTTAAGGTTTTGTGAGAACATCATGTATGTTTTGCTAGACCTCTAGGAATTAAGGTTTATGGTTTACTTTTAGGGTTTTGTGAGAACAATTTGTATGTTTTACTAGACCTCTAGGAATTAGAGTTTAGGGTTTATGGTTTAGGGTTTTGTGAGAACAATGTGTATGTTTTCCTACTCCACTAGGAATTAGAGGTTAGGTTTTAGAGTTTTGTGAGAACAATGTGTATGTTTTGCTATACCTCTAGGAATTACCGTTTAGGGTTTTGTGAGAACAATGTGTATGTTTTGCTATACCTCTAGGAATTATGGTTTATAATTTAGGGTTTAGGGTTTAAAGTTTTCTGAGAACATTGTGTATGTTTTGCTAAATCCCTAGGACTTAGGGTTTAGGGTTTAGGGTTTACGTTTGAGTTTTTTAGAACAATATGTATATGTTTAGGGTTTTGGGTTTAGGGTTTAGGGTTTAGGGTTTAGTGGTATGAGTTTAGGGTTTAGGTTTTATAGTTTAGGGTTTAGTGTTTACGGTTATGGGTTTAGGGTTTAGGGTTTAAGGTTTAGGGTTTAGGGTTTTGTGAGAACATTGTGTATATTTTGCTAGACCTCTAGCAATGTATGTTTAGGGTTTATGATTTTTTGAGAACAATGTGTATATTTTGCTAGACCTCTAGGAATTATGGGTTTAGGGTTTAGGGGTTTGGGTTTAGGTTTTAAGGTTTAGGGTTTAGGGTTTTGTGAGAACATTGTGTATGTTTTGCTATACCTCTAGGAAGTAGGGTTTAGGGTTTTGTGAAAACATTGTGTATGCTTTGCTAGACCTTTACGAATTAGTGGTTAGGGTTTAGGTTTTTATGAGAACATTGTGTATGTTTTGCTATACATCTACGAATTAGGGTCTATGGTTTTGTGAGAACAATGTGTATGTTTTGCTATACCTCTAGGAATTATGGTTTAGAATTTAGGGTTTAGGGTTTAAGGTTTTGTGAGAACATTGTGTTTGTTTTGCTAGACCTATAGGAATTAGGGTTTAGGGTTTACGTTTAGGGTTTTGTGAGAACAATATGTATGTTTTGCTAGACCTCTAGGAATGTATGTTTAGAGTTTAGGGTTTAGGGTTTAGGGTTTGGTGAGAACAATGTGTATATTTTGCTAGACCTCTAGGAATTAGAGTTTAGGGTTTAGGGTTTTGTGAGAACAATGTGTATGTTTTGCTAGACCTCTAGGAGTTAGGGTTTAGGGTTTTGTGAGAACATTGTGTATGTTTTGCTATAACTCTAGGAATTATAGTTTAATGTTTAGTGTTTAGGGTTTAAGGTTTTAGGTTTAGGGTTTAGGGTTAAGGGTTTAGGGTTTAGGGATTAGGGTTTAGGGTTTAGGGTTTAGGGTTTAGGGTTTTGTGAGAACAATGTGTATGTTTTGCTATACCTCTTGGAATTAGGGGTTAGGGTTTAGGGTTTATTGTTTCGGGTTTAAGGTTTTGTGAGAACATCATGTATATTTTACTAGACCTCTAGGAATTAAGGTTTATGGTTTAGTTTTAGTTTTTTATGAGAACAATTTGTATGTTTTACTAGACCTCTAGGAATTAGAGTTTAGGGTTTATGGTTTAGTGTTTTGTGAGAACAATGTGTATGTTATCCTATACCACTAGGAATTAGAGTTTAGGGTTTTGTGAGAACAATGTGTATGTTTTGCTATAAGTCAAGGAATTAGTGTTTAAGATTTAGGGTTTAGGGCTTAGGGTTTTGTGAGAACATTGTGTATGTTTTGCTAGACCTCTAGGAATTAGAGGTTAGGTTTTAGGGTTTTGTGAGAACAATGTGTATGTTTTGCTATACCTCTAGGAATTAGCGTTTAGGGTTTTGTGAGAACAATGTGTATGTTTTGCTATACCTCTAGGAATTATGGTTTATAAGTTAGGGTTTAGGGTTTAAAGTTTTCTGAGAACATTGTGTATATTTTGCTAGATCCCTAAGACTTAGGGTTTAGGGTTTAGGGTTTACGTTTGGGGTTTTGTGAGAACAATATGTATATGTTTAGGTTTTTGGGTTTAGGGTTTAGGGTTTAGGGTTTAGTGGTTTGAGTTTAGGGTTTAGGGTTTAGGGTTTAGGGTTTATAGTTTAGGGTTTAGGGTTTACGGTTATGGGTTTGGGTCTAATGTTTAGTGTTTAGGGTTTAGGGTTTTGTGAGAACATTATATAAATTTTGCTAGACCTCTGGGAATGTATGTTTAGGGTTTAAGGTTTTTTGAGAACAATGTGTAAATTTTGCTAGACCTCTAGGAATTAGGGTTTAGGGTTTTGGGTATTGTGAGAACAATGTGTATGTTTTGCATACCTCTAAGAATTAGGGCTTAGGGTTTAGGGTTTAGTGAGAACATTGTGTATGTTTTGCTATGGGATTAGGGTTTCGGGTTTAAGGTTTAGGTTTAGGTTTTTGGGTTTAGGGTTTCGGGTTTAAGGTTTAGGTTTAGGTTTTAGGGTTTAGGGTTTTATGAGAATAATGTGTATGTTTTACTATACCTCTAGGAATTAGAGTTTTGGGTTTTGTGAGAACAATGTGTATGTTTTGCGATACGTCTAGGAATTATTGTTTAGGATTTAGGGTTTAGGGTTTTGAGTTTTGTGAGAACATTGTGTATGTTTTGCTAGATCTCTAGGAATTAGAGTTTAGTGTTTAGGGTTTTGTTAGAACAATGTGTATGTTTTGCTAGACCTCTAGGAATTAGGGTTTAGGGTTTTGGGTTTTGGGTTTTATGAGAACAATGTGTATGTTTTGCAATACCTCTAGGAATTAGGGTTTAGGGTTTAGGGTTTTATGAGAACATTGTGTATGTTTTGCTATACGTCTAGGAATTAGGGTTTAGGTTTTAGGGTTTAGGGTTAAAGGTTTAGGTTTTAGGGTTTAGGGTTTAGGGGTTAGGGATTAGGGTTTAAGGTTTAGGGTTTAGGGTTTAAGGTTTGGTGAGAACATCGTGTATGTTTTGCTAGACCTCTAGGGTTTAGGGTTTAGGGGTTAGGGTTTAGGGTTTAGGGTTTAAGGTTTTGTGACAACATCGTGTATGTTTTGCTAGACCTCTAGGAATTAAGATTTATGGTTTGTGGTTTAGGATTTACGTTTTGGGTTTTGTGAGAACAATGTGTATGTTTTGCTGGACCTCTAGGAATTAGAGTTTAGGGTTTAGGGTTTAGGGTTTTGTGAGAACAATGTGTATGTTTTGCTATACCTCTTGGAATTAGGGTTTAGGGTTTTGTGAGAACAATGTGTATGTTTTGCTATACCTCTAGGAAGTAGGGTTTAGGGTTTTGTGAGAACATTGTGTATGCTTTGCTAGACCTTTACGAATTAGTGGTTAGGGTTTAGGTTATTATGAGAACATTGTGTATGTTTTCCTATACATCTACGAATTAGGGTCTAAGGTTTTGTGAGAACAATGTGTATGTTTTGCTATACCTCTAGGAATTATGGTTTAGAATTTAGGGTTTAGGGTTTAAGGTTTTGTGAGAACATTGTGTTTGTTTTGCTAGACCTATAGGAATTAGGGTTTAGGGTTTACGTTTAGGGTTTTGTGAGAACAATATGTATGTTTTGCTAGACCTCTAGGAATGTATGTTTAGAGTTTAGGGTTTAGGGTTTAGGGTTTGTGAGAACAATGTGTATATTTTGCTAGACCTCTAGGAATTACAGTTTAGGGTTTAGGGTTTTGTGAGAACAATGTGTATGTTTTGCTAGACCTCTAGGAATTAGTGTTTAGGGTTTTGTGAGAACATTGTTTTGCTATACCTCTAGGAATTATAGTTTAATGTTTAGTGTTTAGGGTTTAAGATTTAAGGTTTAGGGTTTAGGGTTAAGGGTTTAGGGTTTATTGTTTCGGGTTTAAGGTTTTGTGAGAACATCATGTATGTTTTGCTAGACCTCTAGGAATTAAGGTTTATGGTTTACTTTTAGTGTTTTGTGAGAACAATTTGTATGTTTTACTAGACCTCTAGGAATTAGAGTTTAGGGTTTATGGTTTAGGGTTTTGTGAGAACAATGTGTATGTTTTCCTATACCACTAGGAATTAGGGTTTAGGGTTTTGTGAGAACAATGTGTATGTTTTGCTATAAGTCTAGGAATTAGGGTTTAGGATTTAGGGTTTAGGGCTTAGGGTTTTGTGAGAACATTGTGTATGTTTTGCTAGACCTCTAGGAATTAGAGGTTAGGTTTTAGGGTTTTGTGAGAACAATGTGTATGTTTTGCTATACTTCTAGGAATTAGCGTTTAGGGTTTTGTGAGAACAATGTGTATGTTTTGCTATACCTCTAGGAATTATGGTTTATAATTTAGGGTTTAGGGTTTAAAGTTTTCTGAGAACATTGTGTATGATTTGCTAGATCCCTAGGACGTAGGGTTTAGGGTTTAGGGTTTACGTTTGGGGTTTTGTGAGAATAATATGTATATGTTTAGGGTTTTGGGTTTAGGGTTTTGGGTCTAGGAATTAGGGTTTAGGGTTTTGGGTATTGTGTGAAAAATGTGTATGTTTTGCATACGTCTAAGAATTAGGGCTTAGGGTTTAGGGTTTAGTGAGAACATTGTGTATGTTTTTCTATACCTCTAGGAATTAGGGTTTAGGGTTTTGGGTTTAAGGTTTAGGTTTTAGGGTTTAGGGGTTTGGGTTTAGGGTTTGGGGTTTTATGAGAACAATGTGTATGTTTTGCTATACCTCTTGGAATTAGAGTTCTGGGTTTTGTGAGAACAATGTGTATGTTTTGCGATACCTCTAGGAATTATGGTTTAGGATTTAGGGTTTAGGGTTTCGAGTTTTGTGAGAACATTGTGTATGTTTTGCTAGATCTCTTGGAATTAGAGTTTAGGGTTTAGGGTTTTGTGAGAACAATGTGTATGTTTTGCTAGACCTCTAGGAATAAGGGTTTAGGGTTTAGGGTTTTGGGTTTTATGAGAACAATGTGTATGTTTTGCTATACCTCTAGGAATTAGGGTTTAGGGTTTAGGGTTTTATGAGAACATTGTGTATGTTTTGCTATACGTCTAGGAATTAGGGTTTAGGGTTTAAGCTTTAGGGTTAAGGGTTTAGGGTTTAGAGTTTAGGGTTTAGGGGTTAGGGTTTAGGGTTTAAGGTTTAGGGATTAGGGTTTAGGGTTTTGTGAGAACAATGAGTATATTTTCCTAGACCTCTAGGAATTAGAGTTTACAGTTTAGGGTTTTGTGAGAACAATGTGTATGTTTTGCTATCCCTCTAGGAATTAGGGTTTAGGGTTTAGGGTTTTTCGAGAACAATATGTATGTTTTGCTAGACCTCTAGGAATTGGGGTTTAGGGTTTTGTGAGAATATTGTGTATATCTTGCTATACCTCTAGGAATTAGGGTTTAGGGTTTAGGGTTTAGGGTTTAGGGTTTAGGGTTTAGGGTTTAGGGTTTAGGGGTTAGGGTTTAGGGTTTAGGGTTTAAGGTTTTGTGACAACATCGTGTATGTTTTGCTAGACCTCTAGGAATTAAGATTTATGGTTTGTGGTTTAGGATTTACGTTTAGGGTTTTGTGAGAACAATGTGTATGTTTTGCTGGACCTCTAGGAATTAGAGTTTAGGGTTTAGGGTTTAGGGTTTTGTGAGAACAATGTGTATGTTTTGCTTTACCTCTTGGAATTAGGGTTTAGGGTTTTGTGAGAACAATGTGTATGTTTTGATATACCTCTAGGAAGTAGGGTTTAGGGTTTTGTGAGAACATTGTGTATGTTTTGCTAGACCTTTAGGAATTAGTGGTTAGGGTTTAGGTTTTTAAGAGAACATTGTGTATGTTTTGCTATACATCTACGAATTAGGGTTTAAGGTTTTGTGAGAACAATTTTTATGTTTTGCTATACCTCAAGGAATTATGGTTTAGAATTTAGGGTTTAGGGTTTAAGGTTTTGTGAGAACATTGTGTATGTTTTGCTAGACCTATAGGAATTAGGGTTTAGGGTTTACGTTTAGGGTTTTGTGAGAACAATATGTATGTTTTGCTAGACCTCTAGGAATGTATGTTTAGAGTTTAGGGTTTAGGGTTTAGGGTTTGGTGAGAACAATGTGTATATTTTGCTAGACCTCTAGGAATTAGAGTTTAGGGTTTAGGGTTTTGTGAGAACAATGTGTATGTTTTGCTAGACCTCTAGGAATTAGGGTTTAGGGTTTAGGGTTTTGTGAGAACATTGTGTATATTTTGCTAGACCTCTAGGAATGTATGTTTAGGGTTTATGATTTTTTTAGAACAATGTGTATATTTTGCTAGACCTCTAGGAATTAGGGTTTAGGGTTTTGGGTGTTGTGAGAACAATGTGTATGTTTTGCATACCTCTAAGAATTAGGGCTTAGGGTTTAGGGTTTAGTGAGAAAATTGTGTATGTTTTGCTATACCTCTAGGAATTAGGGTTTAGGGTTTTGGGTTTAGGGATTCGGGTTTAAGGTTTGGGTTTAGGTTTTAGGGTTTAAGGTTTGGGGTTTAGGGTTTAGGGTTTAAGGTTTAGGTTTTAGGGTTTAGGGCTTAGGGTTTACGGTTATGGGTTTAGGGTTTACTGGTTTGGGTTTAAGGTTTAGGGTTTAAGCCCCTAGGAATTAGAGTTTAAGGTTTAGGGTTTTGTGAGAACAATGTGTATGTTTTGCTAGACCTCTAGGAATTAGGGTTTAGGGTTTTGGGTTTTGTGAGAACAATGTGTATGTTTTGCTATACCTCTAAGAATTAGGGCTTAGGGTTTAGGGTTTTGTGAGAACAATGGGTATGTTTTGCTAGACCTCTAGAAATTAGGGTTTAGGGTTTTGTGAGAACATTGTGTATGTTTTGCTATACCTCTAGG